>CM076578.1:751568223-752003939 GCA_034641835.2 Pinus albicaulis
GACTTCTTCCCATTCCTCCAGAGCTGACTCACGCACGTGATCTCCTCCTGTCTCTGCTAAATGGTAAGGTGCCTCTGCGCGTGGGAAAGAAGGATGCCCGTGGTTGGGGAGCCGCCCCAGGGCTGTACACTGTTGCGCAGGGATATAAAAGCCTTCAAGATCGTCCTAACGTCCCTCCTGATCCTGCTGTTTGGAAAGGGCTCTGGAATTTCAAACCCATGCCAAAGGTTGACTCATTTTTTTGGTTGTTATGTCACAGAGGGATTTTAACAGCTGACAGATTGAAGAATAAAGGGTTCCAAGGTCCCTCTCGATGCCATTTATGCTGTGACAGTGAAGAGAACGCCCAGCACATCATATTAGACTGCAAATTTTCAAGAGAAATCTGGCAAGGTCTATTGAGCTATTGGAAAACTGAATTCATCTTACCCATGTCTATCACAGATCTATTTGCAAACTGGCGAAATCTCTATCCAGAAACGCTCCCAAAGAATGAAAATTTTAAAGCTGCATGGCTCTCCTTGCCGAAATTTGTTTGCTGGCAAATTTGGCTTGAGCGTAATAGAAGAGTTTTCATAGATGAAAGCTTAAATTCGCAGTTCATCATCATTAAAATAAAAAGTCTATGGAAAGAAAGTCTGGGGGAACATTTGCCGGATTTGAATCTAAGCTAGCAAGACTTAGAATGGGGTGCCTCGTTGGATCTCCAATTCTCTGGCGATATAAGGCATCACAAGGACATAAAAGAGTGGCAATTCAGAGGAAAGGAGAATGATCTATCAGATCTTCTCCTCAGGCAATCCAGATACTCCTTGTTTTTCGATGGGGCAGCGAAAGGCAACCCCGGATTCGCTGGGGCAGGAGGAATTATAAAAAATAAAGAGGGCATAATTGTGACAAAGTTCGCTTGGGGATTAGGGCAGTCTACTAGCATGCAAGTTGAAGCCTTGGCACTTCTGCAAGGTCTCAAGCAAGCAAAGGCTATTGGTATTTTAGATGTCAGTATCATTGGAGACTCTCAGTCTATTATCAAAGTCTTAGTGGAGGATTCCTCTCCAACAGATATCAGATTGGCAAGAGCGATTTCAAGAATCAGAACTCTAGTGAAATCTTTCCGGACTGCATCCTTTCTTCATGTTCTGAGGGAAAATAATAAGGATGCTGATTTGGAGGCCAACAGGGCAGTTCCACTTCCCGCAGGCTTCCTCTTGACAGAAGGAAGTGAGGAGTGGGATTCCATACCATAAATTTTGCTATGTTTTTCTGCATTCTACTGAAACAGTTTGTATGTCTATTTAAGATAGGGAAAATAACGGAGATAGACTCGATAGTCTCGAGTAAAATCTGTGGATTCCCAAATTTTGGGGCCTATGATCAGTTCGTGGAAGAAATTTTAAGGGCTATGCCCGACCTAATGTAACCGGTGAAAGGCATTTTGGCCAAACTCTAATAGAAATCCATACCCGTTCTTGTTAAAAAAAAAAAAATAGAAGAAATCAAGGGTGAAAGTGAAAATAATTATCTAGGAATAGTATAAATGCACTAATCTTATGCATTGGTTTACTTGGGTTCATTTCCTAGAATCCTCAAAGAATCTCCAATAATCTATGGATTTATGGTTTCATCTAGTCTATTTTGAAATTTCTAGTGACTTTTATTGATGTTGGTTTTTTATTTCCTTGAAAAAAAAACCTTATTGTTCCAAATATCATTTTAATTTTGGATTATCAAAATGTTTTAAAATCACAAAACATGGTAATATTGTAAAGATACACAATGATTAAATTGGATTATTGAATTTTATTTTTTATTTTTATTTTTAAATATAAAAATATAAATTAATTATTGAAAATCAAAATAAAAATTAAATCCCCGCCAAACAACTTTTCACTAAATCCAAAAAAGCAAAAATACATTTAAAAAAAATAAATTAGTGTTTGCCCAACTAAATTTTGGCGGCACTTAACCATATTTAAGTCTACGGGAGGGGTTTATAAAAACCCTTTTTTTTTATTATAAGGTTGAGCTCTTTTGGGACAGGTTGGAGGAGGACGGGCTTTGCCTCAAGCGTTGCAGTGGAAACAATTCGCTGGGTATGGGAAAGAATTTGAATGTCACCTAGAACCTCTTGAAAGAGGTGATCCAAAATTGTCTTCCACTCTCTACATTATCCAAAGAGCTCGAGTTGCCCGGGTTGCAGAGAATACAGAGAATACGGCAACCAAAACACCCTGCTCGCTATTGAGTGACGCGATGGATTAATTGTTTGGCCTGTGTGAGAGCATCCTCCATCTTTTTTAATAGAGACTTTATCCATTCCATTTGCGGTAACTGTTAGCCTCTGTGAGGGTGATACTGTGCTACTAATTTGTTGGGCTATGCGATTTTCATTTTCTCTTCGCCGTCAATTTCCACCGCAAGCAATACCAACACAGCAAGGAAGCAATACCGACACAACAAGGATTTTGAAGGGCGTTGGTTTCAAATCTTGGCAAAGCTTAAAGTGGTAAATGGAAGTGATATTGGTAATTCTCCCTATACTTTAATATTTGATGCCAGACAATAAAAACAGGGTGAGTTAAACTTATTTTTATCATTCAATTTATAAGCTATTTTTCAATCTCAATATATACAAATGCTGATACATAGTGTCTATACTCATTAGGTACTCACATTCTCTCCATAGAGTTCTGTTCCTACTACCAGCGTCAGAATTTTTTTATCATCACAGCACAGCCATTAGGATTTATTTTTTTATCATCACAGCACAGCCATTAAGATTTTGTTTACGATTGAAAATGCTTTAGGCCAATTTTTTGCCTAACGAACACTATTTGGAATGGGAAAAGTTTACTGGGTTGTTGCACCGAGAGAAGCAAGGTGAGCTACAGCCCTGATGGGGGGAGATCTTCATTACTTCATATGTGTGTAATGCCTAAACAAAGGCCAACATGAAATAAAATTTGCTTTATGGGTGGTGTATTTCCTACAAGTGGCGGAGTTTCATCACAATTGGAAGTCGCAATGAGTACTTTCTCTTGTTGTGTTAATGGATTGAGTAAGAAAGGTTGACCTATTCAAAACAGGGGAGTTGAACCCCTATGATAACTAGTTGAGTTTTGGTGATATATAATATATACAATTATAGATCAACTTAGCTTTAGTGGGTTAACTAGATCAGTTTGAACCAACCAGTTTCAACACGGAGATTAGTGAAAGGTCATGGATACAAGTCTAGTAGAGTTCCTCTAGGTTAAGAGTACATATTATAAATCAGCAAAATTTATCCCAGGTACCACTCACGAAATGTAAGGAGGTTCCAAAAAGGTTTCCTCAAGGAATTTTTTCAAATAATAGAAATAAGAAAAACATAGATCTGTCTTAACACTGGATCTATTAAGCTTCAAGAAGTACGGTGTTTTTCAATCTCTCTTAGTGCTTAATAGATTCATGTTAAGATGAATCTATGCCAGTGTAAAGTTTATAGTGGGTGGTGAAATTCCTACAACTGATTGAGTTTAATCACAATTTGAAATACCACAGAGTGCTTTCATTCCTAGTTTGGGTGGTGAAATTCCTACAGCTGATTGAGTTTTATCACAACGTGAAATACCACGGAGTGCTTTCATTCCTAGTCTGAGAACTTAATGAGAAAGGGACTTAGTGAGGAGGGTTGAGTTATTCAAAACTGGGAAACTGAACATTGGTGATCATAGTAGGTTCACAATAGGAAAACTGAATTTCAATAATCTAGGTGAGTTCAAGTTTTATATGGTTCCGTTATTGACAATCCTGCTATAGTGGGTTGTGTAGTATTTTTTGATCCTGTGTCAGAACATAGATTTCTATCTAAGAAAGACTTGTTTAAGTTATTGGAAACTGGATATATCAGAGGGGCTAGTTCAAAGAGAAAGAATGAAAACCTTGAAATGAAAACCCAGACGGTAAAATTTCAACAGAGAACGAAAGCAATGTATTTTTCAAATAATTAATTCTGAGCAGATTTTTATTTGCCTTCTAGTTAGGCCATATGATAATTCACATGTGTTTGGCTCAAGCTTACTACCTTGGCATTTCATCCTGGGCATGAAGATTGCTTGTTTTTGCGTAGTAATTTAAATCTTTCTGATTTAAATTAAGATTCCTTCCCCTTCGGCTGAAATGTTGGTCTCTGGGGAAAAGGAGCTCTAGTTTGAGGTAATGCATCCTGCAAATCCCGAGTCCTCCCAACTGCGTCATGGAGTGTAGCTGGCCTCGTCGACCTAACTAACCCCCGAAGAGGCTTTGCCAATCCGTCGATGAACATATAGATCATCTGGGCTGCGGATAAATCAGGCACCATCACGGAAAGTCTCAAGAACTCTGAAATGTAAGTATCTGGACTTCTGGTCTGCTTGAGCTTGGTCAACTCAACAAAGTGCTCCTCTGGATCCCTTCGATCAAACCGCTCTATCACTGGCCATGTAAACTCGACATATGCCGTCACTCCTGAGTGTCCCAGCGTAGCCATCCTGTTAAACCACCAATCATGGGCCTCCCCATCCAAGTGCAGCGCTGCCACCTCGATGGTTTTTGTCTCTGCCATCTGGTTAAGCTGGAAATATATATCCAACTTTTCCACCCAAGCCTTCGCCGAACTCTTGGCTGATCCATCAAATGTCGGCAGGTAGAATCTGCCTACAGTGCACTGCATATCCCCATCATGTGAATGCCTGTTCCCCCTGTGATGATTGAGGGGTTTGCTGTCCCGCTTGAGCTGGACAGAGTCATGAAATGTGAGGGCATCTCTGAACTCCTGTCCGTAGGACTGATACTCGGCAAAGTAATCTCCTATGTGAGGCGGTTCCTGCTCCTGCTGTGCTCTTGCCCTAGTATCTGCTGCAAGAAACGTGGGCATCGTGGAACGTGGGGGTGTATGTGATGCCATCTGCTGTGCTGTGAGGTGCTCCTGCAAATGATGGGATGTACCCTATCCCTCTCCAGTATAGAAACCTCTTGGGGTTTCATGCTGTCTAGGGTCTGCCGTGAGCTTTTTCCCCATTTCCTCTATCCGTTTTGACAAATCCTGAACTGATTTGAGGATGAGTTCTGCAAACTCCTTCCCGACATCTTTCCCCTCCGCCATAGGTTCCTCCTCTTCTGCGTCCACTATTGGAACGCAGTCACCCTTTCCAAAGGTGATCTCTAGCCTCCGCTCTTGTTCTCTATATTTCCTTCCTCTGTAACAGATGTATTTCCTTCCCTTTGGTGTCATAGGCAATATGCTCCATAGGCTGAGTTAAGTCTATGAGCTCTGATACCACTGTAATATTCCAAGTAGAAATTGACAGCAATATAAAGCACATAAACAAAGACAAACAACAACTAGAGAGATATCACATGAACAATAACCAATATGGAGAATGCTGAGCCATTTTATTAATACTGAAAGATAAAAATGACTACAAAGGTGATTAGAATGATGGCACATTGGCTTGCACTAGGCAAGCATAGAAATACTCTCAGGATATGACCGGAATGGCTGTTGTCACAAGACTATGTAATCTCCAGTGTTGCTGGTGGTGCTGCTGCTATTGCTGGAATGGAAAGACTATTTGGGGCTGCTCCCCTCCTTAGAAAATTGTGAAACTCTGGGAATGGCCTCTCCACACAATACCCAGAAAAGCCCAGAGAGCTTTTCGGAAATGGCTGACCTCTGAAATGACTCCCTTGAGGCACTACGCTATCGCCAACTGAGTACGCTGGCCCTAAATGATCTGCTGAGAATGATGGCCTCTGACTGTACCAAAATAGTGGAATAGGGAAGGGTTGACCCCTTTCCAACTCTCTCGGGCTGAATCTCGTGATAAACCTCCAATCCGAAACTACCTCCTTCCAAGACTGCGTTCTCCCTCTCACTGACTGAGTTGTCTCTTCCAGTGAATGCTCCAACTGTGGTTGCTGCTACTCTCCTGGCAAAAATAAGGATGAAACTCCTCACCCGAGCAGGCACTCGAAGTCCCCTGGGGCTGAGGTTGGGATCTCCGCACGGAGACACCCGATGTATTGAACAGTACGTGCAGACTTTGCTCAACAGTAAGCGTGCTCAATGTTAAGAAGACAAATAACAATATGCATAATCAAAATGAATGGAAATGAAGAGACCCTCTCCCTTTTTATGCTTGGAGAGCCTTGCTCTCACCTAGGCCCCACCATCAATTGCACTGTCCGTTTGAGCCGCGCTGTCCATCTCTCTCTCTGCGCTGGCTTGGTCCCACACTGCCCACGCTGTCTCTTTCTCCTGCGCTGCCACTTGGCCTCTAGGCCCCACGCTGCCAATTAATCATGCTCCTCAAGTGACTTTAGGAAATACTTTTTATCCTAAGTGTGAGTAAGTGTCCCCTTCACCCACTTTATTTCTAACTTAACTTATTAAAGTAAAAGTAATCAAAATTAATATTTCCAATTAGCTATTGCTAATTGGGAATATTACAACTATACAACTTTTTAAAATGAGAGAAGGCTGCCCTTTTAATGCTAATGATATCGTTACGAGTAATGGTCTCTTCCTTGATTTCTGAGATGGAGTTGAAGCATTTCTGTGCTTGGGCTTGCTTATGGAAGAAGGAGGAGTTCCTATCTCCAGCTTTTGGCCAAAGACTGCGAGATTTTTGTCTCCAATATTCTTCCTCTGCCAGACATGCCTTATGAAATTGTTGTTGTAATTCTGCCTCGTTGTCTATAACTTCTTTTGTAATTTCTACATTTTCCGACTGCAAGTGATGGAGCTCAAGGCTGCCTTGGACTTTTTTTTTTCTTTCAGTTGCAGTGTTGGGAAGGGATTTGGCCCAACTTTTCAGAACGACTTTCACTCTTTTGAGCTTTTCCTCCCAAACATAGAAGGAGGAGCCCTTGACTGGCCGCCTCCAACTTTCCTTGACCATATGCATGAAGTCCGGTTCCTTGACCCATAAAGGACTATATCTGAATGGGATAGGGCCATGATCAAGATGGGCTAGCAGCTCAAGTTTGATAGGTTTATGATCAGAAACACTGCAAGGGAGAATGTGCATTCTAGCCTCTAATCCTAATAGGAGAAAAGAACTTTGAACGAAAATCTATTTAACCTTGCAGCAATATGCCTCGGACCGACTCTTTTGTTTGACCAGGTGTACTTACCAATAGAGGGCTTGATGTCGAGCAAGTCCTAGTCCTGCATGAGGTCCTCCACCCATTCCCTTGCAGGATCCCTTACGATGCTGCCTCCTCACTTCTCTGACAAAAGCAAGGTGAGATTAAGGTCGCTAGCAATGATGGTATTTTCCAGATTCTCCATTCCTGTCAAATTTCTGATGGAGTCCCAGCAAGCCTTTGTCTCCCCTGCATTTACTGGGACATACACATTGATGAGACAAATGATCTCTTTTGTTTCAAGATGTTGAAGTTTCAAGAACAACTAGTGAGTGTTTAGGATCTCTTTGACCATCGAGAATTTGTTAATATTCAAGAGAGTACCCAGCCTGCCCGAGGCTCCTTGAGCAAAGACTGCTTGTCCTCCACCTTTACTCCAAAATTTCTTACTTATTTGGAGGAAGTCTTTGTCCTCCATCTTAGTCTCCTGAATGAGAAGTATGTCTGGGGTTTCTATCCTTAGAAGACTTCTTATGGCTTCTTCTTTAACTCTGCTCCCCATACCCCTGCAATTCCAGGAGACAACCTTTATCACATACTTTTTTGGGTGTGATGAGCTCCCTTGGAGCCCTGAGTCTGATTTCTTGTCATCTTCAGTGTTTTTGCCAAGAGTTTCTTGAGGGTTGGTTGACTGCCCTGGAGCTTATCTTTGTAGGTTTCCTATTCTCTCTTTTCATGGGCGGGCTTACGGCCTCTTGTGGATCTTCTAGCCGAAGTTTGTGAATCCCCTATTTGTCCTTCCTCCTCTGAATCCTCCGATACATGTTCTTCCTCAACTTCTGCATGTTTTTCTTTAGATCTATCTGCGGCACTTTCTCCTTGCCTCGAGCCTGAAGGGGTCCCTTTGTCTGGGGATCCTTTCTTATGCATCTCGACCTCCTGGGTGTCCTCTATTGCTGAACTTAGGGGCCCGAATTTGTTTTCTTGACCATTCGAGGGAGGGGTTTGAAGAATAGAAGCTGGCTGAGGGCCTTTACCATTTGGGATGCCGGATTTGTGGGATTTATTGGAGGTCTTTGTCCGCTTGACTCGGTTCCAACCCTCCTCCTTCCCTTTCTCCGCCTCCCCATTACTCGGACAACCCCTAGCCAAGTGATCGTAGACATGGCATTTTCGACACTTGAAGGGAAGCTGCTCATAATCTAGCTTTTGCACATGGGTCCAACTGTCGACATTGATTTTTATTGCCTCTGGAAGGCCCACCTCTAGATCTACCTCAACGCATATTCTGGCACAGTCGTATTGGTCCTTGTTATTTCCTCAGTCAATAAATTTAGCCAGGGCATTGCCTTTGTGCTTCAGCGAATCCCAGTTCCAGCAATGCACTGGGAGATTCGGCAACCTAACCCACACAGGAACAACAGTTGGAACATCAACTCCTGGGTTGAAATCCGGCGTCCGCTTATTGAGATACAGGCCTTGAGGACCCATGAAGTAGGGTCCATTCTGAAAGATCAGATCTTTATCCTCTTTTGAGATGAATTCAAACAGAAAATAGCCTCTCCCCAAGAAATACGAGGTTACATTGTTCTTGATCAACGACGTCCAGTTCTTGACGACCCAGTTCTCCTTGGTTTTTGGGGAGGAGCAGAGACCTGTGAACTGTCCCACGAGAGCGCGATCCGCCAGAGACAAAGCTACCTGGATTAAACCTTCAGGGGGAAGAGAGATTTCTGGAATATCATCCAGATTTTTCAAAAACTTGGCTGCTTTAGTTTTCTTCTTCTTTGGCATCGAAGCCAGTAGTAAGTTGAACGCATCAGCAGCGGACGGAGGAGGACAGGTGGAGGAACCTAGGGCGAGCCCAAAACCTCCATGGCTGTGAGGGAAGCCCTAGGATCAGTCGTATTGCAGAGCATTAGGAGAATGGTTTGCAATCATCATTGTTGGGATGGAGATGGAGTTGACATCCAGTGCCAGTGCCTAAATAGTTAATCTTTTCATGAATATCAGAGTTGCTATTGTTTCTCAGACGACAGTGAGGAATTAGGGTCTCTTTGTCTGGGGTTTATTGCTGTGATTTGTTCTTTTGCTTTCAACACTATTCAATTTGGGTTTTTTTTACAAGCTACGCAGAGAGAGATCGAGATTGCAAAGGCAAATTCATCAACCATCGGGCACTGCATCTTTATGCAAAATTTTCTTTCTAACATTCGTGTTTTAGCTACTCATCCTGTCAAAGCCAGAGCCCTGATTTTATTATTTCGAATTTTAAGAAACATTTGAATACCATGCATTTTAGCTTGGCAGGCCTCACATGGTTCAAAATTGTAATTTGAAAATTGTCAGAATAAATCATTTGCATACCTTGGGGACTTAGTTTTAATAATATGATTACATCACTAGAATTTAGTATGCAATTAAGTGCTTTCCATGTAACTACAAGTAGATGAAAAACAATACAACATACACCTTGAATATAATTGTGAGCTGAAAAACAAATAAAACAACAGAATCGAGTACACATAATGAATACATTAAATTAAGGATATCCCATACATTAAATTAAGGAATCAATTTTATATTGGCTACCTCTGCCCCTTCCGAAAAATGTTCCACATCAAGAAATCAAGCTAACCATAGATTCCCGGTGTGTTCTTATTTCACCAAAAAAGAAAGGCAAAAACAACTTTGCCAGTATTTCATCATGCTAGACTCTGTCACAATATGGTAGAGTCCAACTATGACATACAATACCAACCAAGGCGATAAACCCCAAAATCAGTATTGCAATACCACACCATCCACATTCAAATTTGGACACTGTCTAGCCCTCCATACAAATTGAGCCATATGGAATTATGTACAGCTATAATGCAGATTTCTCAATGTAAATATGCTTGAAAGATTGCCTATGATGTATTAAAACTCCAAAAAGAATGCTTCTCCTTGAATATGAAAGTATTAATCCAATGGCTTACTGAATGTAGATGCCTGCTAGATCTTCCCAGTTTATCAACGAGGAGTCTACTTAATTGAGTATCAATTTCAAAGTGCTTAGTAAAAGCTACGATAACATTTCCTTTAAAAAATTAATCCACTTAGAAAATCCATGATATAGCCATACAAATCACAGAGATCATTGCCCAGGCCTACCAAGATCTCCTTCACCTCATGACACATTTCCTTTCCAATAATAAATGTAATCTTCTAGATCCTAAACTGGCCAGGTTCTTCCTACTGTTCTTTTGATTGAGCCTCTCACCCCTCATGTTGTATGAGGCCTTGATCCACATTGAAGACCTACTCAAGCAGCCTCCATATGGAGGAGGTTGGCTTGATAGCCATTTTTTTTGCTCTTTATGCCTTTTCTTTATTATGAATCATCTTTTGAAGTGTTACTTCACATATTTGGGGCACTTTTGAGGTGTTACTTCACATATTTGGGGGCACCTTTTGAAGCCTTTATCTGGACAGTTTCATACATTTTTGTTTGCGTGAGAGAACAGTTCACATCTCCCTAGGCACAAGCAAATATGTGGAGGCATGCCACATCAACATGGGCTACAATCCATATTGCTGTTTCTATTGACTGGAAATTACACTTAAATTCTGCTGTAAAGGGCTTTGATTAAAGGGCAAAATCTGCCATCTAAACAAGGATGTCTGTTGAGGTGTTTCCTATGCTTTTCCCTTGCTGATTCTTGTTATTAAATTGGATGATTTATTGCTATCATCTAAGTGAAAGGTAGGGTAGATCCTAGTTTATAGAAAGGTCACCTCTTTGTTGCCATGCATATGTACGTGGAGCACCCTTGGAAGGGCCCTCTAGTTAATTTTCTGCAATCTGAAACAGCATTCATAGATAGATCCTAGCATGTTGTAACAGCATTATCTCTCATCACCATTCAAATATATTCCAACTCTCTAAATATCCTTCGACCCCATTTGTCCTAAGTTCATGTTTGGCACCGGTCTTCCTTTTGTATCTACCAACTTCCCATCATCTTTTAACACAATTTCATTGTTACTACTACTATTACCACCAGTATTAGTTGATGTTGTTATGTTGTTTGTTTGACCATCCTCTACTCTGGGAGATGACGAAACAAGAGATGTCGGCACTGACCAGTTAGTATGCCTGTCATCTTGAAGGGAAAACCAATTTGTATTGGTGAACATCGTCTCTTTCAGCCTCACACCATCCTATTTTCTGCCCATTCTGAGAGAGAAGACAACCACTTCTGCTGACTCATCATCAAAGAAGGCATCCTCATTGTCTCTACCAATGGCTCCACGAGCCTCTTCCCCATCTTCACTGTCAAACATTCCATATCATAATACTTGACTCAGGTTATTGGCCATTGTTGACTTATCATAATCTCTGCCACGAAAATCATCTTCATCACCAGCTATAGTCCATTTGTGTACTGTTGATTGGCTACAAACGGGTGATTTTTCTCCCCTCCATTTTATCATTATTCTTTCTGCAGTCTTCTAACATTCAAAAGCTGCAAAAAATTCTTCCACATTTTTCATGTAACTGGGACCCCTATGTGAATTCAAATTTGATCCACATGAAGTTGGGATAATGATGAAAGGCCGTCAAGTAGATATATGCCTGCTGCCTTCTCTTCTTATTTGTTGATTTGGACAGTTTTCTTTGTGTGATAGATTATCTTTCAATAATGCAGGTGGTTGTGCAATTTCTTCCATGTTTTTAGAATTCATAATTTCCATTGCAAAAATGTCCTTTTCCATTTTAACACATGCACTATCAAAATCATCAGCTACAACCTTTGTAAATTATGCTTTTTGACCATGTTCTGTCCCTACTCCATACTCGGTGTTTGAATCAAATATTTGCAAATCACCTGCATGCTTCCTTTCTTCTCTTGCTAGATCCTCGCAGGCACTTGTCTGCTTCCTGTATAGCCACAACCAAAGATTGGAACGTAGATAGAAGCCCAGGAACTATAAATACTCAAAAGATGAATCAATTCCATCTATTATTCTATGATCATCACAAGTCTGAGTTCAAGTAGATAGAAGCCACACCTGTTAAGGGTGATTTTGATGACAGTTTGGGATTGTTGTGAAGGTGTCATTCTCCTTGAAGCCATCCGCACTAGTTTGGGTCACCTACAGCTAGGCCACAGTGCTTAAGAACCCTGTCCTGGAGGCCGAGAACCTACAGCAAGAAAGCCACAGTCAGGGCTGCTTTATCATGAGGCTGTGTAGTGGGTTTTGAAGCCTAGAAGAGGCTTATGGGCTACCAGCATTTGAAGGGACTGGTTGAGGGTAATATAATAAAATGCTTTACTTAGTCTAAACCTACCTCCATTTTGAAACTGATGTTCTTCTTAGTTGCTAAATCTGTTCCTTATCAATAGACGGTCCTGACATACCCTTCAAAAGCGCAGCTCATTAGTTTGATGTTGAAACAGGAATTGAAATAAAACTGTATGAACTTTATCCTACTTACCAGTTACATTCATCACTCTAGTATTGGGGCAAAAGGAGACAGCCTCATAGTTGGAACAATCACTGATAATACATGTTTAGCTTAGGAACTATCTTTTAGTCTGTCTGCCATGATGGAGTTTGATAATACACTCTCTCACACACTCTCAATACTTTGTTAGCCTAGGAACCATCTTTTAGCCATTGTATCTCTTAGTCTTTGTTCTCTTGTAGTTTGTACCATGATGGAACTAGGATTGGAAATGGATGTGGTGAGCTTGATCATCAACTGGACTGCCTTGAGATGCAATTGAACTGGAGGGAACCATCCATCTTTTGTTTATTTATTTATTTTTTCACATTTTCAGTTTCCATAAATCTTCTCCATTCTGTATCTGGGCACTGTGGTTGATTTTTTTTCAGCAAAATGAGGTGCAATATACAAGTTTTTTGTGCAGGTCAGGAATTTGGTAAAAGATAATCTTTTCCAGGTACCTTGTTCAGGTATCCATTGTCAAAGTCTAGTACCCTCTATTTTAATTTTTTAAGGGACTGAGGCTTGTAGTTCAGCTCTTGCATTTTTTATTGAAATTGTATCAGATAAGATTCAATTTAAGGGACTGAGGCTTGTAGTTCAGCTTTTGCATTCTTATACTCAGTTTCTTTGCTCAGAATTTTAGATATCCATTATCAAATTATTTTGAAAATTTGTTTTTCAAGACATGGAGTAATAGTCCTGCTTTTTTTCTCTATAGAGTTGAAGAAAGATATCCTGAATAAGAGATTTGTGGATAGAGTTTTCAGAGATTGACACTCTTAATTGGGGTAAAGTAGTGGCAAGAAGCATTGGAAACTAGGGCTTTCTAATGAGGTCGTAAGTTTTAAGGCTTATCATTGATGCTGGCAAATCTTAACAAATATTGCATGTTGTTTCAAATTAAATTCTAAACTTTAATTTTGTTTCCTTCGAATAAACTCACTGCTTATTGTAGTGTCTTCTTAGTTATTTGAATGTTAGTAGCATCTGTAAATTTGTGAAACAAACTGCAGTACCGGCCTTTGATGCTTAGTGTTATTCTTATAGTTTTTCTGTTTATATCCATTTTTCCATTTTAAAGTATCAAGAAAAACATGAAAATTGAAAATATCCGAGTGGTGACTGTGTTGAGATAGTTTTAAGCACCAACAAGAGCTGTAATGCATTTGACCCCTGCTATAATAGATCACTAAAAGAGTGGAAACCTGCATAAAAATGAGGAAAATTTTGAAGATAAAAATTGTGCAAACTTTGATGAGTATAGCTTTGAGCAGTTTGTAACAATTGCATGGAGTTGCTTGTACTGTGAACATTAGTTTAGGACCAGTATAGCTTTGAGCAGTTTGTAACAATTGCATGGGGTTGCTTGTACTGTGAACATTAGTTTAGGAACAACACAAAACAAAGGCAAAAATGATTAAAACTATATTTCGCAATTTGCACCAAATAGATAGATTTTGAAGTTATGAATATCTGTTTGCAGCCCACTCCACCTATCTCTTGGGCTGCCTTCTTATTTTTAAATTAATTGTTGTCATATTCCAACAATTTCCATTTTGACAACAATTTATCAGATAACTTGTTCAAGCCCATTCATCACTCTCTTTGTAAACCAAGAGATGCCAAAAACCATCACAGTTCTCTAATAACATTGCTTTCGTAATTTTGTCTACACAATTTTCTTGGGCGTGGACTTTTAAAGATCTATTCCATCATCATCATTGACTTGTCTTACAAAATGATAATTCATATCAATATGCTTAGTCTTACTATGAATGCTGTATTTGTAGCCAAATCAATAGCACTTTGGACTATCATAGAATATAATAGTGCTGTCTGCGTTCTTCCAAGCTCAATTAGAAGACCCTTCAACTGAATTTTTTCTTTGCAAGTGCGTGAAACAACGATGTGTTTCTGACTCTAGTAGATAAAGCAATTGTTCCTAAAGCTTTAAGATCCAACTAATAGATCCATCCCACAAGAATAATAAAAGCAATTGTTCCTAAAGATTTTAAGATTCAAATAATAGATCCATCCCGCAAGAATAAAAACATAATTTGAAGTTGGCTTCTTTCTTCTTCTCCTCTTTTTATTTTTATTTTTTATTTTTTATTTTTATTTTTATTTTTAATTTCTAAATCACCTTCAAATTTGGAGTAGGTTTTTTGTTTTTTGTTTTTTAATTTCTAAATCACCTTCAAAAGCTGCGGGAGGTGCAGCATGTTAACTCACAATTAACAGGATGCCACGTGGGAAAACAAGCAGAGTTTGCAGCACCCAGTTTTACAGTTGCTTAGGGATAAGCAACATTTGAGAGGGGAGAACTGTAATATCCCTTCCTAAATAATTTTTTCAATAGTACCACAAATTTTCTATTTTGCTAATTTTGGGGGCCTAAGATAATTTTGGAGAGGAAAAATAGGACAAGGGAGTCGAAATGTTTGCCTTGGTGGAATGTGGGGCCACCTCCCCAACTAATATGAACTCCTTGAGGAGAGAGAAATCATATGGCCAAGGGAAGAGGTTTGAATTTCTTAGTGAGGGGCCCACATGGAGGAAATGAACATAAATTATAAATAGGAGAGAGGAAGCAACATTTGAGGCCTTTTGATAATTTGACATTTGAAGTGTTGCTCTAGCTGTTTAACAGAGTTACATAGTGTTGTTCAACACAAGAGTTTCTCAAGGAGGAAGCTCAACCTTTCTTCGACGGACTCTAAGTACCACCCTAGGAAGGATTCTTCATAAGTTTCAGGAGTTGGATAGAGGGCCACGCATGTAGTATGGTTTTTGAGCAACTGAGACGCATTCAAGAGGCCACACAGAGAGTTGAGGAGGAAGAGCTGGAGTTGGGAGTTGTAGCATTGTTGAAGTAATTTTTGGTCAATTCTAGGAAAAAGGAGAAAGATTTGCAAGGGTAGAATTCAACACAAAACATCAAACTGATTTTCCGGAGGAGAAACTATGTCATCCTACCCAAAAACTGCGCAATCATTGTGTAGGCACAATTGTGGGGTGGCTTGTGAAGGGATTTTGAGAGATGGGTTTCTTGGGCTTGGCTTGGGGTGCAATTGAGAAGATTTTTCTAGCCATTTTGGGACATTCATTCCAACATTAGTTTTTGTTCTAGTTTTTCTGCACTTAGAGGAGGGTCAAGCAATTTGGGGCCATTTTTTGAGCATCAAAACCAGGGCAAACCCTTTCTGGGTTTTTCTAGGTTTTTGACAAAGATTCCATGTCTAATTTATCGGAATTTTCTGAGCAGTTAGTGTTGAGATTTTTTAGTGTTGGGGTAGCATCGGATGTGCTCTAGCTCCCAAACTTTGTGGAGGGACTAGAGTACGTGAGATCTGCAAGACCCAGAAAGGGATTTGAGAAATTTTATCCAGTTTAAGAGATAATTAATTAATTAATCTTTTTAATTAAGGACCCTAAGTTTGACTTAGGAAAATTAAAAGATTAAAGGTAATCAATTTAAACATGTGATGGAAATTACTTAAGTCACACGAATCAAGCTTTCTTTTAATCTTAGCCGTCGATTCAGGATTAGATCACAGCTGTTGGTTTTCCAACGAGAAAAGTATGAAGGAAAGACTTGGGGTCAGTTGGAGAACACACACGGAGGCGGAGCACTGAGACTAAGCTGGAATTCTAGGGCGTGGTTTGCTAAGAATTTCCAGAAGTGTTTCAACTCCAACGAGGGGTAGTATTGGCGAGAGGGATGATCTGATCCCAAGCCAAGAGTCAACAAGAGGCAGAGAAGCAGCAGTCAGAGCAGTGCAGAGGGAGCAACAACTGCACGACGCAGAGGGCTCAGTGCTACGCAGGTGCTATGCAGGCCCAAAAAGTGCAGTGTAGAGGCAGCAGGAGGCCATCAGGGTTTACGCAAGCCTAACTACGACAACGCAAGGACAACGTAACCCAGTCTGGGGTTACGTAGGCCTCTCCTGAGCAGAGGCACACACAGGCTAGCAGAGCTTACACATAGGGCTTCAGAGCTGCGCTGGGGTTTCTAAAGATAGAAAAGGGCTGAGTTCTGTAAATCCTATTTGGGGGTTGTTTCAGAGATGGAAAACTGGATTGATCTCATCTTTTTATTTTTATTTTTAATTTCTAAATCACCTTCAAATTTGGAGTAGGTTTTTTGTTTTTTGTTTTTTAATTTCTAAATCACCTTCAAAAGCTGCGGGAGGTGCAGCATGTTAACTCACAATTAACAGGATGCCACGTGGGAAAACAAGCAGAGTTTGCAACACCCAGTTTTACAGTTGCTTGGGGATAAGCAACATTTGAGAGGTGAGAACTATAATATCCCTTCCTAAATAATTTTGTCAATAGTACCACAAATTTTCTATTTTGCTAATTTTGGGGGCCTAAGATAATTTTTGAGAGGAAACATAGGACAAGGGGGTTGAAATGTTTGCCTTGGTGGAATGTGGGGGCCACCTCCCCAACTAATATGCACTCCTTGAGGAGAGAGAAATCGTATGGCCAAGGGAAGAGGTTTGAATTGCTTAGTGAGGGGCCCACATGGGGGAAATGAACATAAATTATAAATAGGAGAGAGGAAGCAACATTTGAGGCCTTTTGATAATTTGACATTTGAAGTGTTGCTCTAGCTGTTTAACGGAGTTACATAGTGTTGTTCAACACAAGAGTTTCTCAAGGAGGAAGCTCAACCTTTCTTCGACGGACTTTGAGTACCACCCTAGGAAGGATTCTTCATAAGTTTCAGGAGTTGGATAGAGAGCCACGCATGTAGTATGGTTTTTGAGCAACTGAGACGCATTCAAGAGGCCACACAGAGAGTTGAGGAGGAAGAGCTGGAGTTGGGAGTTGTAGCATTGTTGAAGTAATTTTTGGTCAATTCTAGGAAAAAGGAGGAAGATTTGCAAGGGTAGAATTCAACACAAAACATCAAACTGATTTTCCGGAGGAGAAACTATGTCCTCCTACCCAGAAACTGCGCAATCATTGTGTAGGCACAATTGTGGGGTGGCTTGTGAAGGGATTTTGAGAGATGGGTTTCTTGGGCTTGGCTTGGGGTGCAATTGAGAAGATTTTTCCAGCCATTTTGGGACATTCATTCCAACATTAGTTTTTGTTCTAGTTTTTCTGCACTTAGAGGAGGGTCAAGCAATTTGGGGCCATTTTTTGAGCATCAAAACCAGGGCAAACCCTTTCTGGGTTTTTCTAGGTTTTTGACAAGGATTCCATGTCTAATTTATCGGAATTTTCTGATCAGTTAGTGTTGAGATTTTTTAGTGTTGGGGTAGCATCGGATGTGCTCTAGCTCCCAAACTTTGTGGAGGGACTAGAGTACGTGAGATTTGCAAGACCCAGAAAGGGATTTGAGAAATTCCATCCAGTTTAAGAGATAATTAATTAATTAATCTTTTTAATTAAGGACCCTAAGTTTGACTTAGGAAAATTAAAAGATTAAAGGTAATCAATTTAAACATGTGATGGAAATTACTTAAGTCAAACGAATCAAGCTTTCTTTTAATCTTAGCCGTCGATTCAGGATTAGATCACAGCTGTTGGTTTCCCAATGAGAAAAGTATGAAGGAAAGACTTGGGGTCAGTTGGAGAACACACACGGAGGCGGAGCACTGAGACTAAGCTGGAATTCTAGGGCGTGGTTTGCTAAGAATTTCCAGAAGTGTTTCAGCTGCAACGAGGGGTAGTATTGGCGAGAGGGATGATCTGATCCCAAGCCAAGAGTCAACAAGAGGCAGAGAAGCAACAGTCAGAGCAGTGCAGAGGGAGCAACAACTGCACGACGTAGAGGGCTCAATGCTACGTAGGTGCTATGCAGGCCCAAAAAGTGCAGTGTAGAGGCAGCAAGAGGCCATCAGGGTTTACGCAAGCGTAACTACGGCAACGCAGGGACAACGTAACCCAGTCTGGGGTTACGTAGGCCTCTCCTGAGCAGAGGCACAAACAGGCTAGCAGAACTTACACATAGGGCTTCAGAGCTGCACTGGGGTTTCTAAAGACAAAAAAGGGCCGAGTTCTGTAAATCCTATTTGGGGGTGTGAATCAATCCAGTTTTCCATCTCTGAAACAGAGGTATTGCTATAGATTTTTTCTCTGTCGAGTTGACCAATAAGGTGCCCAGATTTGTTGTACTTAGAATCTACTTAATAATAAAAACCCTCCAGTAGCTAGAAGACCGATTTTCCCGCATTGGGTTTTTTTCGAGGACAGTTGTCCAGAAAATCTTGTGTGTCACTTTGTATATGTGCATGTATTCAGTTTAGATCTGGATCTGTGTAGGCTGTTAAAGTGTTTACTTCAATGTTAATAATGAACATTTCAGATTAATAACTTGTATAAGTAGGAGAAGTAAATCGTGATTTAACAGTAGGGTTTCTGCATAAGTAATATTCATAAATTTTCACAGTTAGGAGGGGGCTCATCAGGGTATCAACACAACCAACAGTGCAAAAATCACAAGGTCAGTGCAGATTTTTAGTGGGAAAATTGCAGCAATAGTTTGGCATTGATAAAACATCCACCTGAGGCTTGTAGCTTGCCTTGTGAAAGCCAGGGTGCACATTTTTTTTTTTATATTGTATTCCAACAATATATTATAATAAAATTTGCCCATTTTGGTGTGTTTGGAGCATTTTTGTTTTATGGGCGTTTGCTGAAAAATATTTGTGTTGGGTTTATTGCATGTTTTTGTTATCACTCTTAATTTTACCATTTGGAATATTATACCTTGAGAGGCTTGATCAACATATCAAGTCAGATTTGAAACAACAGTAAAGTAATCCTTATCGATCGAAGGACATTCTTTCAAGCACACATGAAGAGCCTAGGAGACACCTTCATTGAATGATAAAATGATAACATACTTTGAGCATCTTTTGAGTTGACAATAGAGTGCATTGATCATGACATTAATTGAGCTTTATTCAAGCCTTTGTTGAAACAATAGTCACTCTTGAAGCATAGTTGAAGACCAACACTTGAAGAGTTGTTTTTTTGAAGCAATCACCCTTGGAGTATTGTTGAAGACCAACACTTAAAGACTTGTTTTGTTGGAGTAGTCATACTTAGAGCATAGTTGAAGAACAACACTCGAAAAAATGTTTTGTTGGTGCAACCATAAAAGTTTTGCTGAATCAGACATGAAGTTTTTGTAGAGGTAGATTTGAGAGCACTTTCCAGACCTATCTTGGATACATTTTTTAGAAGTATTTGAATTTTTTGATGGAGGCTTGAAGCAGTTTTGAAGTCACCCAAAGGGATTGAAGCAAACTGAGAGGGTTGGATCCGTAGAGGATTGGAGTTGTCGTACAAGGTTGGAGCTTGGATTTGTAGTTGAATTTTAGAGTCCTCATTCAGGGTTCAAGCCTTGAAGGAGTTAAGGACTTTGTTGTACAAGTTGAAGCTTTGGTTTTTAGATTCCTCAAATTCATTAATAAAATTATTTTCTTGTTGCACATCTTGTGTTTTGGTTTAATTAGTGATTTGAACTGGCATAATATAACAATTGTAAAGAAATATTGATTCAACCCCCCTCTCAATATTTCCAACACTAGCACACCTTACATTTTTTCCACCTTGCAATATTTTTGTTGACATGTTAGAAGGAATTTTCACAATGCAATGTTATTGTTCGTAATTTGGTTGTTCATGATAGAAGGAAATCTAACATGTGTTAGAGTTCCTTCACCTTGGAATGTTCTTACTAGCAATGTGCTTGTGCTTGTGTTAAAACGAAATATAGCATGCACTAGATTTCTTTTGGCATGCAATGTTGTTGTTGGTAGTATGCTTGTATTTGTGCTACATGTAAAGCTAACACTCATTAAATTTCTTTCACCTTGCAATGTTGTTATTGGAAAAATGCTTGTGTTTGGTCTAGAAACTATGCTAGATTTCTTTTGGTTTGCAATATTGTTGTTGTCTAATTGGTTGTTTATGATAGAAGGAAATCTAGCGCGTGTTAGATTTCCATCACCTTGGCAATGTTATTGGAAATGTGCTTGTGTTGGGGCTAGAAGTTGTGCTAGATTTCTTTTGCTCTAGAATAATGTTATTGTCAATTTGATTGTTTATTATAGAAGGAAATCTAGCACGTGTTAGACTTCCTTCACCTTGGCAATGTGCTTGTGTTTGTGTTAGAAGGAAATATAACATGTGTTAGGTTTCTTTTGGCATGAAATGTTGTTGTTAGTATGCTTGTATTTGTGCTACATGTAAACCTAACATGCATTAAATTTCTTTTACCTTGCGATGTTGTTATTGGAAATGTGCTTGTGTTTGTGTTAGAAGTTGTTCTAGATATCTTTTTCCATGCAATGTTGTTGTTGGCAATATGCTTTTGTTTATGTTGGAAGCACATCTAACACGCTAGATTTATTTCACCCTACAATGTTGTTGTGTGCTTGTGTTTGTGCTATGTATAAATCTAACACGTGTTAGATTTTCTTCACATTGCAATGTTTTTATTGCCAACATTCTTCAATTTTGGCTCGAAATAAATCTAGCATGCGCTAGATCTTTTTTTTCATTGCAATGTGGTTGTTGACAATATGCTTTTGTTTGTGCTAGAAGTAAATATACCATGTGCTAGATTTCTTTTATCTAGAAATGTTGTAATGTGTTTGTGTTTGTGCTAGAAAGAAATCTAGCATACATTAGATTTCTGTCACCCTTCTATGAGTTTATTGACAATGTGTTTGTATATGCGTTAGAAGGAAATCTAGTGTGCACTAGATTTCTTTCGCATTGCAATGTTGTTGTTGGCAATTCAATTGTTTGTGCTAGAAGGAAATCTAGTATGCACCATATTTCCTTCACCACAATGATGTTATTGGAAATGTGCTTGTGATTGTGCTAAAAGGAAATCTAGCATGTGCTAGATTTCTATTGCCCTAGAATGTTGTTGGTAATATGTTTGTGTTCATGCTATAACAAAATCTGGCATGCGCTAGATTCTTAAGCTCTAAAATGTTATGTGTTTGTGTTTGTGCAAGAAGGAAATCTACCACACTGGATTTCTTTTGTCTTGCATAAGGTATTTTTGACAATATGCTTGTTTGTTCTAGAAGCAAATCTAATATGTGGTATGTTTCTTTCACCCTGCAATATTGTTATGTTCTTTTGTTTGGGAGAGAAGGAAATATAGCATGTGTTAGATTTCATTCACCTTGCAATGTTGTTATTGGTGACATATTTGTGTTTGAGATAAAAGTACAAATAGCATGTTAGATCTAATTCACTTTGCAATATTGTGATTGGAAATATGCTTATGTTTGTGATAGAAGAAAATCTAGCATGATATACATTTCATTTACCCTAGAATATTGATGTTGCCAATATGTTTGTGTATGGTGGGAGGAATTCTAGCATGCACCTAATTTTTTTTGCAATGTAATATTGGTGTTAGAAACGTGCTTAGTTTGTACTAGAATAAAGTCTAGCATGCAATAGATTTGTTTCACAATGCAATATTGTTGTTGGCAACCTGCTTGTATTTATGCTAGAATGAAATATTACCTGCATTGTATTTCTTTTGCAATGTAATATTATTGGAAAAGTACTTATGCTTGTGCTAGAAGGAATTCTATCATGCATTGGATTTCGTTTTCACTACAATGTTATTGTTGGCAATGTGCTAGAAGTAAATGAAGCATAGGTTATATATCTTCCACCCCGCAATGCTGTTTTTGGCAATGTGATTTTGTTTGTGCTAGAAGAAACTCTAGAATGTGTAACATTTCTTTTACTTCGCAATGTTTTTGTGAGTAACATGCTTCTATTTACGCTAGAAGCAGATTTAGCATGTGGTGGATTTCAAATGCCTTACAAAATTGTTGTTGGAAATGTGCTTGTGTTTTAGAAGGAAATCTAGCATGTGCTAGATTTATTTGACCATGTAACGTTTCTTCTAGCAATATGCTTATGTTTGTAGTAGAAGGAATGATATTGATTGTTAGCTTTCATTTAAGGTGCAATGTTGTTGTTCGAAATGGGATTCTACTTGTGATAGAAGGAAAGCTAGCATACATTATATTTCCTTCATAATGTAATGCTGTTATTAGAAATATGTATGTTGTTATGCTAGAAGGAAGGTTATAATGTGTTAAATTTCCTTCATCTTGCAATGTTATTGTTGAAAATGTGTTTGTGTTTGTGATAGAAGTAAATCTTGCATCCGTTGAATTTTTTTCGCAATGCAACATTATTGTTGGAAATGTGCTTGTTTTTGTATTAGGAGTTATAAAATGCACTAGATTTCTTTGTTCTTGTTCCAAAAGGAAAACTATCAAGATTTCACCCTCACCAAGGTTAGTGCTCTGAAATTATTCTTGGCAATGCATTTGTGATTATGCAAGAAGGATACCTAGTGATCACTAGCTTTCTTCTAGACACCATTACAATTATGCAACCAATGCTCTAGGGGTGACATTGTCTCAATAATCACAATGGTTAGAGTTATAGCTTTTGATGTGCCCTTTTATTGAATTTGGAACAATTTATGGAGATCAATGATAGTGCAAAATAATTGTATATAGATATATGTTGTTGTTGGCACTACATTTGTGCTTGAGTTGGAAGGAAAGATAATGGTATAGCTTTCCTTTTGGTAGAAACACTATAATCCAATCATAATTATTTGATCCATGGAGAAGAATGTGATCTTTGTATAATTTTGAAGTTTATGAATAAATGTATTATTGAGGTATACTATATTTTGCTTCCAATGCAAATATATGCAACTTTAAAGTATCAAGCATAATTTTTTATCATGTATTGTTTTTCTCTCTATTTTGTTGTATAGTTATGAACTTCCAAAAACAATTTCACTAATGTTTGGATGCATAAGATAAGACTCTTCCTCATCAACATAAAAATCTAGGAAAACTCAAATCTACACTTTTCGAGGACCTAAAGTTAACATCCCTTTGTATCTATCCTCAATAGTATGTCCTTATTGTGTATAGGTAGGGAGTGCTAACATTGGAACTAAAGATTTGTAAAATGAAATTTCTTTTCTTTTAGAATAAAAATGAGAATTATCTAGTATTTACAGTACCAAAACTTTTATTTGGAAGAAAACCTCTAGTTTGCCTTTTGATTATCAAGTTGAAACATCAAACATCCTTTCTAAGTGAATATAATTTCTCCTTTTCATGGGGCTTTTAGACATCTCATGTAGCATCAATCTCGTAATTTCTTAGATTTTACAATGGACCATGTTTTGGTTCTTCAACATCTACAAATTTCTTAAGATCATTATTCATACACATGCATTAAGACTACAAGTGTCATTTCCGAAGTTAAATAGGAACTTGGTGGTTTGATATGAGCTTATATTTGTCATTCAAAACTTTTATTTGGAAGAAAACCTCTAGTTTGGCTTTTGATTATCAAGTTCAAACATCAAACATCCTCACTAAGTGAAAAAATATTTTCTCCTTTTCATGGGGCTTTTAGACATGTTATGTAGCATCGATCTTGGAATTTCTTAGATTTTACAATGGACCATGTTTTGGTTCTTCAACTTCTACAAATTTCTTATGATGATTATTCATACACATGCATTAAGACTACAAGTGTCATTTTTGAAGTTAAATAGGAACTTGGTGGTTTGATATGAGCTTATATTTGTCATTCTATGATGCTATCTACATCTCTAATTGCATGGTCTTCATATATGTTTTTTGTGTAATTTGCATGTAAAGTACTTTTTGGTAGTAGGCACTAGATGGTGGGGAACAATGTTTCATTACATACAATATGACTACCATACTATTTGAATTATTGCATCTATGTTACTTTTTGAAAGTTGTGTGTTTTTGCGAAAATATAAAATCACACTTTACATGGTTCAACCTTTTAATTACAATTTATGGTTTAATTGTTGTTACAGAATTGGTACAAGCTACAATGGAAAATATATCAAAAGGAGACTATGTTGATCTCCTTATTAATGATCAAGTCGTTGGGCTAGGAAGGGTCGAATCTATAGAGTATGGAACTTATCATGTCGGAGAAAGGGTTAATGCATGTTATGCTGCAATTTTGATAATTGATGTCACTCAACCACATTTGATTGAGGATGTTGATGAAGGGGACATACATCCATGGAAGATCAGGAATTTGAGGCACAACATAGGTAAATCAAAATATTGAAGCATGTGTTCAAATATTATTGATAGTATAATACATTTTTTTTGAGTAAATACTAACCTTATTTACATTCGTTTATAGGTGCAAATGTTTCTTCTACATTTTCTATTGGAGAAAAGGTAGATCTTTTGCAAAATGGAGTGAAGGTTGGTGAGGGCTCCATGTTCAATACAGAGCTTGGGCATAAAGTGCATGGAAAGATGGTAAAGAAAGGATGCATAGTGGTTAAAATTGAGAAGGTTTTAAAACATGATGTTGCTCTACCACATCCAACAGGATTTGAGCATACACTAGGGGGTGCATTGGAATCTTATGAGATTTGGAAACTCATTGTCATGATCATACCATAAATATTCCCCAAGATAGGGTTAAATTCATATGTAAAAAGGTTTCTCTTACACATGAATGCATGGGAACAAGCATGTGCATTGCCAAAGGAATGCTAGTTAATGTCCGCGAGGATGACATTGTTGAAGGTGAAACATTAGGAGAAATGGAATTTGGTGTTTTTTTGGAAGAGATAGATGGAAATTGTGAAATATGCAGAATTGGGGATAAGTCTATACATTGTTTGGTTAGATGGCCAATAAATAAGTTGGTGGACAACAAAGGTGTGATATTAAGGGTTGAGGAAAAGTTCAAGGAGCGGACCAAGGAAATGGTGTTATGGGATGTTATAGAAGACACAAATCCCTTAAACAAATGGGATGAGAACCTTTGTAATGAAAGAGATATAAACTCAATTGATATGCATGTAACAAGGCCATATAAAAGGAATAAACGAGTTATGGCTACAACAAAAATTGCAAAATGTCAAACAAATATAGATGAAGACAAAGAAATTCGACTTTTGGCAGCGGATGTATGTTGTACAAAAGATTGTCTTCAACATGTGGATAGGAAGGCCATTGCAGATGCTAGAAGGGGTATGAGACAAAAAAAATAAAAATGGTATTAGGGAATTTGTCTTGAATTCACTCATGTCAAACACAGTCATGTCAAGGAGCCATGGCCATGGCCATGGCCTACCACCTATTTCTAGAAATGTAAAGGACATGAGATTTAATGGGAATATTATTTGTAAGAAAGCATGGTATAAAATACATAATATTCCTCCAAGCACATTCTATAACTACCAACAATATTTCCAAAATGGTCAGATCAAAGCTATTCATGGTAACACCAACACATGCAAAGCACGAGGACACACCGTGGTAGCCATAGAAATATTGCACAAAATTGTAATGGATAATTCAGATTTTTCACCAAACCAAAGACGTCAAGTTGAAGAAGATGGAACATCTGCTCCTTTAAGATTGCTTCCTTCGACTTACACACAAAATTCTCTGTTAAAAGAGATCAATGAGGCTCTTCAAAAGCTCAATTACCCATCAATATCACAGTCAACAATGAGCAAGATATGGAATACTAAGTTTCGAGATGTGGCATTTTCAAAGAACACCAACTTCAGTAAATGCAATGAATGTATTGTGTTGAAAGCACAGATGAAGTCAACGACTACAAAAGAGATGGAAGAAAAGGCACGAGGTAGGTTGAACAAACATAACAAGATTGTTATGTGTGGAAGATATTGCTACTATGCCCATAGAATTATGTCAGAGCGGTTTCCAAATGAGTATTTGAGCATTATCCATGATAAAATGGATAAAACAAAGACTTCAATCCCAAGGCTACGTGTCAAATCAAAATCTATTGTAGGAACAAATTTAGGTGTGTCATTGACAGGGATGCTAACACATGGGCATAACACAGGAGGTTTTGGTCATTTCTCCCTACCATTTGTACAAATGGGATCGCAATTTACTATTACATCCCTTGCAAAGTGCTTAAGGGACCTTGAAGACCCACAAATTGATATGTATGGTGATCTACTTTATGAGAGTGGAAGTTCAAGAAACCCACTTACAGATGCATTACTTGACACCTCTATTTACTCAAAATTTCAAGTTTACAAGGATGATTTTATATCTCATGGCAAATAAAAGAGCCAAAATGTTGATTTTAAAACTCTTCCTCCACATTTGTTGTTACAGTTGGACAATGCAGCAAGTGATAATAAGAATCGCTATCTTTTCATGTTTTTATCACTTTTAACTGCACTTGTTGTCTTCATCACTATTGAGGTTGGATTCTTGCCTGTGGGGCACACCCATGAAGACATAGATGGAACCTACGGAAGAATGTCTTCCAACCTAAAAAGTAAAGATATATATTCTTTACCTGAAATGATGGATACATATCGCAAAATTGAAGAAAAACGAGTGTTTCCACCTACACTTATTGACAAGGTCTATGACTTCAAAAGTTTCCTTAATGGATATATCAAGGAGGGAAAAAATGCACTAGTTGGACATCTTAATGTTCAATACTTCCAGTTTCTTGTACTTAATGATATTCCAGTACTAAGGTACAAAGAATCCATTAGAGATACTGAGTGGTCAGAACCAGTTGAGTTATGGAATATAGATGATGAAGGTCGACCTATAATTCCCATAGGGAACCCATCTTTCTTAGATTCCAAAAAGAATGATGCCTATTTCAAAGAACTAAAGGAAGGGATAACATCATACATAAAAATGTGGAAAGACACTATCGAGAACGAAGATTCACCAATTGTTACATAGGAATGGAAAAATAAAGTAGTGTATTGGGAAAGAGTTCTTGATACATTAGATGGAATCTATAATGATCATAGAATAATAGATGGAAGTGATTCATCTTTTGAGGATTTCTGGCCCAAGACAAGGCACGTTGTTGATGTTGATCGTAATGCACTCCATGTAATCTCAAGTATTATGGATGAAGATTTTGATAATGCAATGGATGAACCCGTATATGTTGGACCCAAATGCAACAAGCCAAAGCCAACATTCAATCCAAAGATTGATGTTCAGAAAGGAATGATGTTGCTAGTTAGATCAGGAAATGAGGATGCAAGAGAGATGATTTGGATGGAAAAATCCATCTCAGATATATTTAGGGATAATGAAAGTGAGAATCTTCATGTAAAGGTTGATTGGTGGAAGCCTATTTCAGGGAAATACAATGGAAAATTTTTAGAGCAATATTGGATACCAAATCTTGATGACACAGAACTTGGCTCTATTCCAATTAATACCATAGTTTGGGCATGGTTGCCGAAGAAAGAACATTGCAAGAAGACCAAGATAGATAAATATGGTCTAGAAGCTGTTCTTGACCTACTTGGGCGAATATCTTAAGATTAGGTTTATATGATTAATGAATGTGATTTTTTTTTTAAGGATCTTTTAATATGCATTCAAACACTTTTCAATATTTGTTGTATATCAATATTATTCTTTTCATATTATTTTTGGTGGAGTTTTATATTATTTAGTATTTCAATGTAATCATGTGGTGATACAGATGACATGATTGTGCCATAAAATATTTAAATTTTAAAAGTTTTGTTTGACCAACATGACTTGTCACCATATCAAATATGCATAATCAAATTCAATAATACACTTAAAAACATCTTCTAAACTTCAAGGTCTATTAAAACAATAATGGAGTAGCTAATTAGTATTCTATTTAATATAAACCATTTAAACACTTAATGAAAAAATGTTAGACATTTGTAATAATGTTTGAAGTGAGTTTTCCTTAATATTCCTTATTATAATTGATCTAAATCAAATTTGTTGTTTTTTTGCACTCTAATTTAAAAAAAAAAATGATTTTGATCATTGAACAACACAACTAGACTTATAAAATATTTTCTCTTATAGACTTTGAAGTGGTGCCAACACAGGAGGTTTTGGTCATTTCATGAGTCAAATTTAATACATAAATATAAATATTAATGATAATAGAAATAATGTAACTTGGAATCTAAGTTTTAGATGAATGTCAATATGTTCTTTTCAATATAATATCCTTAAACACTCGAGGAATAAAAACTAAACATTTGTAGTAAATAGTTTAGTCAATTTTCTCTCTTTCCTCTTGGATTTGAAAATAATCAAATTGTATTACTTTGTTACTATTCTAATTCATGATTGATTTTGATAATTAAAATGATTAGTAATTGAGTCGAGAGGCGAGGCTCATTCTACAAACTAGTATGAGGGGATGTGTAAGCTCATTCTACAAACTAGTATGAGGGGATGTGTAAGTTCGACTATAATTTTTTTTTTGAATGATCTATTAATATACATTCATACACACTTTTCAATATTTGTTGTATATCAACTATTCTCTTGATATTATTTTTGGAGTTTTATATTATTTAGTATTTCAATGTAATAATATTATTTTGTATTTCAATGTAATCACGTGGTGATACAAATGACGTGACAGTTGCATAAAATATTTAAGTTTTCTCACCATATCAAATATGCATAATCAAATTCAATAATGCACTTAAAAACAACATCTTCTAAACTTGGTCTATAAAAACAATAGTTTTTAACTTAGTTTTTAACACAAAAGTACAAATAATAAATAATAAATAAATTATGCTACAGTTACTCTCATTCAACATTTAAATCAAAATTTAATCCCTCTAGGCTCATGTTAAATATGTATTTAAGGTGGATCTATGCTGGTATATATTGGACACATTACTATGATAATTTATCATTAAATAACTTTATGTAACTTAATATATATCTTGCATATTAATCTATTATTCATCAAGTCAGTCTCAATTAAGTTAGTTTTTTACACAAAAGAACAAATAATAAATAATAAATAAATTATACTACTACTCTCAATGATTCAACATTTGAATTGATCGTAAAAAAATATTTTCTCATGTCAAATTTAAAATGATTCAAACTTCCTACAATAGTATGTAATGATGATGGTGATAATGATGATTATCATCCACTAAGACCAAATAATATGGTATATAAGAAGCCATAAAGATATTACTCTAAATTCTTAAGAATTTTATTGTTAATATGCTAAAAAAGCATTAAAATAAGTGTTTCAAGATCATCATAATTTTGTTTAGTTAAAAGATCAAGAAGGTTGGTAGTGCCACAAATATTTTGAAATTTAAATCCAAATTTGAGTATAATGTGGATGATCTAAGAGGGTTTTTCATCTTCAACCTTGTCATAGTAATAATCGTAATTTAACACATACATTGTCATGATATTTACTATATCAAATTATAATTAAACGGGTTAATAATAGTAACATACAAACCATTCTTTTCATATTAAAGTTAATCATAATAACATACAAAACATTCTTTTCATAAAGTTAATAATAGTAACATACACAACATTATTTTCATAAGATGACTTTAACAAACTTGGCTTTTAGTACAAACCATAAAAAATCTTAAAAGAGATAATGTAAGGAAACCAAGATTAAGATGTGAAATATTTGCTTTTGCAAGTTTATATAAATTTGTTTAATATACTTTACCATGACAAATTTTCACCAAAAATGGTGAATATCTACATTAAAATTACTAAACTAAGTGATTTTATAATCCCACATTTTGAAAAAACTTAATCTAGTTAAAGTTTCTGAATTCTAGATTGACGAAAAACATCCAATTTTAATGAAATATGTGTTAAGTTCTTTTAGGAATGATTTAACCACTAGAAGGTAGATCCAAGGAACTATCACCAATAGAAGGAAGAATAAGAATAAACCATCTCAGAAGAAGACAAATTATATCAAAGGCTATGAATGTACAAGAAATGTACCATATATTGTAAAAGTGCAAGACAATATCTTCCTGGTTGTGGATGGAGAAGAGCAATAAGATGCAACACAATCCACTTCAGAAAGCAGATCACAAAAGACCATGACTTATCTAGATTGGCTTACCGTAGAGGGAGTACCATTCTTGAATAAAACAAGTTATGTATTATGGAAGGTGTGAATGGAAGCATATTTAATGGATTATTGATTTAAATGGAGAAGCTTAGATAAATAAATCAGAAACAAAAGGACTTGCTGCAAGAATATGAGATCAAGAATCATGATTTTGAAGTACTAAAAGAAATTGTTGTTATTTTGAAGACTCAAAAATAATTCAAAAGAATGAATGAGGTAATGAAAAATTAGTTGTTCGAACAAGAAACTAACTATGAAATATTACAAGTTGAGGTTGTTTCTTTAAGAAATGATCTAGAAAAGAAGAACAATTAGTTGAAATTTGAGAACAGTACCAAGATCCTAGATAATATCCTCCAATAAATCAGGTCTTGGCTTTGAAGAAGCAACTAATTGAGAATCCAACCCAAAGGAATGTTCGGGTAAAGTAGAAGGTAATAAGAAAGCATCTAAAAAAATTGTTAAAGAAAATAATAGGAAGAAGATACATAAAGGAAGTAATATGATCAACAATGGAGTAAGCAAGCAGTATAACTAGCAACCAAAGAATGAATCAATAAGAATATTTTTCTCGTTTACTGCCAAATATAAGTATATTAGAAATATATATCTACAACAACAAAGAATTTTTCATGGAAGCAACTCAAACAACGATAGAGGTCGAGTGAATAACCAACAATGATTCTATCCCCCTCAAGGATAAAATAATTAAAGATTCAAAATTTTCTTTTCTCACACACAAAGTGCTTCCAAATATAAAAGCTTTTTCAATGGCTATTGCTTTTCTTGCAATAATTTTGGACACAAAGCAATAAATTGTAGATATTATGCAAGAAATCAGGGTATGTTGAGTAGTAACAACAAGAGAGCATATAATATCTGAAGAAATTATTATGTAGGCACCAATAGAGGATATGGTGAGAATAACATTTAAATTACAACTCTTTTTCCCCCTTCTTAGATCTTGTTGAGTGTTATACGTGAAAAAATTATGGGAACAAAGCTACATAATGTAGATATGGAAAAATAAAGCCTCCCTATCATAATGAGCAAATAAAAGAAGTAACCCAGTCAATGAAGGAAAAAGAAGCACAAAAATATAGAAGAGGATGAGTTTGCATGCTATGCTAGAAGTTATGTAATGGATTAGCCAAATATCTAATAAGAGTAGTAATAAACCAATGAATTTACTTGAAGGTATCAAAGATTACATTCATAAACTTCATGCAAGTGAAAGTAGAAGTATCTCAATTAATCCTCCTACGTAGATCAAGCATAATGAAAGAAAGACATGGAAAAGAAAGGAAGAGCAGTAACATAATTGCAATCTAGCCCTGTGTGCACAAGAAAAGAATGATCAATGGAATATTGATAGTAGAATCTCTCATTACATGCCCAAGGATAAGAAGAAGTGCCTTTATCTAAAGGAATTTAAGCATGCCAAAAAGTATTCTTGAAAATAGTGCATTAGTCAAAGTATTGGGAAAAGCTCTAGTTAATCGTGACAATAAAAAGGCTAAGGCTAAATATGTCCTACTCGTTGAAGGTATGAAGCAAAATACACTAAGTATAAGTCAAGTGGTGGACACTGGATACTGGACTTGAAGTCACATTTTCTTCTAAAGGCTACCAAATTAGGAAGGAAGAAACTGGCAGATTGGTAGCAACAATAAGAAGGACCCCAAGCAATGCACATGTCCTTGAAAAAAGACAAGTCCAAAGAATGTAGTAAGAAAGTATTATCTCTCTCAACTTATTATAACAAAGAAGGGTTGGAAACACCTCAAGACAGAAAATGAAGATGTATTTGAGTGCGAGCTGCAAGAGAATAATTATGAAAGACATACTAAAGGCAACATAATTTCAAGGGGAGTACACAACAACAACTCAAGTTACATAAATAAGAGAATAATCATTGTAGATGAGATCTAGCAAAAGAGTGGCATGTTAAAAAGGACCAATTAAAGACATGTCCGTACAAATTTCTCTCAAGAAAGAGGAAAGATGAAAAATGTCAAATAATTGAAAACTAAGCTATATGTCAAGAGATAAAAAAAGGCGGTGCATAAGCTCAGGAGGAGTTTCACATGCATAAGCAATGCAAGAATTGAAAGGTCTGCACGTCTTATATGATTTACTTTATTTTACTTAAATAATAGATATGATTAATACTAGCAATCATGAGTGTAAGTAAACAATTGGTACATGTTTGTTTAAGCAATGTAAAGTGTTCAGGGGAGAAAATCTATAGCTTTGCATGTTCATTGCTTATCAATTGGTATCTTTGTGTCAATTGACTACATTATTTGGTTCAGAAGTAGCAACCTCATGTATGTTGAGCAACCTTTTAAGGGAAGTGTGACTAAAGGAGAAGATTAGTCAACCATTAGCTTTCAAAACCATGCACCGGAGAAGCAACCATGAAGAGTGAAACTTCCAAGGGAAGAAGAAGAGGCCAAACATTGAAGATAATGGAGATAGTGCCCTTGAAGAGATGAAGATGATGGTTAGTATGTTCAGGGGGAGTTTGAATAATCACATGAGAAATAACAACAACAAAGGAATTTGCAATATGCTTATTGGTACAAAGATGAATCAGAAAATGAAAAATGATTAGCCATTGGCTTCTCACAAGCAAAGGAGGAGAATGAACTTACAAAAATAGTGGGGAAGTGAGCAAATATTGAAAATGGAAATTATTTTTCACCCCAAGGCAGAATCATCAACAACATATTATATTCTCTTAAGGGGAGAATGGTCAGAGATATAGTGTCTTAGCCCTTTGTTGTTGATGTCAAAGGGGTAGAATGAACAGACATTGGAGAATAAGGGGGTAGTGTTGCCATCAATGCCAAAGGGGAGATTCTCATAGCATTGTGTTATCATGGATGTCAAAGGAGTAGTCATTGATGCCAAGGAGTATCAATTTCATGGAAAGATTGTTGGATGTTGTTGAGCGGGATGACAATTGGTCATCATTGATGTCAACTAGTCATCGTTGATATTTTTGTGGTGTTTACAAATTCTTGTTGTGGTTGTAGATTATTAGATGTATGATCTAATGGCCTATCTTTGAAGGAATTTTGTTTGTAGTGGATCAACTCAAGTGCTCTTGCTATGTGCATAGTTCGATAGTCCTCTTAGAAACATTTCCAATGGTATATGGCACTTTGAGAAACTCCTAAGGAATCATGAGTTATTCAGGTTTAAATTTTGGCAATGTTCCACAACTAAAAGGTTCCACAAGTTGATAAAAGGTGTGGGATGGAAATTTTATTGTTAAAAAATATGTCATGTTGTGGAAGTTTTTGGTCCGAGAGTTTAATGAAATTTTGGTGGTGGGTCGTTGGCATGCCTAACAAAAGAAGGGATGCGTATTTTCCTGTTATTTGACATATGACTTGATGTCGTACCCCGTAGGTTAAATTGGAGAAGTTTATGAAGGTGCAGTTAACAGATTTTGTGGGACGAGAATAGTCCCATTAGCAGATGCATGTTGTTTGGCATTGCACCCTAAAGGTTCTGAGTTGGATGATGGCGTAGTGATGGACTCCATGATTGACAGACTCTGTAAGACAAAACTTCCTTCATGCATTGCAAAAGACATGAATTCAATGGTTGAGCCTTTTGAAATAACAAAGTAAAATGTTATAAGACCAATGAACCTTGGGCCTACTTCCATATCAGTTGGTGACATCGAAAGTGACATATGATGAAGCGTGAGTGGAGGACTATGATTTTGTGGCAGCCAATTAGAGGACAGGTCAACACTGAGATGAAGGAAAGTCATTAAAAGGTAAACATTGATGTTAATTGACTTTGTGCTCGAATGTTATTAGGTTTGCTTGACTCACCTCTGGATTATAGTGAATTGATACATGTTTAAAATGACATGTTAGGCCATACAGTGACATGTTGAATGGTCAATTCCTTCATAGTTGTTTTGACAATTGAAGGTTCCAAATACCATTCAGACAAATAATAAAACCTTTTCTTCCATAATTCCTTTTTGGTAGATAGAGGATTGATGGGAGAATTCCTTCTGAGTGTATTTTGTACAACAAAACTGGATATGGACTGAAGTGTCTCTTGACGTTCTAAACCCACCTCATGTATTGCTTTAATGCACGAACAACCCAACCCTTCGAACATACTACCGCCCTAGGTTGCAAAGAGTCGAAATCAAGAAACCAAACCTTTTTGTTGATTTTAAAGAGCATTGAAATGTCATGTATATAATGTAGCTTTATTTTTTATTTTCATTTATTTATTTATTTTCATTTTAATGACAAAAATAACCTTTCATCAAATACAAAATTACAAAAAATATTAAAACTACAATCTTTAAAAAGAGATACTTTAAGTTTATAAGTAATACTTATATTTAATTTAAACAAAAATTCAAAACAATAATATTATTAAAAAAATTAAAAACAATATTATTAAAACATAATCAACAATATAAATACATTTATGAACTCAAACTATAAACACACTTTATAAAACAATATTATAATCTAAAACAATATCAAATACTAAATTTTCAAAACTCATTTAATTAGATAGATGTCTTTTTTATTGGACTTTAGCACAATAATCTTTCTTTTAATTCAAATATTTATTTTTTAATCATTAATGAAAAAGATTAATTCAAATGTTTATCTTTTTGTTATAAATGAAAAACATTAATATGGTTTCTTCTATATCAATGAATGAAATTTCAAACATTAACTCCTCATATCTATAAATCTATATATACCTTTTTTTACATTTACTTAATACACATAATCAAATGACAAATAACATTTTTTGAATAAATTAATTAAAACTTAAAATAATTAAATCCAAATACATGAATTACACTATTTGAATATTGATTACTTATAAATATATGACCACACTATGCTTTAAAAACTAACAATCTTTATAACTAAATTATGAAAGAAGGGTTGATTTTTACCAGGTGTAAATAAAATTATGAAAGAAGTGTTGATTTTTACCAGGTGTAAATAAATTGATATATGTAGGATTTATTAGCCGTTTCAAATTTAAGGAGTCGAAAATGAAAACCACTAACTGTTTAGTAACTTACTTTCAAAACCATCCAAATGAATGTTCTATATGATAATGATTAACTGTACCGGCTCACTATCAATTTGCTTAATACCTCGTCCGATTGACTATCATCTATTTTGCATAAGAGGCCTAATTTCCATACCACAGTTAAACAGATCTTTTGCTCATCCAACAATGGACTAACCCTACCTGCTCACTATCAATTTACTTAATACCTCGTCCCGATTAACTATTTTGCACAAGATGCCTAATTTCATCTCTTATTGAATAGGCATGTTTTCCATCCTTCGGATCTCCTCTTCATCGCTTGGCTGCAACTTCATTCCCACCATTTCCACAGATTGTTTTCTTAAAATCCTTATGGCTCTCTACATCCATTGCTGGTAATGACAGCCCCACAGGTTACCCAGTAGCAGAGAACACATGCCCCATTTCGGATTTCTTACTCAACGAATGTGGGCTGTGCCAGTCTAAGATTTCAGCAATCCTCAAAAAAAGGGCATCCTTTATCCGAACGAGATCTACTTCTACAGCCCAAGAAGTCGTGCGGTTCTTGAGAGATTCGGGATTCACGGATGACCGGGTAAGGAAGCTCATTACCAGAACCCCATCTATTCTCACTTTCAATGTTGATCGACGCTTGAAATCCAAGATTGAGTGGATGAAAAAATGGGGTCTAACTGTTCAAGACATAGAAGTTGTCTTTTCCCGGGCACCCAGATTGATTTGCTGCAGTATCGAGAAAGTTCTATCTCCTAACATCCAGTATCTTCAAAATCTGTTCGGATCAGCAGCCGATGTTTCCAGGGTTTTCAAATGGGCGCCTCAGATTCTAGTTAGTAGTAATATGCCTCAGGTTTTGGAAAAGAAAATGAAGCATTTGGCAACTTTTGACCTCCTGGAAGATGATATCAAGGAGCTTTTTAGGAGCTGCCCAATTATACTAAATGTTTCCATGGTTAAGGTGCAGAAGAACATGGAGTTTTTCATGCATACTGTAGGGCTTCCTGCAAATTTTGTTTTATCATATCCTCATTTCGTGTCTTGTTATAGCTTGGAGTGTAGGATCAAGCCTCGCCACAAGGTGTTGAGTGCTGTTAGTGCAATGCAACCTTCCAAGCGACCTCCTAGTCTCATTAAGGCTCTTTATTTAAGTGATCGGAGGTTCCTAGAAGAACATGTCTATGCCAGTCCTCATGCCACTGAATTATTGGAACTTTACAGTGCCAAACCTGCCCTTTTGTAAATGACAAGACACTATGGTTTCTGGTGTGGCCAAAGTTAGATTGTATTGCCTTTCTCTTGGTGATTGAAAGAGATTAAGTAAATCAACCAAGGGATCATCTGTCTTTTAAGATCCAGTGTCATGATCCCTGTTTGTTCGCTAGTATTGTTGCGACTATGATACATTTTTCCCTTTTTAGTTGTGGCAAGGATAGAAGTGAATTTTTTTACTTTGTATGAAATATGGCTAATTTGTAAAAGTAAATGCCCAAAACCCATTGATTTGTGGGGACCTTTTAAATTCTTGTATCCTTTATAGCCTTTACAGTGGCATGAATTGATTGTTTTCTTATCAGCGATTGTTGTTTTATGAGTTTGAATCAATTGGTATTGCTACAGAAACTATTTAAATAATATAGACATGCATTTGTTGGTCATATCACACAGCCTGTAGAAACTTTATGCTCAAGAACTAGCGCAGAAATATGGAGAAAAAAAATGGACCGGTAAACTAATTTCTGGTAACACAGAAATTTCAATTACCGAATCCTTTAACAACTTCCAGCTCTATAGAACTTTTCTCAGTTAAAAGAGTGTTGCTTGTTTGATAAATTTGCTTAAAGTGAGTGCTTTTGCTGTTGCAGTTGTAAATTGTTTATTTTTTTCCTATGAATAGGAGAAATCACAATGTAAAAGAAAATCTCTTCTTTTATTTACTAGAAAAATCTGAAAGCCTTAAAAATTGCCTTGAAGTCAACCTTGCAATAAAGCGGTCCCAGAGACTTCCGATGTTAGGTAAGACTCTCATTCATACTCAAAGATTTTTGATTTTAGGTAACACCCTCATTCATACTCTGTTGGCTTGATGCTTGCTATCTAGGGCTGACACCAGTATGCCAATTAGTTGCATGGTTAAATCTCATAGCAATTTCCCCTCAAAAGTTGTTCTAGGAAATCATGGACCATAACAGCCTATGATTTCTTCTCAGTGGCACATTGTTCTCCATATATAAATCTGAATGCAGAAAAATATCAATAACCAAAGAGGCAATAGAATTTGTGATTCAAATTTTGGAAAGTTGGACTCCATACGCTCATTAATGAAATAGGTCAAACACTATAACATCGCCATGCAATATTTTATAAGTGGCTGGATGGTCAACTCTTGAGAGGGCAGTTAAGTTTAGATATTTTTTTGTGCAGCATAATGTGGATGTTTGAACCTTAATCCTTTTTTCGAGCAATATGAAACAGGAAAGGAAGGAATGAAGGATGTACAAATCTTGAGAATAAATTCGAATGCTTCGTTAGATTTTCTCATATCCCAAGGAACCAACCACCCATTTCAAGTATATTATGATAAAAGACGGTGACTTGAGGAATTAAAATCAGCGTGCTCTCATGGACGGGTTGTTTGCTTAATGACTTTAACATTATGGAAAACCTATGCCTGTAAAATCTTCTCATAAAAAAATAGCTTTGATGCATGAATGTAGACAATGCCATAGGCCAGCATGCATTGGTGCGACAGAAAATAGCAAGAAGAAACCTGACAGATACAGGTAACAGTTATATGAACAATATATGGAAGTGAAAATGCTACTTCAGGTACAGGTTATAAACTTTATAGCTCCCTAAATTCTAGGTCACTCCTAACTTATTGCTGAGCTCCATCTGCAAATGAGATAAACTATCTCACACTATCCACCACACACTCCCTTTGTATGATAAAAGTGATCACAATATCAATTTGCATACATGAATTGGTGGATTTCATTTCATTGATAGTGTATGTAGAGGACAGAAGAAATAGATAGAGAGAGTTTGTTTTTTTTTCCTTTTCATATCTGCAAATGAGATAAACTATCTCACACTATCCATCACACACTCCCTTTGTATGATAAAAGTGATCTCAGTATCAATTTGCTTACATGAATTGGTGGATTTCATTTCATTTGATAGTGTACGTAGAGGACAGAAGAAATAGATAGAGAGTTTTTTTTGTTTTTCCTTTTCATATTTCGCATGTAATCTCCATTTTTATCTTGTCCTGAACCTCTGCAAACTCCATGACACACTTCTTGGAGAGACAACATGTTTTACTGAGAAAAGTAATGTCAATAGACTCAAAAGTCAGATCATTATCTAGTATATGACAGAAAAAGTTGTTTCCAGCATTCTGTTATGTGCAAGAAAATACCAAGGGGCAACAATGCATTTCATCGCATAGGAAGAACCTTGATGATGATATTTTCTAGTATAAGTTGTAACATTCCCACAACATTCCCACTGATTTTGAAGGTGTCTTATCATGTAATTTACATGTGATGTCTAGGGAATTTTTTCCCTTAAGTTTCTATTGATTTAGGGTTCCCAATCATTATATAACATGTTTATTCATTCATATAATAGTATGAACCCAACTATTTAATACAGATATAAAACTCTTAAACAGTATTATAATTCTTCAACCAAAACTAAAGTAACCCCATGAACAATAGATACAACCAATGATGCACAGTATAGTTCTAACAGTACTTCCAGTTTTTATCTAGCCTACTGTTGACAAAGATATAATTCTTTGCCAAACCACAATAACGTAGGGCTGGTTGTGTTGGATAAGGTTGTCATTGATCTTATTGATGTCAAGCCCTAGCATTGTTCGTGTAGCTGAAGCAAACCCTAATATGCCCTAGTTGTATGAATGAAGAATGTATATGTTGATAGTTGTATGAATGAAGAATGTATATGTTGATGGTGGTGAAACCCTTGGTGCATGGAAGAAGCCCTAAGCATGATACATGAAGCCCTTAACCCTTAGTCCAGCTGAGGTGGTGCAAAAGGACTTGAAGTCCTCAATGTTCAAATAAAAGCCCCCGAAGTAAGAAAGTGAAGTTATTCGTTCCATCACACAATTATTGATAGACAAAGAGAAGCCCCAACTTTAGCTTATCGATGGTTGTACATGGATATTTCTGCTGATGTTGTAAATATAAGATGGATGTTTTCTTTGGGGATGGCAGATGGGAAGTCTGAATTCTGTATACTATACAGCTAAGATAGGAAACAATGCATGTGCCTGTTGCAATAGTGAACAATACAAGTTCACTAGAAATTAAGATGCTCATGCTTTATTTGTTCACTTCCAAAATTGAATGGTATAATGTGATATTGGACTTAAGTGTGACTAAAGCTAAATATTTTGAATACATGCCAGTTGTATCAAGGCTCAAATTATGGAAACAATAAAAAATGTCTCTATAAGGCTCCCTTCAGTTATTTGTCGAAATGGAATGACCTAAATGTTATGGAAAGATATTTCCATCAAGCAATTAGTCCATTGATCCATTGTACTAACGCATTGTTTTTGTCAGTATTTCTACGCTAACACAGGAAAGTGCCAATAGAAAAATAATGCTGATTGAAATAAATCAGTTGATTCTAGAAGCCCATGATAATTGCGTCGAGAGGCGCATCTACAGCCCAATATGACCCCGATGTCAGGTATGTCACGTCCTCATACAAAATGTCGGCTTAAGTTTTAAATTAAAAAAAAAATAATAATAAAAAAATCGCATTGTGCTAGAACATATATCAATTTATAATACAATTATGTATTATTTATATAATTTGAATGGATAGTAAATTATATACGTGAATTTGAATGGATCATAAATTTACCTTTAACAAAAAAAATTACCACATTGAGTTTCCAAATTAAGTAAAATTTTAAACATCTTTACTCTTTACTAAAGTCAATACCATTTCCTAAATCAAAGGAAAAGAGTTAATTCAACACAAACAATCAAAATCCAAAATCTTTTAATATTTCTTTTAATTAAATATTTGTAAAATTAATTTATACTTACTCTAGAGCTATGGTAAATAAATAAAAATATATATAAACTAGATGTATGGTAAATAAATAAAAATTCTTTTTATATTTATTCCATAAACCTTTTTATATTTAAAAAAACTTTAAAAAGAGGTTTTATTTAGATGAAGCCTATGGGATGAATACCATGGGACAAATTAATATTGATACCATGGGCCAAATACCATGGGTAAATAAATAAATATAAAAGAGGTATAAAAAAGTATGATAAATAAATATAAAATATATATAAAGAGGTATGGTAAATAAATAAATATAAAAGAGGCATAAAGAGGTAAGGTAAATAAATAACAATATATCAAATAGGATTATAAATAAAAATGTAATTATATAACAAGCCTATGGGCCAAATACCATAGTAAAGAAAAGGGGTATGGTAAATAAATATAAATATAAATAAACTAGAAGTATGTTAAGTAAATAAAACCTTTTTTCATATTTACTCCATAATCTGCTTTATATTTACGAATATTTATGTTCATTAGTTTACATAACTAAGAAGAAATAGAGAGAGAGAGTGATAAGGGAGAGATGGAGAGAGAGTGTGTATGTTTAGGGGTGAGATAAAAAGACAAAGTAAGATGTATGGAAAGAAGGGGGGAGAGAAGAAGTGAGAAGGAGAGAGGGAGGGATATAGTAATGTAGTTGGAGAGAGAGAGGGGTGGAAAGAGAGAGAGAAATAAAGGGATGGGGGAAGAGAGAGAGAGAGAGAGAGAGAGAGAGAGATATGGGGGAAGAGGGGAGAGACAGAGAGAGGAAGGATGAGAGAGAGAGAGAGAGATTAGGGAAGAGAAAGGGATTTAGGGAAGAGAGAGAGAGGAAGGATGAGAGAGAGGACTTGAGAGAGAGGAGGAGAGAGGGATCGATAAGAGAGATGGAGTTGGAGGGGGAGAGATGTAGGAAATAAGAAATATAAAGAGTGAGAAGTGGAGAGAGAGAAGGAGTGACAAGGGAGAGACAGAGAGAGAGCGTGTATGTTTGGGGCTGAGATAAAGAGACAAATAAGGAGAGATGGAGATAAGGGGGAGAAGGAGATATAAGGAGAGAGGGAGGGATATAGTAACATAGTTGGTGGGTGAAGAGAGAGAGAGAGGGGGAGAGAGATGGGAGAGAAAGGGAAAGAGAGGAAGGAAGAGAGAGGATGTGAGAGAGTGGAGAGAGGGAGGGAAAGAGAGATGGACTTGGAGGGGGAGGAGGAGAGAGGTAAGAAGAAATAAATAGAGAGAGAAAGGTGGAGAGAGAGAGAGTGAGTGAGTGATAAGGAAGATGGAAAGAGAGGGAGAGAGGGGGAAGATAGAGATATAGATGGAAGGTGAAGAGAGGGAAGAAGAGAGAGATGGGGAGAGGAGGGGATTGACAAAGAGATTGATATATATTGATTGCAAGAGTGTGTGTGTTTAGGGGGGCGAGATAGAGAGACATAAAAGAAGAGATGGAGGGGGATATAGATATGGATGGAGGGTGGAGAGAGGGAAGAATATTTCTCACACTATATGGATTGATATAAGTGGAGATGGTGATTTATAATCCTATTTGATTATTTGCACTATATGCATCGATTTTAGTGTAGATATTTATTTCTAATGTTATTTCATTACTTGCACTAGATGCATTTATTTCAGTGTAGGTGGTGATTTCTAATACAATTTGATTGCTTGCACTGAATTTGTTGATTTCAATTTAGATGTCGATTTATAATTATATTTGATTACTTGCACTAGATGAATTGGTTTCAATTTAGATGATTTCTAATCCTATTTGATTGTTTGCACTAAATGCATTGACTTCATTGTAGATGGCGATTTCTAATCCTATTTGATTTATTTGAGTAAATGCATTGATTTCAGTGTAGATGTTGGTTTCTAGAGAGAGAGAGAGAGAGTGATAAGGAAGATGGAGAGGGAGGGAGAGAGGACAAAAGGAGGAAAGAGAGATATTAATGGGGGAGAGGGAGAGAAGGGGAAGATAGAGATATAGATGGAAGGTGAAGAGAGGGAAGAAGAGAGAGATGGTGAGAGGGGGTGATTGAAAAAGAGATTGATATATATGGAGTACGAGAGCGCGTGTGTTTAGGGGGGTGAGATAGAGAGACAAAAAATAATAGATGGAGGGGGATATAGATATGGATGGAGGGTGGAGAGAGGGAGGAATATTTTTCGCACTAGATGGATTGATATAAGTGGAGATGGTGATTTCTAATCCTATTTGATTATTTGCACTAGATGCATCGATTTTAGTGTAGATATTTATTTCTAATGATATTTGATTACTTGCACTAGATGCATTGATTTCAGTGTAGGTGGTGATTTCTAATACAATTCAATTGCTTGCACTGAATGTGTTGATTTCAATTTAGATGTCGATTTATAATTATATTTGATTACTTGCACTAGATGACTTAATTTCAATGTAGATGATTTCTAATCCTATTTGATTGTTTGCACTAAATGCATTGATTTCATTGTAGATAGTGATTTCTAATCCTATTTGATTTCTTTGAGTAAATGCATTGATTTCAGTGTAGATGTTGGTTCCTAGAGAGAGAGAGAGTGAGTGATAAGGAAGATGGAGAGAGAGAGAGAGAGAGAGAGAGAGAGGAAAAAAGGAGGAAAGAGAGATATTAGCGGGGGAGAGGGAGAGAAGGGGAAGAGAGGGAAGAAGAGAGAGATGGGGAGAGAGGGTGATCGACAAAGAGAATGATATATATGGAGTGTGAGAGCGTGTGTGTTTAGGGGGGTGAGATAGAGACAAAAAAAAAGAGATGGATGGGGATATAGATATGGATGGAGGGTGGAAAGAGGGAAGAATATTTCTTGCACTATATGGATTGATTTAAGTGGAGATGGTGATTTATAATCATATTTGATTATTTTCACTAGATGCATCGATTTTAGTGTAGATATTTATTTCTAATGATATATGATTACTTGCACTAGATGCATTGATTTCAGTGTAGGTGATGATTCCTAATACTATTTGATTGCTTGCACTGGATATGTTGATTTCAATTTAGACGTCGATTTATAATTATATTTGATTGCTTGCACTAGATGCATTGATTTCAATGTAGATTATTCCTAATACTATTTGATTGTTTGCACTAAATGCATTGATTTCAGTGTAGATGTTGGTTTCTAATCTTATTTGATTGATTGCATTAGGTGCATTGATTTCAATGTAGAAGTTATTTTCTAATCTTATTTGATTGCTTGCATTAAATGCATTGATTTCAATGTATATGTTGATTTATGATTTGATGTAATTAGATATATGATGGTACATTAATATTAAAGTGATTAGATTAACAATATGCATTGATTTTAGTGTAAGCACAAAAAGTTATTAACAATGTAGATTGATTTTTGTGTTATAGTAATTTAAGCTATTAATATTGGAGAGCAAGAGAGACAAGGTATTTTGTTTACTACAATAGACTAAAGATTTAAATGGTTTACGATTTAAATTTTCTTTTTCATATAATCGATATGAAAAGATAACAAAACTAACAAGGGAGGAAATAAGAATAGTAGAAGAAAATAGTTTTGAGATTGATTGTAACATGAGTACGTTCTTATTATTCACATTTTCTATCTTTCAACACTATTATTGTCACTTTGCATTTAAAAAAAAAAATTCATCATTTTTCATCATTATAGTTATTAACAATAATTATCATCTCAACGAACTGAGGTAACTAAGAAAATTTAAAATTAAAATGACCAAGTTAATCTCAGAAATATTTAGCATATTTAAAATGATTATATTAATATTTGATATATTTACATATTACTGATAAAATTAATCATATTTTTGATAAACTTTTCTTGGCAACACACGACTGAAACTAGCCTAGATCCATCTTACATCTCAAAAATATACAAAAATTTTAATAATCTGAAAAATGTGATGTTGATGCCTCTGATTGGAACCAGCCTAGATCCATCTAACTCTGGATCTATCATGCGCCGAGAGGGATCAAATCTCTCGAGGTGCAAACCTTTCCTCACGTTTTGCACTCAAAAAATAGGTTTGCACCTTGAGAGATTTGATCCCTCTCGGCGCATGATAGATCCAGAGTTAGATGGATCTAGGCTGGTGCATAGTAGAGAATAATTCTTGTTAATCATGTTTTTAGAATTTCTTCAACTTCTGGAGCAAACAAAATGTGTTTCAATCATAAGTCCGCTCAAATACAAATTATAAGCCGGCTCCATTACTAGCCATAGGTTGACTCCAGTTAAGGCCCCTCCAAATCTATATATAAGCCAACATGGAGCAAAAATTGGGAAGAGAACTCGAACATCTAAGGTAGAAAAACTAATGAAGAAAAGTGAGAAGCTTGAAGCTGCGATACAAGAAGACATTCAACCTCTTTTGGTAGTGTTTTTGGTGAAGAAAGAGCATAAACTTGCAGACTTGTAAAGAGCATTAAAAAAGGGAGATATGGATATGTGGAATGTGAACTTACAGAGGCATATATTTTTGTGGAATGCTAACTAACTGAGGCAGTGAAATTGCAGGATCTGAGGTAGCGAAATCACAAGGTTTGAGGCAACGAATTTGCAAGGTCAATTACAGGGTTTAAGGCAGTGAAATTGTAGAAGGTCTGAGACATCTTTGAGCATGTCAGGCCAGGTTTGTAAGTCCGAATGAAATTGTGTTTTGCATTAAGAGAGAATATGAGTATATACAAGGAGAGGGAGACTATTGGGTTTCATCTCCCAACGTCTCTTCGTCTTCCAACTTCCTTTATTTTTCTATTTACAATATTTACATAGATTTTCCTAATCCCAAAGATTATGTGTCAACACCCCCTCTTAATCTGAAGGGATTGTGAGTCCAAGCATCATTCTGAATCTTTCAAACTTTTGTCTTCCAAGTGCTTTGGTGAAGATGTTTGAAATCTGCTCATTCGTGGGACAATGTCGTGTTGATTTTTGTGTAGTTTGGTAGGTACTCCAAGCCATAGGGTTTGGGGTTTGAAGGGAAAAGCACCACAAGTAGGCTTGTGGGCTTGGAACCCAAGCATGCGGTTTTGCACCCATCGGGATTTGGGTAAAAACTATGATGAATTTGAGCATGAGAAATTTTGAGGTGATAGAGCTTGGCGTGCCGATTCCAACGCTTCAAAGATCACTTAAATTAGAGCTCTATAAATGAAGATATGGATTTTTGAAGTTGTGAAGTGGGCTTGGTTAAGGTCGGCCTTGTAGTTGGAGAGCTTATGATAGCTGGACAAGCCCTCTTCAAGGAATTCGTTGGAGCTCTCTTTTTGTGTATAAATAAGAGGTGTTGTGGAGGACTATTGATCATCCAATGTGCAAACATTCATTGATAAAATTACACCTGTGGAAGCCGCAACTCAAGTAGAGGAGGTTGAGCATAAGGGACAATTTGGAGACCTTTTGTGTGGGTCAAGGAGCAGTAGGGGAGTTCGAGCTACTTTGGGCAGTTTTGGTGCTGATTTGATGGAGGTATTTCCCTATTTGGGTGAGCCGCAGGCCCTATGGTCACATTAGAACCATCGTAGGCCCATTTTGGGCAAGTTAGGAGGGTCGTAAGGCCTATTCCAGGGTGTTGGAGCCAAGGGACAAGCAACGTAGGCCAAGGGATAAAAAAGAAGGGGAATCCACAACAAATAGAGGGACCACTGTATGGTTTTGTGAGCGCTGTTAGGGTCTACAATAATGCCCTAACCAAAACACTATACAACTACAAATGCACCAGCGCACAGGTATAGGTAGTTGACATTTTCTATGTTGAATTGTTGTTAGAGGAAGGATACCCTAGTGCATGGACAATGTAGCCTATGGAAGCCAAGGAGGGAGGGCCGACGTGGAGGTCAGAAGCTATAACCAGTGGGCAGTTTCCACAGTGAAGAAAGGTAAGTAAATGCGATTTATGTGCATGCGTGGAATCGTTGTTTAGGGCTGCAGTAAAGTGTTGTAGGAACAACAACATTGGAGGATTGTTGTGTGGGATAAAAGGGCTAGGAAGGTACGTATGCCCTAGCCCCGTAGACTTCTGAAGTAGGCCGCAACCCAAACAAAGATGGGTTCTTTGTCTATAACCACTAGAACCTTACTGTAATCTTCTGTGGTGTTGCATGTGTCTTGAGGTGTTGTCTTGAGGCCGCATTAGTGTAGAAGGGTGGCTAGAAGGGCAGTAAAGGAAGGCAACAAGGTTGGACAAGGAGACTAGTGTTAGGAGCAAGGGTTAAGGGTTGGATGTGCCCTAACCAGACTTGTAGGTGCACAAAATCCTAGGCAAGAGGGAAACAACAATAGGAGTTGAAATTTGCCTCTTGGATGATGGGTTGATTGTGTCATAGGAAAGGACAAGTTGTTGGAGCCTAGATTTGTGCAATAACTCCTTTATTGCAAAAGCAAAGGGTAGTTGATGAGAAGTCTATTGGCAGCCAATAAAAGGGTCTCCTAGGTGTGAGGATGCCCTAACTAGGTGGAGATGCTACAACGTGGGTAGTAAAGGACAACAAGGTTGGACAAGGAAACTAGTGTCAGGAGCAAGGGTTAAGGGTTGTTGATGTGCCCTAACTAGACTTGTAGGTGCACAAAATCCTAGGCAAGAGGGAAACAACAGTAGGAGTTGCAGTTGGCCTCTTGGATGATGGTTTGGTTGTGTTCTAGGAAAGGACAAGTTGTTGGAGCCTAGATTTGTGCAATAGCTCCTCTATTGAAAAAGAAAAGGCCAGTTGATGAGAAGTCTATTGGCAGCCAATAGAAGGGTCTCCTAGGTGAGAGGATGTCCTAACTAGGTGGAGATGCTACAACGTGGGCAGTAAAGGAAGGCAACAAGGTTGGACAAGGAGACTAGTGTCAGGAGCAAGGGTTAAGGGTTGTTGATGTGCCCTAACCAGACTTGTAGGTGCACAGAATCCTAGGCCAGAGGGAAACAACAATAGGAGTTGCAGTTGGCCTCTTGGATGATGGGTTGATTATGTCCTAGGAAAGGACAAGTTGTTGGAGCCTAGATTTGTGCAATAGCTCCTCTATTTCAAAAGCAAAGGGCAGTTGATGAGAAGTCTATTGGCAGCCAATAGAAGGGTCTCCTAGGTGCGAGGATGCCCTAACTAGGTGGAGATGGTACAATGTGGACTTGCTCACTCATGGATTGTTGGAGGGTAGTGTGAGAGTGGACCAAGTGTGAACATGGATTGAGCACTTATGGTTTGCTAGAGGACAACGTGATAATGTCCAAGTTGGAGCTCGATGTGCAACACCTTGATGGACGAAGGTAGTTGCTAGAGTGGCAGTTGTTGAACTCAAGGGTTGACAAACCAAAGGAACAGTTTGTGGAGCCCGTGACTTGTGTGGGGGAGAAGGACTTCTACATCACATGATGGGCAATCCTCCTAGCCCGTGTTCATTATGGGAGATGGACATCTTGTAGTGATAGGTGTTGAGATTTTGTATTGTTGGTGTAGCATCGAGTGTGCTCTAGCCCTGAAATTTTTTGGAAGGGCTAGGACACACTTGAACTCCAAAACCCAGAAAGTCTTTTGTGAAATTTCAACTGGTGTTCAAGTTATTCAAATAATTAATTATTTAAATGGATTTCATTAAATAATTAAACTGAATTAATTAACACATGTGCTGAAATGTTCTAAAAGACACAAATCAAGCAATCTTTTAATTTGAGCCGTTGATGAGTGTTTTAATCTTGGCCGTTGATGAGATCAATGAAAAAGTATAAGAGAAAGGCTTGAGGGTCAGTTGGAGACAAACACAGTTACAGAACTGAGAGACTGATTTGTAATTCTAGGGAAGGGTTTGCTAAGAATTTCAGGAGGAGTTTTCTGCAGTGGGGTAGTATTGGCTGAGGGGATGATTTGATCCTGGAGCCAAGAGTCAGCAAGAGGCAGATGAACAACAAATAAGGACAGCGCAGAGGAGCAGCGGCAGCTGCGCAGCTGCAACGCAGGTGCTACGCAGGCCAAGTAAGAGGCAACACTGCAGCTCCAGAGGGTTTCAGAATTACACAGAGGGCCTCCAGGGCTAGCATAAGGCCCGCGTCACCCTCTCTGGGGTTACACAGTCCCTCTTTGGGCAGTGCAGTGACACACAGAGCCTAGCAGGGCTGACGCTGGGGCTTCAGGGGCAGCGCTGGGGTTTCTATCGCCAGATCCGGGCTGAGTTTTGTAAATCCCATTTGAGGGTTTGGATCAGTGAGATATTTGGCTTTAGAACAACAGGTTAGCTGCAGATTTATTTTATTCTCTGTTAGGTTTTCCAGATTTGGAACCCAGATTTGTTGTACTAAGAATCTACTTAATAAAATACACCCTTATATATGCTGCACTGGTTTTCCCGCTTTGGGTTTTTTCAGGGACTTATGTCCAAAAATACATGTGTCACTTTGTTTGAATGAACGTAGTATTCAGTAAATGATCTACATGTGTAGACTATTAGTTGTGTTTACTTCGATATTTTCTGAATCTAATTTTTGAAAATAACTTGTATACTTTAAATCAAGTAGGAGAAGTAAACCAAGATACTCTAGTAGAATTTTCACATGGTATTAGAGCGATAGCAGATCAAGCTGGATCTCCATCAAATCAGGTGACGAATATTTTCTGCAGGGTGGCAGAAGAAGCATCAGAGATCCAGAAAGGGCAGCTTGGTAGTAGGAGAATGCAAATCCAGGAAAGGACAACGCTGCAGCTGTAGAAGGCCATCAGGCTTATACAGAGCCTTCCTAGGCCAACATAAGGATTGCGTCACCCAGTCTGGGGTTACACAGTCCACTTCTGAGCAGTGCTGAGGCTGCGTTGGGCCAGTCAGTGAGACGCAGTATAGTATTCTTTCTGTTGCAGAAAAACCTTGCCAAGATCTAGAAGCAGTGCTTCAGATATTCAATAGTGCTGGTGTGGTGGAGATTCTGCCAGTGCAGAATTGTGTGTAGCTAAGTCAACAAAGGCGGGAGGAAAAAAACTACTTAGCAGATCTGAGCCAAATAGATCTGGGATTTGATTAGGAGGGTGATCGAAGAGTTCTATCTGATAGTGTTTGGGTGGAAGATGTCCAGGAGGGAAATCATTTTTCAGAAGAAGCAGTTACCAGAGGGTTTCTAGTCACCAGGAAACCCTAATCCAGAGTTCCTGTAGCCACAGAAAAGGGGAGAAGAGTATTGTTTCTGTCAGATTTGAGCTAGATGTCGTGACATGGACTGAGAGATCAAGATAGGTTGGATGATATGTCCAACTTTATTATATGGAGGGCCAGAATCTTGTTAGTTCTGGATGAGTATGGTCTCAAAGATCATGCAGAGAAAGTTCTAGCTGTACAAACTAATGTAGATCCTCTAAAGAAGTACAAAGAAAATCAAGCGTGAACTAAGCGTTTGATCATGGACGGAGTCAAAGACCACGTCATACCTCATATTTCCAGAAAGAATACGACAAATGAGATGTGGGTAGCCTTGGACACGATGTATCAAGGAGGCTCTGTCCAACAAAGGATTCTTCTAGAGAACGATATGCAGTTGTTCCAAATGATGAAGGGTGAAGAGATATATCCATTCCTCTTCAGGCTTCAAACTATCCGGGATCAACTAATTGCCATGGGTGCAAATCTGGATGAGGGGATCCTAGTGAGGACGACCCTAAATGCAGTCTCGGAAGAAGGAAACGTTTGTCCAAAGCGTTTTGGGCAGGGCAGCGTTACCATCATGGGTAGACATGTGGGCAATCCTCTACCAGGAGGAAATTAGGAGGATCACGAAGAGGAAAAACAATGAAGCAAACCAACTAGAGTGAAGAAAGATGAGGAGGACGATGCAACCTTTGCATCAAAGGAAAGGAAGCAACAAGGGAATAAGAAGAGGGACCTTTCCAAGGTCCAGTGCTTTAACTGTGGCGATTTTGGACACTTCGCCACCACTTGTCCTAAGAAGATGTACAAATGAGCTTCTAATTCCAAGGCTACAACAGCAAATGATGATGGCTCTAATGATGATGCAACCATGAGTGCTCATGCACCTCGAGAGAAGAGGTGGGGTGACATAGATTTGTAGAGCAGCTACAGAAAGGAGTGGCGAGATCCTTGAGTCAACCATACTCTTGGATCACATACGAGCTACGGGAGCCTTAAGACGGTAGCTGGATGAATCGGGAGATGGTTGCAGAAGGTCACATTGAAGCAAAAGAAAGTGATAAAGAGTTGGAGAGGGAGTAGCGTAATGTAGAGGCAACAACACCATGGAGGTAGCATATTTCAGTTTCAATGTTTTGCAACAATGTTCAACAGATTCCATAAAATTTTTTTGGGCGGCGAGTTTGCAGATTAGATTTGAAACTTTTGATGAAAAATTTACAAAAAAAAAGACCAAATCTGGATTCACTGTGAAAAAATACCCAAATTCAAAAAAAAAAATCGGCCAAATTGGAGTTCGGATAAGGGAGATATCGCTGATTCAAAATCAATGATGTTGCATAATTTTTTTTCTGACGATAATTCATGGATGGCAGCTCTCTTGTCATTTTTGCATTTTTTCAGTGTGAAATTTCAGAGAAATGGTTATAGATCTGAGATCCCCTTGAAAAATAACCCGATCTCAAAAAAAAATCGGTCGAATCGAGTCTGAACAAGGGAATTATTGCTAATTTAAAATCAGCTAATTTTTTTGTTTGTTTGTTTGTTTGTGACGACGAGACAATTCCAACGCGAATCTGAGAGTCTAGAGTCTCCAGATAGTGATTTCAAACACATGGGAACATGCAAAATGATCATTCTATTTCCAAAAATAGGTTATAATAAATATTCTGAGTTATATTGACCGAGTTATGCCCATTTTAAATCTGGAGCAGCATTTAGAGCGGATTCCATTTGGAGACATGCCCTCCCACCCCGCTTTAGTAGGCACCTGCTTCACATTCATCAGTGTCAGCATAGCAACGTCCGTCTTGGGTTATTTGGAGACGTGCCCTCCCACCCCAAGCTATGTAGGCACCTGCTACTTCATCAACAATCAACATCACGATTATGGGTCAACCACACAAAATCTTTCTCATCGAGGTCCATTTGTTAAGCCGCACACTGTTAGTATCATAGTTGGTCACAAGCATTACAGGGTATTTCTATCCTCGGATCTTCGTTTGTCATGGTTATGAGTCATCCAGAAACCCACACTTCATCGAAGTCCATTTGCTAGGCCGCCCACTGTTAGTATCACAGTTGGTCACAAGCATTATCGGCTATCTCTATCCTTGGATCTTCGTTCATCATGGTTATGGGTTAACCACACAAAACCCTTCTTTTCAGTGGTTCTTCATATTCAACAAGGTCTTATCAGGAGAGAACCTCATGCAATGGAGACCATTGCTTCTTAAGGAGGGAGGAATGATCCAAATGAAAAGTGGCCTACACCCATGGTATTCATCCGCCCATGGTATTTATTCGCCCATGGTATTGTAAGTGACATCTGTCCATGATATTCATTCACCCATGGTATGTATCCACCCATGGTATTCATCCACACATAGAATTTACCCATGGTATTGTAAGTGGTTTCTACCAATGGTATTGTAACTCAAAACAATACTATAAATAACAAGTCTCACTTTGTAAAAGGACAGATTGTCCACCACAAGGTAGTTTCTACAATTAATATTTGTTTTAATAAAACAAGTTTCTTTGTGGTTTTATTTGCTAGATCCATTTCAATTCTTTAGATTTTGCCCCCCCCCAATATCCGGATCATTAGGACACACTTGAACTCCAAAACCCAGAAATTGTTTTGTGAAATTTCCGCCGGTGTTCAAGTTATTCAAATAATTAATTATTTTAATGGATTTCCTAAGTCTAAATTTAGGAAAATTAAATATTTAAAGTGAATTAATTAACACATACACTGAAATGTTCTAAAAGACACAAATTAAACAATGTTTTAATCTCAGCCGTTGATGAGTGTTTTAATCTCAGCTGTTGATGAGATCAATGAAAAAATATAAGAGAAAGGCTTGAGGGTGAGTTGGAGACAGACACAGTTGCAACACTGAGAGACTGATATGGAATTCTAGCGCAGGGTTTGCTAAGAATTTCAGGAGGAGTTTTCTGGAGTGGGGTAGTATTGGATGAGGGGATGATCTGATCCTGGAGCCAAGAGTCGGCAAGAGGTAGAGAAGCAACAAACAAGGACAACACAGAGGAGCAGAGAGCAACAACAACAACTACGCAACCGCTATGCAGGTGCTACGCAGGCAGTGGAAGAGGCAGTGCTACAACTCCAGAGGGTTTCTAAATTACACAAAGGGCCTCTAGGGCTAGCGTAAGGCCTGCGCCACCCTCTCCAGGGTTACGCAGTCCCTCTTTGGGCAGCACAGTGGCACATAGAGCCTAGCAGGGTTGACGCTGGGGCTTCTGGGGCAGCGCTGGGGTTTTTAGGGCCAGATCTGGGCTGAGTCTTGTAAATCTCGTTTGAGGGTGTGGATCAGTCAGATATTTGGCTTTAGAAAAACATGTTAGCTGCATATTTCTTTTATTCTCTGTCGGGTTTTCCAGATATGGAACCTAGATTTTGCTGCACTCAGAATCTACTTAATAAAATAAAATATCATATTTGCTGCACCGATTTTCCCGTTTCGTGTCCAAAAATCCATGTGTCACTTTGTTTGAATGAGCGTAGTATTCAGTAAATGATCTGCATGTGTAGACTGTTAGTTGTGTTTACTTCGATATTTTCTGAATCTAATTTCTGAAAATAACTTGTATAATTTAAATCAACTAGGAGAAGTAAACCAAGATAATGCAGTAGAATTTTCACAATAGGTGGTAGCCCTCCATGTAATATCCTAAAATGGAAAATACAGGAATATAGAACATTTGCAGCAATCCAAATAAAGCAAAACAGGAATATAGCACTAAAATCTGGAAAATGCTGGAATAATGCTGGAACTGGAAATTACACTAAGACATCATAACCATGAGCAGAAACAACTAGGTCATATCATTATAATCAACCGCAAAATAAATTTCACAGTGCTCCAAAGAAGATGCACTCAAGCCATCAAGAAGTGGCTTAAATATCTCTAAATCCAAGCACTGGAAATGTGGTTGCTGCTATTGCTACTGGGAAGAACAACCATGTGCGAGAGGCTGCTGGAGTGCTCAGAAAGATCCGGGATTTTAACCACGGACTCTACTCGAAAAACCTAGAAAAAACCAGAAATGGTTTGGCCTGGTTTTGACTTTAGAAATTCGGCCCTCTAGGGTTGCAAAGTACACTCCTGCTGGCTGACCTACATACTGCTGCTGGGTAATTGCTGGGAGATGTCTGAACCAATGATAAAACTGCTGCAACTACTCCCAATCAGCTCTATGGATGAAGGGTTGATCCCCTCACTAGATTCCAAGCTAGGAAACTTGGATCCTTCCTCCTCCTCTTAAGCCGCTATTGCTGGATTGCACAATTTCTGAAGGAGACTGCGCTGCTAAGAGGGGCAAAAGTATGGCTTGATACTGGATGATGAGATACTGCTCTGGAATATTGAAATACACTCAACTGGGTGAAGGGCTGATCCCCTAACAGGATTCCAAGCTGGAATGTTTGGAACTTCCTTCCACCTCTGAAGCTTCCACTACTCGAATGAAAAACGCTGAAGATGACTGTGCTACTGAACAGGGGACAAATCTTGGTCTGGTCGGATAATACAATATTTATCTCAAGATGCTGAAATATACTCACAAGTGAAGCCCTGATCCCCACGCAGGATTCCAAGTTGAGATGCTTGGAACTTCCTTCCTCCTCTCAAACCCTACTGCTGGATTGTGTAATTCCCACTGGTGTTTGCTGCTGCATGGAGGTACAAAATGATGGCCTGATGGCGGATGTTGAACTGCTGCTCAGAAATTACCTTTCCTGAGTGGGCCATAATATTCCCACTTAGCCCAAGCTAATGGGAATATTCTATTTTGCCTTGTTTTGTTTGCATTTCATGTTGATGAATAAAATGTAAAGGAGGACATGTAAAACTACTGAAAATAAAAAAATAAATCAATGCCCAATGTGAACATGGCTAAATCTGGGCCATTTTATAAAACACACTTGAGTGTGAAAGAGGTTGATCACTTGACCAAGTCAACCACGACCATATCTACAACGCAATGTAGATGCATTGAACCTCCTTGAGGCACAACACAGTTCTAGATGGAGGTTCTACATGTGAAAGGGGCTCAACTGATGAAGTGGTTTAGGGTTTGACAAGACTCCAATCTTATAAAAGGAAGATGAGAGCAGCATGAAGTGGTTGTTGAAGATATTATTTCAGAGGAATTTGGCTACTTAGACATTTCTCATTCTCTAGCTGTTTAGCTGAGAATAGTGCTGCTTAGCACTTGGATGTTCCTGGTCGGGAATCCCACCTCCTTCCTAGAGCAGCTCTTGGAGGAGTTTTGCTTGTCTTGTCCACTATCAGGCTTGGGCCAAGTTTCACCTTACACCTACAATACTGATCCTGTTGAGGGTTGGGTTTTCCTTGTGAGTTGCAGCAAGTGGGAGATAGATCTTCTTAGATCTATGCATATCTAGCCTCTCTTTTCACTGGGAAAGTCTGCTATCCCATTGGAAAGAATGTCCTAGATCATCAAAGCTTCAGATCCACACCTTGGCATCGGGCCAAATCATTCTTAGAGCCTACAACGCAGTTTCTATCCCTGAACTGCGTTATTTGCAAGTTTGCAGTTGCAGGGTGTTTTGTCTACATTTTGGAGGAGAGATCTCCAGTGTTAGGATTCTTCCTCTCACTATGGTGATCCATGGATTGGCCACCCAATCCATGTTTGTTTCAGATATGATCCGCTGTTCTATTATATGATTCAGGCATTTCTGAATATTTCTGCAAATTTGCAACTCTAGATCTCAGATCTACTCTCTGTGCTTCATGTTTTGCACAAAACCCCAAGGGGAATGTGTAGATGAATTTTTCTTGTACATATATCTGAATTAGATATATCTTTTTATGTACAGATCTGCTCTAGATCTGAGCTATATTATACTGTTTCTTTATCCCCAATAAAATAACGCTATTGAGTTTATGCAAACTTTTCTGTGGCTGTAGCACCTCATTTCTGAGGGTTTATTTCTGTTTAAGTCTTCTACTTTCATTTGTGCACTGTATGGGCTGTAATATAAATCTGATTTGTTGTTTTACACATATGCGAGCCTCCATACTGATCTACTGCAAGTACTGGGCTGAACTGCGTTATTTTCTAGCAGTGTTCTTTGTATTGCTGTAGTCCCCTCTTTAGGCAGTTTTCAAGCCTTCCTAGGTGTGGGAGATCTGTTGGCTGAGGGTATCAGCGCAGAAAAGACAAGGGCACACCTAGATTCTCATGAAGAGGAAGGAGGGCAATGGCTCCAAGGAGAGGGACTCTTGCACTCTTGCAAGAAGTTCCATAGAATCTCACATATGGAGATTGTGGCACAATCCATGTGCAGCATGTGCCATCACCATCAAATGGTGAGATCTTGAAGATAGAGGAAGAAAAAGAGGAGGGCAAGCATCACTTGAAGAGGAGCATATACCCCTCTCTATTTCATAAGTTTGATGCACAAAGAAGGCAAGAGGATCTGTGCAAGGAAGGCAAGGACAAATCTGTCCATACATATACACATCCTGCTCTATGCCTTGATGTCTCTTTACATGGAGGCATTCCACTAGGAAGACCTCCTGATGGGAGGAAAACTAAAGTGTTCTCTCAACTATGGGCAACATATGCTTACTTGGCTAAGGAGGGAGCTTTGGGAGAAACTAGCACAGCGCAGAGAATCTCTCATGGATTCAAAAGAGAGATCATCAATTTTTTGAATTGGACATTGTTATCTCCCTCTCAGTTATTTGCGCTGAAAAAGAAGAATTCAAAAGTCTATGATGGCATGGACATGATGTCATGTGGAAACTCCATATCTTTGGGGCAACCAATGATATTTTCTTTCACGAAGGAGATTTCTGAACATGACAAGAGGATGTCAACACTCTTGCATGCATGGGCTACATTGAGGAAGTTTTGGAAGACAAGGACTTTCCAAGGGGAGGTTGACTTCCATCTACTTCAATCTTGTCTTGAGAAAGATCAGCTACAAAGGAGGCATCAAAATGAAGTTGGTAGTACTCCAACATGTGACTTTGACATCAAGCATGTCAAGGAGGAGAGCCATGCTGTGGCAGGGGTTGCATTTCAGATTTCTACAGTGCTGTCATTGTTGGGGAGCCTAGATCCAAATTGGGATTCCCAACTTTTGATGGAATACTCCAAGGACCTCTTCACATGTAAGGTTATTGGTAAGAAAATGATAGATAGGAGGTATAAAGTAGTTAATGGAGTCATTTATTTCTATGATCAGATCTACTTAGCTAAAAACTCCAAACTCAAGGACAAACTACTTCATGCAACCTATGAGATCTTGATTTCTAAACCCACTAGTTTCATTAAAACATGTCATACTATATTGGAGGGATTCATGTGGAAAGATCTCAATAAGGAGATGCACTCTCATTTGAGGATATGCATGGATCATTTGCTGGTTGAGGAGGAACATAGCTCTCGGGAAGAGACATCCTCAACACTTCTTTATTCATTGAGTGTGAGAAGGAACTCATCCATGAGTTACTTCACTAATGTAAAACAAGTATATGGAGGAACTTGTATCTCTGACTATTCTAATGTGTTTACTATATGCTTGTATTTCTCTAACACTCATGTGCAGGGCTTTGCTCCAAGAGGGAGCATTATTTCTGATGGGTCTCATAGGCCACTTGGGGCTATGAGCAATGGTGATTATGGCCATTCCTTGGAGGGTCTTGGAGGGATGATATACTCTTCATGGTGTGATTCCTTTACACCAACTATCATGCACTTTCTCCAAGCATGCAAGAAGGATGGGGCAGCAATCAAGTGTTGGGGAGAACACTTGTCATATCATATTCCAAGGCAGTTAGGAGTAAAACTGTGCTGGTTGCACTTGAGGGACCATTTTCCTTCTCCATTATTGCACATGGCAGCTAGCATGACTCTAATCCTGATTCCACATGCTGAAATGTTTCTTGTCTTTGTTTGGAACATGGATGGAGGGGAGACACATTGGTTGAATGCGTCCTTGGGAAAAGGAGTCTCCCACACTTTTTGCACTACATGCTTCAAGGGGAGCATGAGATATTATATGGCCACTATAGTATACCACTTGTTTCTTTGTAGGGTGAGCCATATGTTTGTTTGGGACATGCCTCTCATATGTATTGGGGAGGAGTTTTTCTATGGATTGCCAAGCTGGGAGGTGATCCACTTTATTTGGATGATAACATGGAGATGGGAGTCTTTCATGGATGATGAAATTCCCCATGATTGTCATCACTTCTATCTTGAGGAGGCCATGGATCAGCAAGAAGGTTTCCACATAGACCTTCCATTCCTTCATGATGAAATCCATTGGGTTTATTCACCAAAGGCCAACTTGCACATTGGGGAGGGACCATTGGGAGACAGAACTATTGCAGAAAATTTGAAGCAATGGTGGAGAATATTGGATGAGGGAGCCGCAAGAGAAGAAGGGGAGATTTTTCATCATTCACCTTATCAGTTGCTTAAGGATTGTAATATTCCCACTTAGCCCAAGCTAATTGGAATATTCTATTTTGCCTTGTTTTGTTTTGCATTTCATGTTGATGAATAAAATGTAAAGGAGGACATGTAAAACTTCTGAAAATAACAAAATAAATCAATGCCTAATGTGAACATGGCTAAATCTGGGCCATTTTATAAAACACACTTGAGTGTGAAAGAGGTTGATCACTTGACCAAGTCAACCATGACCATATCTACAACACAGTCTCGATGCATTGAACCTCCTTGAGGCACAACGCAGTTCTAGATGGAGGTTCTACATGTGAAAGGTGCTAAACTGATGAAGTGGTTTAAGGTTTGAAAAGAATCCAATATTATAAAAGGAAGAGGAGAGCAACATGAAGTGGTTGTTAAAATATTATTTCAGAAGAATTTGTCTGCTTAGACATTTCTCATTCTCTAGCTGTTTAGCTGAGAATAGTGCTGCTTAGCACTTGGGTGTTCCTGGTCGGGAATCCCACCTCCTTCCTAGAGCAGCTCTTGGAGGAGTTTTGCTTGTCTTGTCCACTATCAGGCTTGGGCCAAGCTTCACCTTACACCTACAACGCTGATCCTGTTGAGGGTTGGGTTGTCCTTGTGAGTTGCAGCAAGTGGGAGATAGATCTTCTCAGATCTATGCATATCTAGCCTCTCTTTTCACTGGGAAAGTTTGGTAACCCATTGGCAAGAGTGTCCTAGATTATCAGAGCTTCAAATCTAGACCTTGGCATCAGGCCAAATCATTCTCAGAGCCTACAACACATTTTCTATCCCTGAACTGCGTTATTTGCAAGTTTGCAGTTGCAGGGTGTTTTGTCTGCATTTTGGAGGAGAGATCTCTGATGTTAGGATTCTTCCTCTCACTGTGGTGATCCATGGATTGGCCACCCAATCCATGTTTGTTTAAGATCTGATTTTCTGTTCTATTATATGATTCAGGAATTTCTGAATATTTCTGCAGATCTGCAACTCTAGATCTCAGATCTACTCTCTGTGCTTCATGTTTTGCACAAAACCCCAAGGGGAATGTATAGATGAGCTTTTCTTGTACACAGATCTGAATTATATCTATCTTTTTATGTACAGATCTTCTCTAGATCTGAGTTATATTATACAACTGGTTCAACCCCAATAAAATAACGTTGTTGAGTTTATGCAGACTTTTCTGTGGCTGTAGCACCTCATTTCTGCGGGTTTATTTCTGTTTAAGTCTTCTACTTTCCTTTGTACACTGTATGAGCTGTAATATAAATCTGATTTGCTGTTGTACACATGATATGTGAGCCTCCATATTTATCTACTGCAAGTACTAGGCTGAACTGCGTTATTTTCCAGCAGTGTTCTTTGTATTGCTGCAGTCCCCTCTTTGGGTAGTTTTCAAGCCTTCCTAGGTGTAGGAGATCTGCTTAACCCACCTAGAAAGATTTGTTTATGATCTCCTCTTGGATTTAGGTCTTAGATACTCAGATCTAAGGGATCCAAGGGCTGATTTCAAGAGCTGTTGCAGCCATTCCTGAAAAATGTGTTTTTCAGGCATGCCTTGCTAGCAGTCCCGATTTTGGGATATTACATGGGCACTCAAATACCCCGAGGATAAGGGTGGGACTTTCGCTCGGAAACACCCATGTGCTAAACATCACGAAAAACTTATCTAAACATTTGAAGCGTGCAGAAAGTCGTAAACGACGATACAATATCAATATTCAGAATGCCTTCTATCACTGCCATCCCTTTTCTTTTATGCTTGGGAGCCCTCACACCCTTGCCCTACACAATAATGATGCTGCACACTTGGCCACTAACCTCCATAATGACTGCGCTTTCCTCCACTATCTCTATTACCTCCATGACTACATTGTTGATTTGGTCATCTTGACCCCATCCACATGCACTGACCCACATTCACACTAAGAAGTGGTTTATTTATCTTGACCCCATCCATATGCACTGATCCACATTCACACGAAGAAGTGGTTTATTCCTACTAAAGGGATTTATGGGTCCCTCTACCCTCTTATTCATCTATCTTATTAACAAAAACAAAAATTAATATTCCAATTAGCTAAAAGCTAATTAGGAATATTATAGTTCTCCCGCCAAAAATTGCTTGTCCTCAAGCAATGCATGAACAAGCATCCTTTCTACTGGCACTCCCCCACGGTCACTGCGAAATTTTCCAGGGTCCCATATGCGCCACTGTATCATCCCTGGTCTCAACATCGACCTAATCTAAAGAGATCTATCAATGCCAGGATCCCAAACCATCCTAATCAATGTGAGACACACCTTGCTCCACTTGATATCCAATTGGATACAAGTACAGGAGGCCCTCTGCGTACCACTAGTATATAGATCATCATAATAATATAAAGTACTATTTGTCTCTACGTACAACTGCTTTACTAAGTCATCCATCTCATGTACTCCAAGGGTGGGATCTTGAAGATAGAATCTTTCCTATGGGAATACATCCTCCCCTGCACGAGCTCCTCCTGAACTCCCCCTGCTGATTATCACTCCAAGCTAGTGAAGTTCCCCACGCCAACAAAGAATCACTAAAGCCCATTGGAAGATCTAAATGATCTTCCCCAGTAGGGACCCGATCACCCCTAAGGGTAGATGAACCGTGAAATCTAGTGATGCCCGGATCCCATGCCAGTCTCATGAGAGTGCCACCATGCTTATGCTGCACCACTCTGATTATGAAATAACACTCCTCTGCATAGATCTGGACTTTGTGGCACAACTCTATGAACCACTTCATTAGGGGAATTTTGAGGTCTAAAATGGGCCTCCTAAGAAAAATGTACAACAAAAATAAACTTTATAAGAACCAATAGGATTCAATTTGATGATGTCAACCATGGGGGATGATTCACCATTTTTTAAATTAAAGGGTAAAAATATTAAAAAATAATAAAATAATAAAACTACTTTTTCAACTCGTATTTTCAACTTATCTCCCAAAGTTTTTACTCAAATATCGATCCTAAGTACTCGTTAGATGAAAAATTTAATTCCTCATCCAAGGAGTACCCATGTTGCATACTTTTGGTGGACCTTGCTATACGAAAAATGAGAAATACATAAAAAAACGTGATTACAATCACGTTTTTCATGTATTTCTCATTTTTCGTGTAGTAGGACCCATCGAAAGTATGCAACATGGGTACTCCTTGGACGAGGAATTAAATTTTGTATCCAATGAGTACTCCCGCTCGAAATTTGAGTAAAAACTTTGGGAGATAAGTTGAAAATATGGGTTGAAAAAGTAGTTTTTTCATTTTTCCTTCTAAAATTTGATGATGTCATCAAATCTTATTTGATTTTTTCCACTATTATTTTATAATTTTCTTAGGAGGCCCATTTTAGACCTCAAAATTCCCCTAATGGATGCCAATGCCATCAAGTACCATAGGGCAGCCCACATGTACCCATGCATCCACCACTCTGCTTGTGCATCGACCACAATGTGATCTACACATCCTCATTTTCCCAAGTACACCTAAGTGGTTCAACTCCTCACATGAAATCAGGAGTAATGTTGCTATGTCGAACCTTAGTAGCTCTAAGGCCCAATGCATCAATGAGAGAGCACTATCTCCATATAATGCTTTGTCCATAAGTATCCTTGGAGGCAATGCTCCAAGTGCCTGCTGCACCGCATCATGGGTCACTGCATACCACCAAGTGTCTTTGCACTCCTCAACATGCCACTGTATGATGTAGCCTGCCCCTGTATATCATTGGATACCTCTTGCTACTGCTGTACCACTCTGTTGTGACCTCTGTGTCCCACACAAAGGGGAAGAATCCTTTGCTCCATCCAAGGCATCGTCTGGTGGCCTGCCAATGCCACCTCCTCCGATCAGCTCCTGCCAAAGTAGGCTAATCACCCTATGACTCCACACACGATTGATATGTTGAGATAGCTCTTGAATCCTACTGAACCATCCTGTCACTAGGGATGTTCGAGATTTTGATAGAGGTTTGAAAATGTGTTTGTGCCCAAACATCCAACCCATCATGCAACTACTACCATCACCTATCGACTCTATGATGTGATGGGAAATCTCGCTTGGATCCCAACAATAATATGGCCCTTGTGTCCCTCTAGTAACCCATGAACTCTGCTGAAATGTGGCTATGGATGTATCCGGCTGCCTAGCCTGCTCCACGGGGTACCAACTCAGAATCTCTCGCCATCCAATCCCAACATGTGGATGCTGCACCTTGCAAAACTCCAATCGTTTCATCCTACTATCCAACACTTCACAAGGGAAGCAGTCCTCAGAATACTCTACTAGAAACTGGTCCCTCTTGACTGCATCATTGCTCATCAAGGATAGCGCTGTTGGCCTCCGTGATAATGCATCTGCTACCACCTTTTCCTCTCCTTGGACATACTCAATCTCGAACTCATAGGCTTGAATTATGATGATTCACCTTTTTTGCCTCTCTTGTAGCTGCTTATGCTCAAGAAAATGTTGGAGATGTTGTGATCAGTCTTCACCCAAAATATGCTGCCTACCAAATACTACCAAAATTTGGCCAATGCATGCATAATTGCCAACGTCTCTTTGTCATATATAGAATACAACAACTCATGCGACATTAGCTTCCAGTTCTCGAAAGCTATGGCATGGTCTCCCTGTACCAGAACTACGCCTATTCCCTCCTCTGAAGCACCACACTCCAACACAAAGTGTTGGTGCAACTCAACAATGTGGACCCAGAATAGCTGCTCATCTCCTCCTTGATCGTGTCAAGGGTCCTTTGCGCAATAACTGTCCCCTGCTCCAAATCAACCGTGTGCTCTCATTATGGGAATTTTGAGGTCTAAAATGGGCCTCCTAAGGAAATCATAAAATAATAGTGGAAATAATAAAAAAGGATTTGATTACATCATCAAATTTTAGAGGGAAAATAGAAAAAACTACTTTTTGAACTCGTATTTTGAACTTATCTCCCTAAGTTTTTACTCAAATTTCGAGCAGGAATATTCGTTGGATGAAAAATTTAATTCCTCATCCAAGGAGTATCCATGTTTCATACTTTGGATGGAACTTGCTACACGAAAAATGAGAAATACATGAAAAAACGTGATCGCAATCACATTTTTTCATGTATTTCTCATTTTTCGTGTAGCAAATTCCATCAAAAGTATGAAACACGGGTACTCCTTGGATGAGGAATTAAATTTTGCATTCAACGAGTACTCCCACTTGAAATTTGAGTAAACCCTTAGGGAGATAAGTTGAAAATAAGAGTTGAAAAAGTAGTTTTATTATTTTATTACTTTTTAATATTTTTAATTTTTTACTCCAAAAATGGTGAATCATCCCCCATGGTTGATATTATCATCTTAAATCCTATTGGTTCTCATAAAGTTTATTTTGGTTGTAAATTTTTCTTAGGAGGCCCATTTTAGACCTCAAAATTCCCCTAATGAACCCCTGGTCATGCGGCTACCTTGGTAGCATGTCTCCAAAAATCTCCATCTGATGTGTGAGACTATCTGGGGTGGATATGTATGCATGCCTTAGATCAGCTGATGCTTGGGAAAAATTTGCAAAGATGCAAAATTTTCTCCAACTGGTGCAAATGATCCTTCTGCTGGTGGTGGTGGTAGTAGCTGATCTCCTCCTAATGCACCAGCGCTGGCATCTCCCTTCTGCTCCTCATACACTTCCTCTTCTCCTTCACTCTCAGAGAATGCCTCAATGTAATGTGCCTCCGAGTTTCTTCTATCAAGCCTCTCCACCAATCTTTGAGTGAACTCTGCATACACAGTCACTCCTGCATGACCCAAACCGTGAAACCACCAGTCATGTGCTTCACCTTCAAGGTGCAGCACTGTTATCTCGATAGACTTCGCTTCCGCTACTTGGTGCAACTGGAAATAGATATCTAACTTCATGACCCAAGCCTTTGCTGTACTCTTGGATGACCCATCGAATGTAAGCAGGAAGAATCTACTCGAGGTACGATGCTTACCTTGCATGTACCATCCTCCTCTATTGTTGCTGTGGGGTCTCCGGTTGTCTTTGATCTGGAAAAATGCTGGGAAAGCCAAATTATCTCTGAAATCTTGAGTCTGAGATCGATACTCTATAAGATATTCATTAAGAGTCTCCTGCTCCAGATGTCCTCCAGCTCCATTTCCTATTGCTAGGAAAGTGGGCATAGTAGGGCGTTGTGAAACTTGTTGCACCACCGGTTTCTCATACCACTGGTGTGGAGTACTCGAACTCTCTCCATACTATAACCCTTGTGGGGTTTCTCTTTGTCTTTCCCCTCACATTTCTTTGATCTCTCTAGCGAGATCCTGTATATATTTGAGGAGTTTGGGAAACTCTCTCTCATCAACTTCTCCCGCTATTGGAGATTTTCCTCTCTCTGCTGCCTCTGGAATGTGGTATCCTCAGATGTCATAGATAAAATAATCCACAGGCTAAGCCAAGATTATGCCATGATACCACTGTAATATCCAAAAATGGAAAATATAGGAATATAGAACATCTGCAACATTTCAAATAAAGAAAAACAGGAATATAGCACTAAAATCTGGAAAATGCTGGAAATATGATGCAACTGGAAATTACACCAAGCCATCATAACCATGAGCAGAAAAAAATGGGTCATATCATTATAATCAACAACAAAATAAATTACATAGTGCTCCAAAGAAGATGCACTCAAGCCAACAAGAAGTGGCTTAAATAGCTCTAAATCCTAACACTGGAAATGTGGTTGCTGCTATTGCTACTGGAAGGCTGTCTCTGCGTAGTGCTGCTGGAAACTGCTGCTGCTGGGAAGAAGAACCATGTGCGAGAAGCTGCTGGAGTGCTCAGAAAGATCTGGGATTTTAACCATGGACTCTACTCGAAAAAATAGAAAAACCCATAAATGGTTTGGCCTGGTTTTGACTTTGGAAATTCGACCCTCTAGGGTTGCAAAGCACACTCCTGCTGGCTGAATTATGCACTGTTGCTGGGTAACTGCTGGGGGATGGCTGAACCAATGATAAAAATGCTGCAACTGCTCCCAATAAGCTCTACGGATGAAGGGTTGAAACCCTCACTGGATTCCAAGCTAGGAAACTTGGATCCTTCCTCCTCCTCTGAAGCCGCCATTATTGGATTGTGCAAATTCTGAAGGATATTGCACTGCTAAGAGGGGAAAAAGTATGGATTGATGCCGGATGATGAGATACTGCTCTGGAATACTGAAATACACTCAATGGGGTGAAGGGCTCATCCCATCACAGGTTTCCAAGCTGGAATTCTTGGAACTTCCTTCCACCTCTGAAGCTTCCACTGCTGGACTGGAAAATGCTGAAGATGACTGCGCTGCCAAAGAGGGGAAAAATCTTGGCCTGATGTTGGATAATACAATACTTCTCTCAAGATGCTGAAATATAATCACAAGTGAAGGGCTGATCCCCACACAGGATTCCAAGCTAAGATGCTTGGAACTTCCTTCCTCCTCTCAAACCCTACTATTGGAATGTGTAATTCCTGCAGGCGAATACTGCTGCATGGAGGGAAAGAATGATAACATGATGCCGGATGTTGAACTGCTGCTCAGAAATTACCTTTCTTGAGTGGGCACTCGAAGTCCCCCAAGGATAAGGGTGGGATTTCCGCTTGGAAACACCTATGTGCTAAACAACACAATGAACTTATCTAAATAGCTGAAGCGTGCAGAAAGTCGTAAATGACAATAAAATATCAATGTTCAGAATGCCTTCTATGGCTACCATCCCTTTCCTTTTATGCTTGTGAGCCCTCACACCCTTGCCCCACAAAATAATGATGCTGCACACTTGGCCACTAACCTCCATAATAACTGTGCTTCCCTCCATTTTCTACATTACCTCCATGACTGTGTTGTTGATTTGGTCATCTTGACCCTATCCACATGCACTGACCCACATTCACAATAAGAAGTGGTTTATTCATCTTGACCCCATCCATATGCACTGATCCACATTCACACTAAGAAGTGGTTTATTCCTACTAAAGAGATTTATGGGTCCCTCTACCCTCTTATTTATCTATCTTATTAAAAAAAACAAAAATTAATATTCCAATTAGCTAAAAGCTAATTAGGAATATTACACTCCGTGCCTTATGTTGGTCTTCATCGGTACAACGCAGGACGACCATAATGGGATGAAGCCCCTAAGCAGATGAGGAGAAACAATGGGTAGTCGAGAGTTGTTCACAAGTGGAGCTGTGAACAACTCGATAGGAGTTTCTATGTGTTGATGCATTGGTGGATGACCGATCAACTGGTGAGTAGATTGGATAGCCGAGGTTCAGTGGTCAGATGGACTTGGAGCACTGATAGAGGCATGAGCTACAGATCGGGAGCCGAAGGACCAGGAAGGTACAAGGTACGACCGAGAAGTGCTGAGAGAGCGTGCTACATCAACCAGATGGTCAAATTATCTTGTTGAGGGCAGATTGGTCGTCGATGTACTGACACCAAGCCCCAGTTTGTATCTTGTACTAGTGGATGATTCAGGGCCATTATCCCTGGTATAGGAGCCCTAGAATATTGTATTACATATTGTTTAATATAACAAAGTTGGGTTGAAAAATGTAAAAGGTTGTTTATATTCTGTGCATATGTGATTTACTGTTGTTTATATTCCTTTGTGCAAAGTAGTTCTCTTGAGATTCTTGGTTTGGTAGCATCAAAGATTTTAAGATTCCATCCTAGACCCAAGATCATGGAAAATCAACATGTCGTAGGTGGATTGTCTTGGCCTCAACATGATGTCGAATCAAATGGTATTTTGTATTGATGTGCTTGGTTCAATCATGGAACTTTGGGTTCTTGGCCAACTTTATTGTATGTGTTGTCAATCAAAAGAGGAGTTGAATGCACTTGTTTCTCTTGCGAATCTTCCAGAATTTTCGTGAGCCACACAATTTCCGTTGTTGCTTCAACTGCTACCACATATTTTGCCTCAGTGTGGAATTTGTTGGAACTAATTGTTTGCATGACCTCCATGAGACAACTCTTGATCCAAGACTCATAACATAACCTGAAGTAGATACTCCAATTTCTTTATCTCCATATAAATCTGAATCAAAGTATCCAATCAAGTTGAAGTCACCCACTTGTGTATACTTGAGTCCAAAGTATTGAGTTCCCTTCAAGTACCTTAGAACTCTTTTTGTAGTAGACCAATGACCCTCACAAGGCTTTTGCATAAACCTGGAGAGGACTCCAACAACAAATGAAATGCCCGGTTTGGTAGCAGTCAGGTAGTTGAGACTTCCTACAAGTTGTCTGTACTTTGTTGCATCCTTAAAAAAATTCCTTCAGTGAATGTGAGCTTTAAATTTAGTTCCATTGGAGTAGTCAAAGGATTGCACTCAGTCATGCCAAACCCGTTCAACAAATCTCCAATGTAATTCTTCTAAGAGATGAATATAAACTTCAGATGTTGGGTTACTGAATACTAAGATAGTAGTAAACATAGCCCAAATTTGTCATTTATAAGCCTTTCCTCAATTCTTTCTTGATGGATGCAATGCATTTCTCATTATTCCATGTCATAAAAAGATCATCTACATACACCACAAGATATACAACTGTTTTTCCAACTTTCTTGACAAAAAAAGTTGCATCATCAAGATCATAGTGTTTGAAATTGAGTTTTAGAAGATGCTCAGTCAATTTCTCGTACTAGGCTTGCGGTGCCTTATTGAGGCCATAAAAGGATTTTACAAACTTGCATACTTTGTGTTCCTAACCCTTCACAAAAAATCTTTCTGATTGGGACATAAAAACATTCTCTTTCAGATCTCCATTCAAGAAAGTAGTTTTTACATCCATTTGATGGACTTTCTAACTTTTCTGAGCTTCCAAGGCAAAGAGTGTCTGGATGGTAACCCATTTCGTTGTGGGGGAAAAGGTCTCCTCATAATCGATCCCTTCATTATGTGCAAAACCTTTTGCCACAATTCTGGCCTTATGCTTGTCAAGTGAGCCATTTGTTTTATACTTGTTCTTGAAGACCCACTTGCATCCTATTGGTTCGGTTCCCAATGGAGGATCAACCAACTTCCAGGTGGCTTTCTTTATCAAAGCATCATATTATTTTTTCATTGCTTCTTTCATTCATCATGAGAAATGACTTCTTTAAAGGAAGTTGGTTCAAAATATGTAGACAAATTTAGTTCACAATCATAAGGAACATCCATATCAATAGGTGAATCAGGAGCGTATACATCACCTCCATTATGTCTAATAAAGATTCTTGTTCTTGTCTTTCCAACCTCATCAGGATGAACACTTTCAAGTGCCTTTGTCAGCCATTTTGGAGGACCTTTTTGAGATGGCTCGCGCTGCTCAGTTGACTGAGATGGGTGTTGAGATTCAACAAGATGATGAGCTTAGTGAGAAGAGTCACCTTCACTAAGTGGGCCCGCAGGCTATTTTTGGCGCAAGTCTATTTTTAGACATAGTGATCATATTTTAGAAGTTGCAGGATGCTATTTGTGGATGGTTGATCAAGTTGGAAAAATAGATGAAATTCTATTTTTAGAATATTTGGCGAAGTCTATTTATAGTTCGCTGATCTAAAAATAGATGCATGTTGATTATTATTAGCTCTTAATAATAATCAGAATCTAAAAAAAAACTTATTCTCTTGGAGCACTTAATTTCAGTGCACAAATTTGGCACATCAGTGGACTAAGGGAATTATGCAATTCCCAAGGGTTTACTGGAGCTCATGCATGGAGGACTCAGTTAGAACTCAAGTGGAAAAGTTATGATAGAGTTGGAAGAGTAGTTTATGGAGTTGTATTTAGTTTAACTCAGTTAGATTCAGTTGAGCTAGTTGTATCTAGTCTAACTGAATGATACACTAGTGAGAGTGGAGTGCATTAATTAGTTAATTAATTCACAAATAATAACTCATTAATCAACTGAACAATACAACAGTTAACTATAGTGCATGGCAGTTCCAGTAGAGACCCAGTGGAGAGATAGGTGAAAGGGCAAGGTGGACTATCTGTTGTGACTATAGTGATGCATTGATTGCATCACACACACATTGGAGTTGCCAATGAGGATTGTGCAGTCAAGGCAAGGGTAATTCGAATTCATTCAGAGCTATTCTTCAACAAGGATTGCGTAGTGGAGGTAGGCTAGCAGGAGGGCAAAGATCGGTGCATGGATTTGTAGGTTTTTCCTGATTAGTGTGTGACGATTGTATTGTACTGAGAGCTTGATGTACTAAGCTTTGTATGAGGATTGTTATATGATATCCATGATACATAATATATGATAGTTGGGGTTTTCAGCTTCAGGCTTTCCCGTTAAACAACTGTGTTTTGTGCGATTGTTTTTATTTATGCTTCACATGTGTGTGCAATTAATTTTCCGAAAAAGATTAACAGTGGAATGATTCTGTATTTTGCAAGAAGTTAAATATTGTGAGATCAAGGGAATCTAGGACATATGCATGCTTAATGTATACTAATTTCTACATGGTATCGAAGCATTTTTAATTCTTGAAGATTGCAATTGTGAAGAATTGGTGTGTTTGTGCTGGTGGACAATTCGAATTTGCTACAGAAGATTCTTGGTGCAGAAGTTGAGTATACATTGAAATGTCTTTCAATGGGTTGCGATTGGAGTATGCCCTTGATGGGAGCTTGAATTACATAGCCTAGAAGGGCAGGATGGAGGCAGTGCTGGAGGATAATGGACTGAAGGAGTTCATCGATAGCGATGTTCCTAAGTTGGGATCTAGCGATGCTGCATTACTTGACACATGGCAAAAGAAGACAACAAAGACGAGAAGAATTCTGTTGGAAGGTGTGAAGGACCATATTGTGTCCAACCTTCACGGGAAAGCCACTCCATTCTTAATGTGGAAGGCTTTGATAGATTTTTTCCAAAGCAAAAGTGACTAGAGGAAGTTGGCGCTTAAAGACAAGCTCAGAAAAATAAAAATGGAGAAGGGCGATAGTATTCCAATATACCTCATGAAGTTTTTCCACTGCAAGGATGAATTGGGAAGTGTGGGGGTTACTGTTGATGATGAAGACTTGGTGAGCTTGGCTCTCCTTGGGCTAGAGTTGGCATAGCTACGAAGACTCTGTCAATGGACGGGAGAAACTGCCGGGATGGGAGTGACTTTGGTCGGATCTTGTGCAGGAGGAGATAAGGCGCTGTACCAGGGATGGATCTTCATCGAAGAATGAAGATGAAGAGAATTGCGCTTTGGTTGCCAAAGCAAGGAAAGGGAAGGGGAAGAAATTTCTTTCAAAATCTGAAGCTAAAGGCAAGAAGCAGGATTTGTCCAAAGTGAAGTGTTTTCACTGTCACAAACATGGGCATTTCGCCACTAATTGTCCACAGAAGAAGAAGAACAAGAAGGCTGCTGGAGCTGCAGCTGCAGAGGCCTTAGCCTCACAATTTGAACTTTATTTCTCTTTTATCGCATGCTTGGTTTCAAGCTGTATGGGATCGGTGTGGTATCTTGATAGTGGTGTGTATTTCCATATGACGGGAGACAAGGAGTTGTTTAGTGACTTGGAGGAGAAGGACCTCCAGATGCATATAGAGATGGGCGATGATGGTCGGTACAATGCGACTAGCATTGGGACCATTACCTTTGAGAGGGAGTCCAGTAATCCTTTCTTGTTGAAGGATGTTATGCATGTTCCAGGTCTGAAGAAGAACTTGGTCTCGGTTGCAATGAGGGAAAAGCCTTCCTTCGACATAAAAAAACAGGTCAAACCAAGAAGATAGGGGTTTGAATTAAGAATCTCTATAAGCTGGAGGTAGATGGCTACGCTGCAATGGTGGGCAAAGCAAAATAAGTGGTGAGCCGGGATGAGGGCGAATTATGGCACAGGAGATTGGGCCATCTTCACCATGGCGCTTTGAAGATTTTGCAGCAGATTTCTACTGGACTTCCCAAGGGTAATCTTGCGCAGTCAGATCAGTGCAAGGGATGTAATATGGGTAAGTTTGTGCATACCACCTTTCATGAGAAGGAGAACCATGCTTCGGTGATCCTGGAGAGAATTCACACAGACGTGTGTGGACCTTTCTTGGTTGCTTCAACAGCAAAACACAGGTATTATGTTATACTTGTTGATGACTATTCTAGTAGATGCTGGATCTTCTTCATGCATAAGAAGAGTGAAATGTTCTCAAAGTTCTGTGAGTTCAAGGCATTGGTGGAGAAGGAGTCGAGGAAGCAAGTGAAATCTCTACGGAGCGATAATGGTGGTGAATACATCTCGGGCGAATTAAAAGACTTCTGTAGCAAAGAAGAAATTCGAAGAGAACTCATAGCACCTCATAACCCACAACAGAATGGGGTCATGGAGAGGAAGAATAGAACGATCGTGGGTGCTACACGAGCGATGCTGCATGACCAGGGCCTATCGATGCACTTGTGGGCGGAATCATGCAACACTGCGGTTTATGTGCAAAACCGTTGTCCTCATAGAGTACTTGGCATGAGTACACTTGAAGAAGCTTTTACTGGTAAGAAGCCTGATATTTCTCATTTGAAGATGTTTGGCTCATCTGTTTACATTCATGTGACAAAGGACGCTAGGAAGAAGCTGGAGCCGACTGCAGAAGTTGGGATATTTGTGGGGTACACAGAAACACCCCATAATTATTGTGTCTATTTTCCAGACAGTCGGATGACTATGGTGCGACGGGATATAAAATTCAATGAGGTGAAATCCATGAAGTTGTCGCTTGAGAGGGAGCTACACTTGCATGCGGAGGAGGAACTTCTTGTTCCCAAAGATGAGCCTCTAGATGTGGATTAGCCACAGGAGGAGATTCATGGAGTGGAGGAGTCCACTCATGCAGAACCAAACATCAGACAAGGTAGAAAGCGTACCACAGAAGCTGAGAGACTGAAACTTGATGCGGCACAGAATGTAGGAGTCCCTACATCACAACACAGAGATAGACAGTCACCTGACCGATTTACTGGATACATGGCTCTTATGAGCAAGTGTACGTGACAGAGCCATCTTCTTTTGAAGAAGTAGTGTAGGAGCCCACATAGGTAGATGCCATGGTGGAGGAGTATGACTCCATTATCAGAAACAATGCTTGGGAGATTGTTCCAAGGCCGGTGGGAAGATCAGTTGTAGGATCAAGATGGATCTACAAGGTAAATCAAGTTGCTGACGGGAGCATCGAGAAGTATAAGGCAAGATTTGTTGCCCGAGGCTTCTCACAGATCGAGGGGATTGAATATGAAGAAACCTTTGCACTTGTCACATGGTATTCTTCCATACAGACCATCCTTGCTCTCTCAACGCAGATGGGTTGGCACATTCATCAGATGGATGTGAAGACATCGTTCCTTAATGGTATCATTGAGGAAGGTTTGTAAATTGAGCAGCCTGAAGGATTTGAGATCTTCAGCAGTGAGTCGCATGTGTGCAGGCTCAAAAGAGCGCTGTATGGGCTGAAACAAGCACCGCGTGCTTGGTACACTCGGATCGATAACTATTTCACTAGACTTGGCTTAGCCAAGAGTGAGGCGGATGCAAACCTGTACCAGATTGTCGTGGAGGGTAATATTTTAATCATTGTTCTTTATGTTGATGATTTAATACTAACAGGTGATGAGTAGTTGATACACTCATGCAAGGCAGATCTTGCAAAGGAGTTTGAGATGAAGGATTTGGGCCTCCTTCATTATTTCCTTGGATTGGAAATATGGCAGCGGAAAGGTGAATCGTTTGTGTCTTCAAGGCAAGTATGCCCGAGAGATAACGTATAGTTTCATATGTACACGCAAGCTCATTTGTCACCTCTTCCAGGAAACTGAAGGAAAGAGGATGCTACATCGACAGAGGTAGTGTTGTTACTGTCTATCGATAGTTGGTGGGTTCGCTCATGTATTTAATTAATACAAGACCGGAAATATGATATGTGGTGAACCAGCTTAGTCAAGCGATGGTTAAGCCTACCAAGCTCTTTTGGAAGGTGGGAAAGCATGTCTTGAGATATCTCGAGGGAACATTTGAGTATGGATTATGGTACAGACAGATGGATGAGGTGAATTTGCATACCTACCTGATGCGTACTGGGCAAGAAGCTCAACAAACGGAAGAGCACACTGTGGGATTTCAATACCGTATTCACGGCGCTTCTCGTGCTGCCGCAAACAAAGATCTGTGGTACTCGGGCCTGAAGGAAGCAGAATACATTGCGCAAGCCGAAGTTGCACATGCGAGGCTATATGGATGAGGAAGATCCCGGTCGGGTTGTTCGGTTCACACTTAGATCCTACTGTGATATATTGTGATAATCAGAGTTGCATCAAACTCTCGGTTAATCCAGTATTTCATGATAGATCTAAACACATTGACATCCGGTATCATCATATCGTAGATTGTGTGTAGCGGAAGATCATGTTGCTTTCAAAGATATTCTCACGGGAGGACTGTGGATGCAGAGATGACGAAGGCGCTCACCAGGAGCAAATTCAAATACCATAGAGGCAGGATCGGGGTGAAGGATAATCCCTATCTTGTTGAGAGGGAGTGTTGAGATTCAACAAGATGATGATCTTAGTGAAAAGAGTCGCCTTCACTAAGTGGGCCCGCAGGCTATTTTTGGCGCAAGTCTATTTTTAGACATGGTGATCATATTTCAGAAGCTGCAGGATGCTATTTGTGGATGGTTGGTCAAGTTGGAAAAATAGATGAAATTCTATTTTTAGAATATTGGGCGAAGTCTATTTATAGATCGCTGATCTAAAAATAGATGCATGTCGATTATTATTAGCTCTTAATAATAATCATACTCTAAACAACAACTTATTCTCTTGGAGCACTTAATTTTAGTGCATAGATTTGGCACATCAGTGGATTGAGGGAATTACGCAATTCCAAAGGGTTTACTGGAGCTCATGCATGGAGGACTCAGTTAGAGCTAGTGGCAAAGTTATGATAGAGTTGGAAGAGTAGTTTATGGAGATGTATTCAGTTGAACTCAATTAGACTCAGTTGAGCTAGTTGTATCTAGTCTATCTGAATGATACACTAGTGAGAGTGGAGTGAATTAATTAGTTAATATATTCACAAATAATAACTCATTAATCAACTGAACAATACAACAGTTAACTACAGTGCATGGCAGTTCCAGTGGAGACCCAATGGAGAGATAGGTGAAAGGGCAAGATGGACTATCTGTTGTGACTATAGTGATGCATTGATTTCATCACACACACATTGGAGTTGCCAATGATGATTGTGCAGTCAAGGCAAGGGTAATTCGAATTCATTCAGAGCTATTCTTCAACAGGGATTGCAGAGTGGAGGTAGGCTATTAGGAGGGCAAAGATCGGTGCATGTATTTGCAGATTTTTCCTGATTAGCGTGTGACGATTGTATTGTACTGAGAGCTTGATGTACTAAGCTTTGTATGAGGATTGTTACATGATCTCCATGATACATAATATATGATAGTTGGGGTTTTCAGCTTCAGGCTTTCTCGTTAAACAACTGTGTTATGTGCAATTGTTTTTATTTATGCTTCACATGTGTGTTATGTGTGATTGTTTTTATTTATGCGATTTTAGGACATATGCATGCTTAATGTATACTAACTTCTACAATGGGGCTGAATCAAGATTTGGCCTCCCAATTCTGTCAACCACATCAGTCAAAGTGTCATCTTGATCTATGGTTGGAGGTTCTTGAGGGGGAGAGAGTGCTTTATAAGGAGATTCCATAGATTGATCCAGTATAGGGATTCCCCCGTCAAGATGTGGAATCTCATTATCAAAATCTTGAAAATACTTTGCATGTCTGAATCTAAACAAGCGATCAAGCCGTCGCTCAACAACATGGCCAGTCTTGGAAGATTCAAGAAAAGATAACATCTCTAGATATTATAAACTTCTTATTCACTTAAACAAAGAGACAATATTACTTGGAGGTATTTTAGTACCCCAAGAATATACATTTGTGACTCCTTGCACCGCGTTTGTTTCTTTTTTTCTTAGGTATCAAGGCATAATAGGTGGAACCAAAAACCCTGAGATGCCTTACCGAAGGAATGTGGCCATACCACATTTCATAGGGAGTCTTGTTTTTGATAGCATGAGATGGAAACCTATTTTTTATATACACAACACATAGAACCGCATCAACCCAAAACATCAACTTCACATTCTTGAAAAACATCATCGAACGTACCATATTCAAGATTGTCTTGTTCATTCTTTAAGCTACTCCATTCTGTTGGGGATTATACAACAAAATTGTTTGATGTTTGATCCCATGATGAAAAATATATTTTTAAAATTCATTTGAAGTTTATTCTTTTCCATTATCAGTACAAATAGAGCCAATATGAGATTGTGCATCATTTTCAATCTACACATGAAAGTTCTTGAATGTTTCAAAAGCTTCAGAATTTTTTCTCAATAAATAAAGCCAACACATTATGTAGTCATCAATAAATGTCATCATTATGATGATAGGAATTTTATTGTGGGGTTCTTGTTGCTGACACTGTTGAGATTCATCGTCTACAACAGTGTCACCGAGCAAATCTCAACAGTGTCACCCGACCCAATACAAAAGGTGACTTATTTTCTAGTTTTTCTCGTTTCACGAAATTTACACATTTTCTTGTCTCATCTCGTCCTTTGCACAAATTCCATATCATCTAGGAAACTTCGCACGAGTTGAAGAGAGCGATTACGTGATCATTGGAGGTGCCATTATTTATTTGATTCACTCCAACCCTGCATTGGATTGGATTAAATTCAAAGAAACCATTTCATCTCCCACCACTCACCCAGTATGTTCCTCCCAATTTGGCTTTGCAATCTTTTTCTATCATATCATGGCAACTGTAGAATCAATCCCCTCCCCTGCTCCCAACTCTACATAAGAGAGAACTAAAAAATAACCATCAATCGCTGGAGGATTAGATATCTCTATTTTAACTGATCTTGATGCTTCCAGGGAAGATGTGCTTGATCAGATTCAGAGCCTTAAAAATGACTTGAAAGATTGGATTGGTAAGCTTGATACTCAAATCAAGACTCATCGACATGAGCTTGGAGATATGAAGAATTTCCTCAATGATGAGGTGGAACATTTGATATATGAGTTCTAGGAGTTGAAAAACAGTTTTCTAAAGTAGCTAGATGAATCTACTAAACTTACTTTCCTGATTTCCAACATCCCCGAGAAAGAAAAATCAGTGTTTTCCGATTCTTAAAATGGAAGAAGGAGAGTGAATGAGAGACACCCATAATCAATGTTATTTCTTGCTATTGAATGTGCTTGATATAGTATATAAATCTAGGAACCTTTGCATAGAGCCCGTTGATCTCATCTAGGAACCTTGAAGTCTCTGATATGGAGTCCATCTATCTACTGGAGAAGAAAAATTTCACTTCCTTTCGCCGACACATGTGTTGCAGGTCTCCCATGGGAAGAAAGTTTTTATTCTATAAGTCGCCTAAACAAGGCCCATAGAAAAGTTTCTTTCCAAATCGAATTGTCAACTTTACATTTCTTGTCACTTCGACCTCGTCTGAGCGCAAGATTTTAAGGCATGCAAGCAACTTAGTTTTATAAGCCGATAAGTCCCAATTCGGAGAGAATAAAGTTTCTGAAAGAGCGATGATATTCGAAAATTGAGTGCACAGGCTATTCACTTTACAATTTAGTTGCATTTCATAGGTAACATATGTCGAACCCTCCAAGCATTGCACTCCAGTTTTGAAATAGAAAAATGATTTTCAGACTTTTTTATCCCAAGAGGTTTCTCCTGAGAAATTTTCGAAGGCAATTTTCTTCACAGAATATAGGGGTTCTGCAACATACTTACAAAAATAGTAAATGTAAAAGTCTAGAAAGAAACCTTTGGATTTATCAATAATAGAGATTATGAGACGTTAAATAAACAAAGCAATTCCATGTACAACTTACTCTGTTTTACCACATATTTTGACTTTTCCAGAAGACAATATGAGGAAAGAGATCCCCAGGGATTTTCAGAATATCTCAATAGTTTTTCCATTCCTCCCTATAACAATTGATGTCACTAAACCTGGGGGGCACATATCTCCTTGTACAATTTTGATGGTTGCCTTTCTCATCCACCCAATTTTTTTGAGATACAAAACCATGTTTGCATTGTGTTTAACATTGCATGTTCCTCAAAACAAAAAACCATTTCGAAATTATAGTGGAAATTCCCATGAAGAGAGTGTACAACACTTGTGTTTAACTGTTAGTTAAATCACAATAATAAACTCTCTGGTTTTTCACGTGCAGTGTGGGTGATATGTGATGTTGATAACCAAATCCTATTCGCCTGAGGTCAAAAACATTATTAGGCCTGCAGTGTTAACTCAGCTCCGTGAATTGTCTAGTGGATGCCAAATCCGAGCTGCTTGAGGAAAAACACATCATTATATTTCCATAGATATTTTTCATTATGTTACTATAAATTTGGTTAAAAGAGAATTTAATTTAAAGGTGAATTTTTTTATCTTTGAATAGTTTTGTCCAGCTAATTTTTCAGGGGTGGTTTATAAGGTGTGATTTTTATTTTGGTTTAATGGTAGGTTTAAAATTATTTTAAGTATTATTATGAAAATTAAGTAATTTTTGTTTTATTTAAATAATTTTATGGATACACCCGATGTGACAATGATTGCGTGCCATTTTCCTCTTAATTAATTGAAATGGTCCCATGCGTCGTGATGAAAAAAATCTACAAATACAACTGTGAAAATATAATATAAAAAAGATCTACAAATACAACTATCTAAAGAGATTATTATTAAAAGGCTTATAAAATAAGCTCCTAAAAATTCCAAGTTTTAAAAAATATACACCCTAAGGTGTTTTGTTAAAACACTTTTTATGTCGATAGGCATTTTATTGTGAGGTTTATGTTCGTGACACTATTAAGATTCGTTGTCTGCGAGCGCAAATCTCAACAATGCATTATCATTTAATTTTGAATTGAATACACAAGGAATAAGGTTTTGCAAACATCGCTTTCAATGTCTTGAAGTTCAGTCTCTGCACCATCGAGCTGACCTAGACCAACTTTTTAGGCACCCTAGAGAGACCTGCATATTGGATCCAACTCTCTTTTCATCATTGTAACTTGGCCTTCTAGCTCTCTTTCCATCGTCGTAACTTGCCCTGTTGCACTCTTTTTTTTTTCCAGGTTCATAAAGTTCATTTACCACCCCAATAGGAGCGAACTCCCCCCAATTCCCAAGCCTGGGTCCTCTGAATATCCTTCATCGGCCCTTTGAATTGTGTGTAAGAGTGCTCTCTAGCAAATGAGACGATGACAACCACGACAGGGTTATTCATGGAAAAATGACAGTTCTTTCAGTTCCTTCATCTTCATCATTATCAAGTTCCTTCCTCATATCTCATCGCCCTCTTCACTATTGCTTGAAGTTACCACAAATTCTATCTTATCTACTGTGGTTCTCAAATAACCTAGTTACGAATTCAACACTCGCACATTTAGCAATAACAAACATACTTCCAGACACATAAATAAGAACTCATAGTCAGTCATTCCTAGTCTCATAGCCAGGAGGGTTAGCGAGAGGGGCGGTGCCAGAAAGTCGGCTGATAGTCGATCATCACTAGTCAGAGTCTGCACATCTAACCAAAACAATGAATCGAATCTGTGTGAGCTAGTTGTTGAAGGGACAAGTAACGAAAGGAGGCGTGCATGCTACTTTATGCATTGAAAGAAGCCCAATTTTACTATATATCCCACATGAGTAGAGGGGTTATTCAGGGGAACAACACTGGCGAAGTCCAGAGGGATTATTCATGGGAGCAACGACAGTTCCTTGATTCTATGTTCTGTCTTATTTCAAGAGCACCAAGTTAGTGGCTTCTAAAACCTTCTCTCTTTTTCTGTAATGATATCAAGTTTTGTTGTTAAATTTTTTAGGGTTGAATTATGTGTTTTTTCCTAGAGTTTAGATGATCATGTTTGATACTATTCGGTAGAACTGAAATTTCAGGGTTTGTGATTTGGATTAGGATAATATCGCCATTGGGACCATAAATGTTTATTGCTGGGTTTTGCAAAAAAATTTCGTTTATTATTCCTTTACCAAATCGATAAAGTAAGGCAAAGGCAATCTAATCAGCCGATTTCTGATCTTCCCAAAGTGAGTGAATTGCATGTAGAGCGAATTGCAGGGGCTCATTGTCTAATTGGTTGAAACTCATTGCTCATAACAGTGATATTGTAGGTTCTAGCACTAATAAGTGATGACAGGAAAACATTGGAAATATTTTAATGGTGCCAACATTCAATCACTTCCTCAAATCCATATTTATAACTCAGAAAAAATATGGTTCTATCCAAAGAACAAATACACTATAGCCAAATATTTGAGCTTTATGTTTTTTCCAATCTAAAACGTCTATGATTAACATAATTTGTCTCTGAAATTACTCATCTTCAAACTGTAATGTTGCATACAATTTTATTGTGACATATGATGCATGCCTTCAGGCATTACCATTCAAATTCAAGGCTGGGCATATTAGCAGATTCCCCATGCGTTTCATGTACTCTATGTTCTTAATTTTACAGAGTTGGCCGAATCATTATAGTCTGGGTACACTCATATAGGCTTGATGAATTCATAACTATGTTTGTTTCCATTTGGTCTTTCAACCACCATTTACAAGCTAGGAATATTCACTATATGTTTCATGCTTTCAATACACATAATTAAGTTCCATATTTTTCAAATAGAAAAAACAATTGTTTAGAAATGAATGCTCTGCCTCAGAGATTCATTCCATACATCTCAATTAAGTTTATAAAGGAATTCAAATACCAAAGGGATTGAATCTGTTGACATCACACTGAACTTAAAATTGCATGAATAAATCACATGCTGACCATTCCCAAAACATTCACCACCATTTTCAAAAGGAGATTTCCATTCTGCAGAATTCCGTTGAAGAATTAGGTCTTTTCCCTTCTGATTTACCTTCACTTTCCTTGGCCACATTATTTTTGGACTTATACTTGCCAACAAAATCCAGAAATCAATTCAATCGTTGAAAAAATTAAACAAAGAGTACACACATAAAATTGAAAACTTCAACTCTCCCAACGCAATTCTGAACAATGTAATTTCTATATTGGTGCCCAAAAAATTCATAACTCAATGCAAATGGAAAATGGGACCACGTACCTTGAATTTAAATTCCATAATAGACTCATTCTCTTATGTTCCCAACGAATTTCCTATCTAACAATGCAAGTCTACGGTCCATTTTTTTTACAACACCTCGCTCAAAATTTCTATCGGATTCTCTTTCATTGTCTGTGCCGAAGTGCAAGCTTAGATATTATTCGATCTTTCATAAAATTATTACTCAATGCATAAATATCTCTGATTTTCATCAGGCTTAGGAGACATGATCAAATCAACAATACAAAAAAACTTCATGATTGCCTATTTAGATAGGCTGAAAACTGCTAAAAAATATGGAGAGTTAGCAGTGTCATTGGCAGCATTAAAAAAAATACCTGAAGCAAGGCGTTGACCACTCTTTTCATATAAATCTTCTGCAAATGCACCATGATATGACCCTTAGACAAGCTGGGTGCTCTTTTTCTTCAGTGCCTTTACCTTTAGATATGCCAAAGCAACTACTAAAAACCACATTGTCTTTTTTATATGACGACATAAATACATTTGATCTCATGCAATTGAACCTTTGACTTATCAATAAATCACACTTTCATCCCAACAGAAGGGAATTCCAAAACCTTTATGCAGGAATAAGAATTCATGTAACTAATTCTAGTTATCTCATTTTGTGCACCCACCATTCTAGGAATGTCATATGAATTCCTAAGAAACTGCTCACACTTTCTATTAAGTTGTAATTTGGCACTGACAAATAATAGAGATATTTTTTATTTCATAATCAACACATAAGAAAATACCTCCATAAAATTGAATCCATATAAAAATGCTAAATTCAATACACATGTTGCATGGCTTGATTACACGACATTGACACAATTATGTGTTGGCCTCTCCCCTCATATTCACTATCACTCTCTACTTATATGCTTGTCTCAACCTCCTTAATCCAATCAACAAGGGGAATAAATATCATTAAAAAAACGTGGAGGGCAGAGACTAAGATTTTGAACTCAATCTTTACTGGTGCTCCACAAAAGAAGCTTGGCAGGAATCAAGATAACCTTGGTGGATACACTTGCTCGATAGATTCAAAACATAATAAAATCTAGAATACCTAGCATCCTCTGAGGGTATGTTCATATGAGGCAACAAACATGTTTATATTTGTTTATTTGTGAGCTGTTCATAAGTTTTTTTTGTTCAGATTCTTTCATTATTTCATTTCAAGCTCAAAATTAGATTAAGTAATATCTGAATCTTAAAGTTGTTGCAGAATGATCATAGTTTGTTGGTTTTAAGATTTATTTATGATATTTTTATGGATTTTGGAGGTAATTGCAAAATTATCATTTGGATTTTTTTTGCCTTCAAATTTATTTAATATATTTTAATGATCTTTTCCATCTCTACGATGATACACGTTAATGAAATAATTGTATATTAATATTATCCCACCACCCCATATTAACTGGTAATATTTACTTATTTATTTATCTTAACCAGAAAGGGAAAATTAAGAGTTAATGTGTGGATAAAATATCAAGCACATGATATAAACTATAACCTCATCAAAAAGTGAAAAACACACTTAACCTAGTGAAAAAATGAAAAACACGCCACATTCAACTACACTTATATCGACATGTCTTTACACCCTTTTGGTGCAAATGCTAGTATATTTATTGCCATTTGCAGAAGGAACATACATTGGGCCACATAAATTGGAATGAATGAGTTCAAGTTTTCTATGAGCTCTGAAATGATAATCATGAAATGATTGTTTGTTGTGCTTTCCTAAGATATAAGCATCACATTGCTTAAGTTTCCTAGGAATTAGAGGCAAACCAGTAACACCATTTTTCTTCAACAAACAAAGGTTGTCATAGTTCAAATGTCCAAATATAGCATGCCAGAAAAGAATTTATGGAACTGTACCTTCATCATAGTGAGAATTCTATGAAATGTTCTGTGCACGAGCAAAGGTTCCTTGCAGTTTAATAAGTCTTTCTTCTTCTATCCTAGTCATGAAAAGTGAGTGATCTGATGCTTTTGTAACCTCAATCTTGCCATCAAATATGTGAATGGATTTTCCTTGCTGGTAGATGTGGACTAAATACAATGAGTTTCTCCTCAACTACGGGAGGTATAGAACATCATGTAGAAGAAAGTGTAGAAGACCAGATAGTTTGAACTTGATGGTGCCAAGCCTTGTTGGCCTGATTTTTGACTTGACATTTGCAATCTAGACTCCTAAATCAACATTGTTAATGAATTATTCAAAGAAATCTCTTCTGAAAGTCATGTGGCAAGTTTCTCCTGAATCAAGCAACCAAACATCTTTCCATGAAGCAAGTGAAGCATTGAATTAGTCTTCAGTTACTCCAATGTTACAATGTGCCACAACATAATGAGTGGACTCAAGTGTTTTTCCTTTCCCTTCACTCGGTGTTTTACCTTTTTCTTCATTTATTTCTTTATTGAATCTTTCCCAAGGAAAATTACATGTAGAAGAATCATGTTCATTTTTGTTACATTGTATGCAATGAAGATCAAAACTTTATCCTTGGAAATGTCTACCCCTCCTGCTTCTAAAATTCTTCCTTCCTCTTCCTCTTCGGCCACCTCTTTCTCTAGAATAATTTTGTACATGATTCTTCTCTTTCTGTGCAAGGCACACAACTTCAAAATATTGAGGAGTTGTCTTCTTCCCAAGAGTCTTCTCTCTTTTAACAAGCTTCTTCTCAAGGGAGTCAAATGAAATATCCTTAAGTTTTCCACTTACTTGCAATGAATCAAGATAATGTGAATAAGTGGGATATAGTGACTTGACATAGGCTATGAAAGGAACATCTATTTCAACACTAGTGGCTATTATGTCATGAATAGTGGATCTTATTTAAGATGCTAAGGCAAGAGGGTCATCATTTTTCAACTCAATATTGAAGAACTTGATCATCAATTGAACAACTTCAAGCTCAGAGTGTGAGTCATATAATTCCTTCAACTTCTTTAAAGCTCCAAAAACATTTGAAAATGACAAAATATGACGACTCACCTCTTCATTTATTGACGCTGTAATCAAGGAATAGCCTTGCTGTTCTTGTTTTCTCAAATGGCAAGCTCGTTGTTTGAAGTAGGATTTTTAGGTGCATTGTCTCCTCCTTCACAAATTCCTTTCCAAAGTTCATTGAAAATGAGGGTGTGTTTTATCTTCCTAGACCAATATTATTTAAGATGCTAAGGAAAGAGGGTCATCATTTTTCAACTCAAGATTGAAGAACTTGATCATCAATTGAACAACTTCAAGCTCATAGTGTGAGTCATATAATTCATTCAACTTATTTAAAACTTCAAAAACATTTGAAAATGACAAAATATGATGACTCACCTCTTCATTTATTGACGCTCCAATCAAGGCACAACCTTGCTTTTATTGTTTTCTCAAATGGCAAGCTCGTTGTCTGAAGTAGGATTTTTAGGTATATTGTCTCCTCCTTCACAAATTTCTTTCCAAAATTCATTGAAAATGAGGGTTTGTGTTATCTTCCTAGACCAATCATGCTAGTTCTATTTTCCAGTGAGAACTAATCCCACTATGGAGATGAGTGAATGAATTTATAAAAATTTTGAGCTAGGCCTTGAATAAACAAAAACCTTGCACCAATAATCTTTTGATAAAAAAAATCTCTTCAAAAATTAACCAACATATATTCAAATACATATATGAAGAATTCAAAAATCAAAGACGCATGCATATAGGCTTCAACCAACACATTTAAGCTTCACAATATATACCATACACATTCAAAGTAATTCACCACACCATCATTCAAACTAACTCACCACACCATACATGGTGATACAACCATACATGTGAACAACACACCATTTAAAAATTGCACATCACCAAACATACCATACACATCATGTAAATATACAAGCCATACCATGATATGCAACTAGTCAAACACCTTCACGTAGAACGCAACACCATACACACTATTCAAAAAACCAATATACTCATTACCAGTGCAACAGTCACAGTTCAATCACAGTCATTTTTTTAACACTTCATTATGCTAGACTTGGTCAAGCCCTTGCTCTGGTTTTCTAGCTGGCTGGCCATAAGTTCAACCAAGGTGTTAGCATAATGAACTCTTGTTCCTCAATGAGGACTCAGTTCCAGAAATAGGGACTAAAACTCACGAAAGCCACAAAATGTTATCACTTATTACCTTAATTTATGGAGAAGACTTCCTTTAGCTAGGCAACAAGCTGGATAGAAAAATCTTAAACAAGTAGAGTGCTCTAGCGAAAGTCACAACATGGTTGCAGTCTAACCTATGCACCACACCAGGCCAGTATTATCGGCACCATATCAGGGAGGTAGTGAAATTAAAAATAATAATACGCAGAGAAATGACAGAAATGGTAGATTACAGAGCTGCAAAATTGTAGAAGGGAGTTACTTGCACCAAAGGACTAAATTGGGAGTTGGCTTTGATACCATGTCAAGCCAGGTTTGTAACTTCGAATGAAATTGTATTTTTCATTAAGATAGAATATGAATATATACAAGGAGAAGGAGATTATTGGGTTTCATCTCCCAATGTCTCTTCACCTTCCAACTTCCTTTATTTTTCTATTTACAATATTTACATAGGTTTTCCTAATCCCAAAGATTAGGTGTCAACAAAGCCAAAAAAGGGCATGATCTGAGGCAATGGTTTTCGTTGCATTTTTGGAGCAAACCTATAGCAGTGTGAGCATAATTTTTACCTTTTCATTTGTGTGAAACCTAACAGCATCATTGAAGACTTGTGGAGCTAAAACAAAGCATGCGTCTTTGTTTGTTGGAGGCACATTAGAGAAATTTTGAGGTATAAAATGGGCCTCCTAAGAAAATTTTACAACAAAAATAAACTTTATAAGAATTAATGGGATTCAAGATGATGATGTCAATCACGTGGGGATGATTCACCATTTTTGGGGTAAAAAAGTAAAAAGATTAAAAAGTAATAAAATAACAAAATTAATTTTTCAACTTGTATTTTAAACTTATCTCCCTAAGGTTTTACTCAAATTTCAAGCAGGAGTACTCGTTGGATGAAAAATTTAATTCCTCATCCAAGGAGTACCCATGTTGCATACTTTCGATGGACCTTGCTACACGAAAAATGAGAAATACATGAAAAAATGTGATTGCAATAACATGTTTCATGTATTTTTCATTTTTTGTGTAGCAGGGTCCATCAAAAGTATGCAACATGGGTACTCCTTGGATGAGGAATCAAATTATGCATGTAACGAGTGTTCCAACTCGAAATTTGAGTAAACCCATAGCGATATAACTTGAAAATAGGAGTTAAAAAGGTAGTTTTTTTTTTTTTTTATAAATTTTTTCCCTCTAAAATTTGATGATGTAATCTAATCTAATTTTATTATTTCCACTATTATTTAATCATTTCCTTAGGAGGCCTATTTAATACTTCAAAATCCTCCTAATTACCTTGAAAAACATTATTAGAGTCAATCCTGGAAGCATATTGAAGCACTATTGAAGGAATTTTGGAGATTTGTTGAAGTATTATTAAAGACTTTTTGAGGTATTTCTTGAGTAGACATGAATAGCCTTGGACACCTTTAATTCCTTGCTGGAGTTGACCTTGGATTGAAATAGACCTTGAATTATTTTGGAGGCCATTTGAAGCATTTGTTGAAGTATATCTTGGAGCTATTTGTAAGGAATTGATGGAGTAGTAGCATTATTGAATAAATCCTTCAAGAATTTTTGAAGAAGTTGTTGGAAGTCTTGAGGAAGCATTAAAGCCACCTTGAAAGAACTGAAGTGAATTGAGAGGGTTGGAACCCAAGAGGATTGAAGTCCTCATACAGGGTTGGAGCCTTGTGAATAACAAGGTTGGATCCTGGACTGAGATTTGAGGATTGGAGTCCTCAAGTAGACCAAGTTAGAGCTTGGATTTGTAGTGAGGATTTGAGTCCTCACCGAAGGTTGGAGCCTTGGAAAAGTTGAAGAATTAAATGTACAGGTTGGAGCCTGGTTCTTCGTATGAGGATTGGAGTCCTCATCATTCTTATTAATAAAATTATTTTCTTGTTGTACATCTTGTGTTCTGTTTTATTAATGATATTAACTAGCATAATTTAACAATTGTAAGGAAATATTGATTCACCCACCCACCCACCCCAGTATTTCGAACAATTGGTACTAGAGCTAGTACCTTCAAGCACATCCTAATATTTGGAAGGTATATATGAAGAAAACAAATGGAAAAGTCAAAGAATAAAGTCTCCAAACCTTCTAAAGATATCTCCTCCTCAGACCTGAAGTGAGCTGTAAATTAGGTTGGAAAAGTCCCCTCATTCGATGGAACAAACTATGTGTCATGAAGCAAAAAAATGGAATTATTTTTTATGGTTGTTGGTTGTGAAGTCTGTGAATCAATTGTTACTGGATACAAAACTACAAATGAGTTAAAATAATACAACACAAAATAAATGGAAGCAATTTTGAGTGGCCTATCAGATTTTGTAAAAGACAAGGTGGGTCAATGTTCCCCAACCTAGCTGAAAACAAAATTTAAGACACCAAGAGCAAGGAAAACATAGAAGATGTAGAAGATGAAGAAGATTTCCAAGTAAAAAATAAAGGAGACCTAAAAGGAGATCTTGTAGCTTCCCTCAAAGAAATAACCAAATTCAAAGAATAAAATAGAGAACTAAAGAAGAAAATATGAGAAGTTGAAGGTAAGAACCCAAATATTACAATGGAAGAATTTGTCATTGATATAGAGCAGACCTCTGGATATGCTCATAAATTTGAAATCTATAGAAAAAATTATATTATGGAAATGATCTCTGCAACAAAGCTCACTTTTCCCCTCCAGAGTGCGCAATTCACCTCAGAGCATAATCATCCTTCCTGTCAATGCACCTTTCACTTTTATGGTGCATAATCAATCTCCTTCAAGTGCAAACAAGGCACTGTAAGTGCACTTCATCCTTATTGATTTTCTAAGAACATTTCCCTTTTTTTCTTGCACAAATATCAGGCTTATGATTGCGCTCTCTTATTAGCACAAACTCAATCCCTCTCTATACATACTTTACCTCAAGATTTATGCGCTAAATAGAGTGAACTGATCCGGTTCTGAATTATTTAATTCTTCACAACGATATTATAATGGGAGTAGATCTGTTGGATTTAAGAGGGCCACATCTATTTTTTTATGTAGTCACAATTCCTTCTATAATATCTCAGAAAGAGATGAAAAAAAGGCGCAAAAACTCTTCTTATGAAAGTGTGCTCACCATAAACATGCTTACCATACCTTAATTGGACGAGGCAAACCTTCGTCTTCTTGTGCTCACGTTCAAGTTACATCTTTTCCACTCGATATTCTGTCTCCTTTATCTCAATTTCAACACTGCTTCCTTCCTCTAATATGTGGGAAGGGAATTTTGTTTACATTCCCCTGAAATTTTATTTCATGTGATATTAAAATAATTCAAATTTCAATAATTCTTTCATGGAAGGTGGAACTAAAGTTTAAGGGAGATCCTTTCAAATTCAACAGGGTATGGTTGGATGGCCTTGAATATAACCAGCTGGTGATGGAGATTTAGAAAAAAGACATATGTCAAATTGGTGGGGATTACTGGCGAAAGTTCACAAGTAAATTAAGAAATATGAAATTTCATACTAAAATATGGGAAATAAGGAAAAAGGAAAGGCTTTGATGGGAGTTGCAGGAGATATCTGACGAAATAGAGGTCATATATGAGAGTATTCCGACTTCTCCTCTGAGCCGACAAACATATGATCACCTGGCTGTTATGGAGCAGAGAAAAGTGGAAATTTTAAACATTCAAGAAGTAACATGGAAGCTGAAAAGCCACGTTAAATGGGTGAAGGAGGGATACAACAACACACAATATTTACACCAGGTGGAAAATGGTAGACAGCATACAAAATCAATCTAGAGTATAGAATCAAAGGAGGGTCCTGTCGTCTTCTCATCTGAGGATATACTGAAATAAGCTTTCTCATATTTCTCGGACTTCTATAAAGCTGATCTTGAGATTGACCATACATGCCAAGCTTGGGTGCTGAACCACATACCTCTTATGTTTGACTCTAAATCTAAAGATCAGTTGGGGCTGTCATTACAAAGGAGGAAATTGTGACGGTCCTTAGATCCTTTGCACATGATAAGAGCCCTAGTCCGGACGAGTGGCCAACAGAATTCTTCCTACATTTTTTTGAGATTGTGGGGGATGAACTGCATATGATTGTTGACAGGACGATACATATGGGATTCATTCCTGGGGATACCAACTCAACATTTATTGTGATGATATCAAAGATATCCCACCCACAAAATTTCTCTGAGTTCAGGCTGATTTCATTATGTAATGTTATGTATAAAATTATTTCAAAAATTATTTCCATGCGGATAAAAGGTGTTCTATCGTCCAAAATTTTGGCAGACCAATATGGTTTCCTTCAGGGGCACTTGATTCATGATGCAGTGGCATCGGCTCAGGAGGTGTTACACTCTATACAAACCCAGAAAATGGAGGCACTTATTATGAAGATGGATCTATACAAGGAATATGATTATGTTGATTGTTCATATATCAGATTAGTCCTGCTAAAGATCGGCATATCTATCCCTAACCGTAGATGGATTATGGCGTGTATAACATAAGTGAAATATGATGTAATTATTAATGGGATGCCAATGGATTTATTTGGTTCAGAGCGTGGCCTACACTAGGGATGTGCACTCTCTCCTTTATTGTTCATTTTAGTTAAAGATGGTTTTAGTAATCTCATGAAAATGGCTATGCAGGTTGGATATTTCACGGGTATATCCTTTTCTTCTACTGTATGCATTTCTCACTCCTTATTTGTATACAATTTTCTTGTTTTTTGTAGGAATAACAGAAACTAATGGTTTTACCTCCATTATCTCATCATCCGTGTTGGTGATGCGAATGGTATTATCATTAACAAGCATAAATATATCCTCATGCATGTAGACGATGATGGGGACGAGATCAATTTGATTGCTGAATTTCTGGGAGTGCAACAAAGGCATATTTCTAAGGGTATCACTTACCTTGGTTTTAAACTGAAACCAAATGGATATAGAGTAGCTGACTGGTGGATAATTTTAGGAACATAATATTCAAATGGGATCATAGATGGTTGTCCCTAGGGGGAGATACATTTTGGTTCAGGCAGTTTTACTACAGTTTGTAGTATATTGGGGTTAGTTTTTTTTCCTTCCGGCTCGTGCTATCTCTCTTATAAATGAAATAATATCACACTTTATATGGTCAGGAGCTCCAATGGGGAAAAAAATCCTTCTTTGTAGGCTAGATGGACTGTCTAAGCTGAAGGAGTTTGGGGGATGGGGGTCATTGCATGTAAAATCATTCCTGTCGGCACTCCTTGTCAAATCACTATGAAGGGTGTTAAATGGAACTGGCATATGGTCAGGCATATGAAGAGTGAAATATATTTTTGGAGCACCACTTTCTCAGATATACAGAGGTAATATGCCCAGGAAAAGGAATGAATCAACTATATGGAAGAGTTTTATGAAAGTTATGGACCTTCTTACTTTTAGTTTGGCCTGGAGTTTTGGCAATGGGGCAAGTATTGTCCTTGGTGCTGTCAGGATTGTGGGTTTTATGCTAGACCTTCCACACGTTGACATATGCTTCATATTTTATCCCACATAGGGATCTTTTTTATGTCTCAGCTCATTGATTCCTGGCAACATGGCTGTCCGAAGTGGAAATTGGCAGCTCAACTAGGTCTGGGTGATTGTGATGTCCCAATGTGGCATCTATATGTTGATTCATTAAGATCGAATGGTTTTTGTTATAACCTCGAGGGAGACAAGATAATATGGGATGGGTTAACAAAATCCAATGGCATGGTGGTCCAGGAAATTTACCTTCCAATCATCAAATCTCACATTGGAGCCACTCACAGATCCCGTTTTTTTGGTACATTAGCACCAAAATATTCCATACAAGGTCCTGATTTTTGGATGGCTGGTCTGGAAAGAGCAGATTATAACATGGGAGAATCTTAGGAAGCGGGGCTTTCATGGGCCTAGCCGGTGCATATTCTGTCATACAAATGAGGAATGACTCCTGAGCTACTCAAAGATCCCCTTTTTTCGGTACATTTGCACCAAAATATTCCATACAAGGTCCTGATTTTTGGATGGCTGGTTTGGAAAGAGCAGATTCTGACATGGGAGAATATTAGGAAGTGGGGATTTCATGGGCCTAGCCGGTGCATATTTTGTCATACAAATGTGGAATTGACTCCCCACCTCTTTCTAAAATGTCCAGGGGTAATAAAAGTCTGGGATTTGTTTCTAGATTTCACATGGTGCTGGGATGGATACCGGACAATATTATCAATATTTTTGATACATGGGGTGCTCCTAGAGGGGAGCTCAAATCAATACCTTTTTTCTTAATCTGGAAAGTCAGGATGGCCCATAATAGGGCTACTTTTGAGGATTACCCTATTAACATTGGACACATTTTTGGCGCTATCATGTCATGGATTCACAATCAACCTCCATCGTTTCACATTGACATGGATATTTCTCATAGGATCAGGCCCCATCCTATTTCTATTCCTGGGCCTTGATAAAGATTGATAACCTTTAGAGAGTCGAAATGCATAGGAATGGGGTAGGGGGACCAATGTTAGGGCAGAGCCATTGGCTTTATGGAGTGGTATGGTTTTGGCTATAAATTTATCCACTATAAATATATATGGGGATGCCAAGGTGGTATTGGATGGATTATTGGGGCATGCCACATTACAACCCAATGGTATGGGGGGATGGATTAATAGAATAAATTACCTCATGAAAAAACTTAATAATCCTCCTATGAACCATATATACAGAGAATGCAATACTAGGGAAGATCTACTATCAAAGAAGGGGCTTACTGATCCTATTGGAATGTTTCACATAGCTCACTTCAATGGTCACTCATTGATTTAGGAGTTCATGGTTCCTTCTTTCTAATATGAACTCTATACGCAGGTATCATAAAGTGCTTCTTTTTGGACTGTTACCATCCTTCTTCCGACCTCACAACAAGCGAGCCCATTGAGTCCCTGTATTAGTAACTGTTTTTGGGCTGGTACTTTGAAGGATTTACTGCTTAATATTTTATTTCTCTTCTGAGAAATGATGTTATTTGGTGGCCTGTATCCTCCTCAGGCAAGCCTGTCAAGCGAGCCTCCTTATCTTTAAGCTTCGGCCATATGTTTTCTCCTTTCCTATATAGAATCCATGGCATGTTTTGTGTTTATTTATTATGTTTGTATTTATTTACTTGTTTACGACCTTCTATGATGCTACCTATGATGGTAATTGTATCTGTTGATCAGCGGTTGTCATTGATGTCAACCTAAGCAGCACCAGGGGCTAACCCAATATTGCATGGGAATTTTGACCTACCAAATTAATATATTATGGCTCAATAATTCTTTTCATGGTTTCTACTTGTCAAGATTTTTCCATTGATATATGGCATGCCATGTAATTCTTCACGGTTCGAGAGATATTCATGTTTGAAGTTTGTACCCCAGTTAGTGGGCTAAAACCCCATGGGGTTGGGGCATGGGTCATTGAAAAGTCATAATTAACATTTTTTGAGCTCCTAAAATCCCTCCCACGTTCACTTGTTGAAGCCCCTCTCAACTTAAGCATTTATATAAATTGTGATCCTCATTTCCTCCTTATGCAAGGGATTCGACCATCTGAAACAGGTCATCGTGGAATTTTCGCTCTAAATTTTTTTCTACAAAGGTTTAGAAGCTGAAATTTTTATGAGGCGAAGCCGAAATCTTGAGGAAGCAATAGTAAAAATTTCAGATCAAGGTGTGCAATATTTTTGGAGATATGATCTGTGGAAGTCAGGGTTTTTCTAGGATCCTGAAATTCATTTCAAAGAAGTGACCTTGGTAAATTCGTCATAACTCTCTCTCTGAGTATTGCATTGGAATTTCGTAAAAATTTGTAGATAGTGCACAGTCTGAACTTTGTGCTCTATTTTCAGATCCAAATGAAGAAATAGTGACACGTGGCACGCCGTACAAGTGCGCTTTGCTGAAACAGTCCATAATTAGGGCATTGTGAGAGATTGGGTATAACTCTCTCTTGAAGAATCCAAATTGGGTCAGACCTATGGCATCGGAAAGAATACTTAGAGGACTACTATGTGACCAAAAATCAGATATTTAGGATCTCAAATAACAGAGATACACCAGATTCAATATCGAGCTCCTAGAAGGCAAGAAAAAGATAGATCATGTGTTGTCAAGGGTTGCAAAGGACCAGAATTTCTACGGCAGCAAAGCAAAGCAAGGTGCAGCAGAGGGTAGCATGAAAAGAGCAGCAACCAAGGTTCATAACAGCAGCAAGAATTTCATCCTATGAAGTCTTCAAGTGGGCAGCACTGCATACAATCATTGTAAAGGTATCATTGTGCCAAGTCATTGTAAATACATTATTGTAAAAATTGTACTAGTGTCTATTTGCCAAGGGTTGAAGAGGCAGTGTTGGGAGGTCTAGGATCATCATTAGGTGGTTGTGTCAAAGTTGGGGTTATGGTCTAGTATATCTTCTTCTTCTGCATCATTCTATATCATTGTAAAGTGGACCATTTTCCCTGGTACGAGAGTTCATTCTTCTTTTATTCTTCTATAGGGTGGTAGGGTGGTGCTAGGGTGAGTTGTAGCTCATTGGGTGTTGGGGCATCTATTCGATTCAGCTACGAAGAAGAGCACAAACATTGGAGTTTCCATCCAAAAAATTGGGAGGCTTTGGAGAATAATGCTTTTCTAGATTCGAGGAAGTTGGAGCTTCATTTTCAATTGGAGTTGAATATTAAAGAATTATTAGAAAAGCATTAGGTGGTTTTGTCCGAGAGTGGGTTTCCACCTTAAAAACTATGTGCATTTGTGTTCCTCTTGTTTGCTACTATCATTGTACAAACACTAGTAATAATTGAAGATTAACTAATGCTCTAATTGAAAGGAATACTGATTCACCCCCACCTCTCAGTATTTCCAACAATTGGTATCGGAAACTTGGTTCCTTCAATAGCGATTTAACGGTGGAAGAAAGGGAGGTCATGGAGCATACCGAGAATGGTGTACCTCTATTCAATGAAAATAATTATGCACTCTGGAAAGGAAGAATGGAGGTCTATCTCTTGGCGCAAGGTTACGAAGTATGGGACACTGTTCAAAATGGATTTACATCAACTACGAATGAACAAGGTAAGAAGAATTTGGTAAATGATGCAAAAGAAAAGAATATTATTATCAGTGGACTTATTGAATATGCTTATCATAAGGTGTTGGGTTGTAAAACCGCCAAAAATGTATGGGACAAGCTTGAGAATATATATGCAGGTGACTCAAATGTCAAAGAAGCAAAGCTTCAAATCTGTAGAGCAAAATTTGAGCAACTCAGAATGAAAGAAGATTGCAACATTGTTGCATACTTCCAATACGTTGATGAAATAACCAATACTCTGGAAGGATTGGGAGAGCCAGTTGACGAGAAGAATATTATACGAAAGATTCTTAGAACGTTACCAGGGAGATTCAACCCAAAGGTATCGGTCTTAGAATACAGTGCAAATCTGGACAAACTCAGCAAAGAGGAATTACATGGAGTTCTCATAGCATATGAAATGAGACTTGATGAAGAAGAGGGTACTTCGCATCTAGAAACCGCGTTTGTTGCATCTAAGAAAACCAATAAGGATAAACAACCTTCAATTGAAAAGACATGCACCTGCAAGTGTGAAGAAAAGGGAGATGATGAAGAAGGTCTTTCAGATGAAGAATATGCTTACTTCACAAGAAAACTAAAAATTGGTAAGGGACAATTCAAAGGTAAACTTCCATTGATATGTTTCAGCTGTAATGAGGTTGGGCATTTTGCAGCAAAATTTCCAAACAAAAGTAATGGCAACTCAAAAAGAAAGAAAGGCTTTAAGAAATTCAACAAGCAAGGATCCAAAAGGAACTTTCTCTCTAAAGAAGATATCTCATCATCCGATGAAGACAATGATAGTGAAGAAGAAGCCAATGAGAGAGTATTGTTTATGGCCAAGCACAATAAACCCAGGCACAATAAGCAAGAGGTATCAAACAACGAAGAAGAAGGATGGACCATAGACGAATTTTATGAGGAAGCAATCAAGCTTATAAAAGATCTCAAGGCGGAGAAGATCTGTTCCAAAACTCTTGAAGAACAAGTTCAAGGTCTCAAAATTGAATTTGAAGAACACAAATGCATTGAAGAGTCACTTCAAAAGAAGTTGGAAGAAAGAAACCAAGAAAGGGAAGAATTAGAAGCCAAAGTAGTCTCGCTGCGTGAGGAAGTGAAGAAAGGAAAAACTATCCAAAAATATGCCAACAGCTCAAGATCATTGGAAGAAATCATCAATAATCAACAATCTTACAACGACAAAACTGGCATCGGTTACAAAGAAGAAGAAGCAGGACCTTCTACAACAAAAAACAATGAACCTATGATATCTGACATGCATGTAGACTTCATTGGACACGATTTGCAAGAACATCCTTGGAAGACAATTACTCGACGAAAATTTCCATTCAGGTACCAACATATTTTTTATGGCTAATGTTATTCATGTGGAAAATTTGGTCATAAAGCTGTAGAATGTTGCACGTACCCTTGGAACGAATACAATTCCAGGAGATCTGTCAAATACGAATCTCCCAGGGCTCAGTGAAACATCAATAGATTTGAACATTTAAGAAATAATATTGAATGTTACAAATGTCGAAACTTTGGAAAAATAGTCAAAGACTGCAGACTTGAAAATCCTCCAGAAGAATCTTCGAAGCCACAGAATGAACGAACATGGAAGAAGAAGAAGAATGATAATTGTGCTCTCGCTTTCAAGGCTCAAAAGAACAAAGATGTGTGGTATGTTGATAGCGGTTGCTCAACGCATATGACTGGAGATAGAAATAAATTTGTATCTCTGAAAGAGAAGAAGGACGGAACCGTGTCCTTTGGAAATGATGGAAGCAAAGATGCTCTAGCCAAGAATGTTCTATTGGTTGAAAACATGAATCACAATCTGTTCAGTGTTGGACAAATGTTTGATCAAGGACACACAATACTATTCAACTCCACGAAATGTGAAATCAGGAAAGGCGTGTATGGTGAAATTGTGGCTACAGCAAGTCGAGCTCCAAACGACATATATGTTCTAGATGAAGCAACCAAAGCATGTCTAATAGCTAAAGAGGATGATACAATAATTTGTAGCAATGATGATCGACTAATTAAGAAGTTTGCTACAAAGGTGCAAAGTGATTTCGAGATGTCTTTACTTGGTGAGCTGACATATTTCTTAGGGCTTCAAATATCTTAGCAAGAGAAAGGAATATTTATATGTCAAGCCAAGTACATCAAGGAAATGCTCAAGAAATTTAAAATGGAAGATTGCAAACCCATCCTTACTCTAATGGTAACAGGTTGCAAATTGAGCATAGACGACTCATCTAAGGATGTGGATCAAAGGTTGTACATATATATGATTAGTAGTCTTCTATATGTAACAACCTCCCGACCAAATGTTATGCAAGCAGTTGGACAAGTAGCAAGATTCCAAGCAGCACCAAAAGAATCACATATTAAATATTCGCCAGCATTGGAATATCATAGCGACTTAGAATTATCGATTTATACATTATATTTTCCTTTTGAATATAAAAGGGGTAAGACGATGAATTCTGGTCTGCCAGAGATAGTTGTGTGTCGGGGGGGTAGAGTGTGTACGGAGTCTGCCCGGGGCGGTTGTGTCAGCGCGGTGGAAGTGTGTACGGGGTCCGCGGGATAGTTTTGTGTTTCGGGGGGAGTTACCCTTTTCCATTGATGTCTAGGGGGAGAGAATGTTGTAGGAAGAGGTTTCATGATTGCAGGGGGAGTACTTGTGTTGCCATCAATGCCAAAGGGGGATATTTTTGATCAACGGTTGTCATTGATGTCAACCCAAGTAGCACCAGGGGCTAACCCAATATTGCATGGGAATTTTGACCTACCAAATTAATATATTCTGGGTCAATAATGATTTTTATGGTTTCTACTTGTCGAGATGTTTCCGTTGATATATGGCATGCCATGTAATTCTTCATGGTTTGAGAGATATTCATGTTTGAAGTTTGTACCCCAGTTAGTGGGCTAAAACCCCATGGGGTTGGGGCATGGGTCATTGAAAAGTCATAATTAATATTTTTTGAGCTCCTAAAATCCCTCCCACGTTCACTTGTTGAAGCCCATCTCAACTTAAGCATTTATATAAATTGTGATCCGCATTTCCTCCTTATGCTAGGGATTCGGCCATCTGAAACAAGTCATCGTGGAATTTTCACTCTAAATTTTTTTCTACGAAGGTTCAAAAGCTAAAATTTTTATGAGGCAAAACTGAAATCCAGAGGAAGATGCAGTAAAAATTTCAGATCAAGGTCCACAAAGTTTTTGGAGATATGATTTGTGGAAGTCAGGGTTTTTGCAGGCTCCTGAAATTCATCTCAAAGAAGTGACCTTGGTAAATTCATCATAAATCTCCCTTTGAGTATTGGATTGGAATTTCGTAAAATGTTGTGGATAGTGCATAATCTATAATTTGTGCTCTATCAATTTCAGATCCAAATGAAGAAACAGTGACATGCGGTACGCCGTACAAGTGCGCTCTACTGAAAGAGTCCATAATTAGGGCATTGTGAGAGATTGGGTATAAATCTCTCTTGAAGAATCCAAATTGGGTCAGACCCATGGCATCGGAAAGAGGACTCAGAGTAATACTACAGGACCAAAAATCAGATATTGAGGATCTCAAATAACAGAGATACACCAGATTCAATATCGAGCTCCTAGAAGGCAAGAAAAAGATAGATCATGTGTTGTCAAGGGTTGCAAAGGACCAGAATTTCTACAGTAGCAAAGCAAAGCAAGGTGCAACAAAGGGTAGCATGACAAGAGCAGCAAATAAGGTGCATAACACCAGTAATAATTTCATCCTATGAAGTCTTCAAGTGGGAAACACTACATACAATCATTGTAAAGGTATCATTGTACTAAGTCAATGTAAATATATTATTGTAAAAATTGTACTAGTGTCTATCTGCCAAGGGTTGAAGAGGCAGTGTTGGGAGGTCTAGGATCATCATTAGGTGGTTGTGTCAAAGTTGGGGTTATGGTCTAGTATATATTCTTCTTCTACATGATCATTCTATATCATTGTAAAGTGGACCATTTTCCCTAGTACGGGAGTCCATTCTTCTTTTATTCTTCTATAGGATGGTAGGGTGGTGCTAGGGTGAGTTGTAGCTCATTGGGTGTTAGGGCATCCATTCAGTTGACTAATGAAGAATCCTGGGTGTTGGAGCGTCCATCCAGTGGAGCTAGAGAAGAATGCTTTTCTAGATTTTAGGAAGTTGGAGCTTTATTTTCAATTGGAGTTGAATATTAAAGAATTATTAGAAAAGCATTAGGTGGTTTTTGTCCCGGAGTGGGTTTCCACCTTTAAAACTGTGCGCATTTTTGTTCCTCTTGTTTGCTGCTATCATTGTACAAACACTGATAATAATTGAAGATTAACTAATGCTCTAATTGAAAGAAATAATGATTCACCCCCCCTCTCAGTATTTCCAACAGTATCATGCCTATAGAGTTTTCTTTGTAGAGAGGTAAATGGAATTTAATTGGACATTAGAAATTATTTTGATTTCTATGCTCATTGGCCCTCATGATGCCTTTGATATATTATGATCCTTGAATCACGACCATGTACTATTTCTAATCATAATACAACAACGTTTTTTTCATCTGAAAAAAAATAAAATACAATAAGTCAAATTTCAAATGCACAAAACTAAATTCCTCACTGTTACAAGCACCTAGAACACACAAAAATGTCCCCTTTGAACAATTATAGAGGACTGGAAAATAAAAGGAAACAAAGGATTTGTGTAAACACATAGGAAACTCATGGATGGATACCCTTGCCACGGATCTGGATTTTATTTCATATCAAAAGATTACCTGGAAATCTATTTCGATACTCAAGAATACGATCCTTCACAACAAAATCAATAAATACATTAATTACATAAAAAAAACATACGTATAAGCTATTTACATGAAAATTTTAATTAAAATCTAATCCTAACAAATTCCTAAAACTGAGGAACCAACTCCTCATTTTGTTTTTTTTCCCTCTTGGTTAATCTGAAGAAAATTCACAAGCCCCTATTGGTGAGCCCTGGTATTGGACCAAGAGTGCTGCAACTCTCAGGGGCTGCCCTACTTTACTTTATCAACCCGCGGTTCGTATAAAATTGGAGGTGACAGTGCTATATGTTAGACTCCTGTATTTCATAGTATCACAAGGTGAATGATTATTTTGTTAGGTCTTTAATACTAAAAATAATATTCCATGGCTATCATTTATTTTCAGGTAAAAAGGGAAATCCTGACTATCAAGATCATCAAATGAATCTATTTGCCTTTAGTTCAGTTTAAAGAGGAAAGTGTTGCTGATTAAGTGTGATGGTGAGAAAAATTGATACTGCCCTCATTCATTCCATCTACCCTCTTCTTACCTTTCATTTTCCCAAATTCTGAAATCCAACGCCCTAAATCCCATTTAAACCTCGAGACCCATATACATAACCTTTCGGACTTATCCCTTTATAAACCCACTTATATTAAACTAGTCCTAAATTCTATTGTTATAAGCTCTGCCCACCCACTAGCATCCATATCATTTTCTCATTTAAAATTTCCTTATTCATAGCTTCGCACCCACTTTAGGCCACTTGATACATTCATATATATCATATGTTACATAAACCACAATAAACACTTGCATTTCCTTTATATGCTAAGTCCGACACTACCTCGCAACAAATCGTTATCTCCCCTTGAACCTTTACCTCTCTCTGCAATCCTCTTATCATAGTTCAAACTCCATCTCCTAACACAATCCCCGAAACCCCACAAATTCCACGAAGTGCGATGTGCGATGTCAGGTGGGACTCGATCGCAATCACAAATCACAAAGTGTAAAGAATAAGTGCGGAGGTAAGCGTTAATTCACCGAAGTGCGATATGCAATGACAGTGGGGTTCGATCACAATCACAAACCGTAAAGTTTAAAGGATAGGCGTGGGAGGTAAATGTTAAAATCACCAAAGTGCGATATGTGATGCAGTGGGGCCCAATCGCAAATCACAAATTGTAAGTTTTAAAGAATAAGTGCGGAGGTAAATGCTAAATTCGTCGAAGTGTGATATGCGATGACGTGGCAAGGTGACGTGGCAGTGATGTGGCAAGGTGACGTGGCAAGGTGATGTGGGAGATGATGCTGCCCTGACCCCACAGATCACAGTTGATTTATGATGAAATGTCAAGGTGATGTGGCAGATGACGTGGAAGTGACATGGCAAGGTGACGTGGTAGATGATGTGGCACTATCCCGCATACTGCACATCACAAGTTTTAAAATTTAAGTGCAAAGGGTAAGTGTTATAATCGCAGAAGTGCGATGTGCAATGCATTGGGGCCTGATTGCAAATAAAAAATCGCAAGTTTTAAAGGATAACCGCGGGAGGTAAGTGATAAATTCGCCGAAGTGTGATGTGCGATGCCAGGTGAGACCCGATCGCATTGCGCACATCGCAATTTTTAAAAGATAAACGCTAAGGAAAATTTAAAGACAAAAAAATGTGAAGTGTGATGTTGGCACAGATGCGATGTGGTTCTAAGATGGAATGTAAAGGATTTCAAGTCCTGGCTTATGAGGTTTATGTCCCATTTTTTGAAGGAAAATGCTAAACACGACATAATTGACTTATGGTAGAATAAGACCCGACAAGGAGAAAAAGGCAGAGTGAGGCTGAACGTCACAAGGAAACAAACAGAAAAGGTCGAGTCGGGCATTTGTGTTGAACTAATTGAGATACAAGAGTGGAAACCGAAGGGGAAGAGAACACATAAGCACAACCATTTATCCAAGCACCTCATCAATTTAATAATCCCACAATGGTTTTCTGAAGATGAGGAGACAAGGTGTCAGAGCTTTCCTCGCCTCTTCGGTATCACACCAGCCATATCCTGATCATTGCATAATTAATAAACGGACTGCTAAAGCCATTAGTGGAGGCCAAGCTCATCTTATCACCGCCTGCATGTTTCCACTTGTCCAGTTTCTGCTTGAATGTAATCACTGCAGTAGACAAATTAACCGAATTAAGTTATATATATATATATATATATATATTGCATACATTAGTAGTATGAAGGGGGCTCGGAAGGGAAAAACCATTGTAATAGACTCATTCGGTTGTAAGCACTCTCTTGTAGATGAATGAAGGATTATGTTGTTTTCCAGATTCTTGTGTTATGATCTGTGGTGAAGTGCTTCTCCCATGTAATTTGTGATTCTTCTATTTCACATACTATTTTCTTTTATTTTCTCTGAATCTAGGAAGGCTAGTTCCTGTATTCCAAAGCGGTTTGATGTTTCCCTTCATGGTTCTATCTTCAGCCTTCGGATTTATAGAGTGATAACATAATGACGACCATAATGGGGAAGAAATTTATCTTCCTCAAGAAGCACATCAAAGTTTAGATTTGATTACTGGTGGTGGGTAGTGACCAGACACAATAAGGCTGCAATTATTCACCTGGTGACTCCATGATAGCCCGACTTTGAGCATTCATGGTGACTCCACAACATACTGACCAGAGCTCCTGCTGAACAAGATGACAATGTTTGTGGCATAGCTTCTATCTAGTGAAGCTTTAAATGCATTTAGGAATCAGTTATCAAAATTTCATCTTGATGAAGACTTCCTAGAGGCTGTATTTCTCATTTTGAAATCAAGAAAATTTAGTCCTGAAGCTAGAACATGTTTTCTGGAGATAGTTGTTGAATGATATGAAACTGGTATTGAACTTTTGAATTCTCAAATTTAGTCTTATAATTTTAGAGATCCTAAAGAATTCTTGGAAAATATTTCTTCCCCTAAGCAAGAGGAAATTGTACTACCTCTTGACTTACATATTGAGGATGATTGTGCTTTCAAGTACCAAACTGAAGATGTGGGTTCAAGGTTTAAGCTAGAGGACACAACTACTCAACTAGTCATTGAAGGCCTAGAAGCAAACATCATACATCATGCTTTTATTGATCCTATAGCAGAGTATATGGAGGTTCTTATTGGCTCAAATTCTCAAACATGTACTTTCTATAAGGATCAAATACATCAGCAGTTGCCATTTCATATTATAACTTTGGTTATGAGGACACATAATCAAGTTATATTGTTGAATTTCCTGTTAAGCAGTAAAGATGTCCATATGTTTCTGCTGCTACTTGACTGGCTGCACTAAAATTATTGTATCATCTAGAACAATAGCAATTTCAGTAGGGTAGGGTAGGTAGGTGTGAAAATAAGCTCAATACTCTGAGCATTTTTTCCAGCTTAGTTCTAGAATGCTATTTTGTTTTCAGTTCAAGTATGTTCCAAACTTATTTTTGTAGAGAGTGTTGATTTCAGCATGAATACTATCAGCCACAGAGGTTGTGTAGTAGATTAAGTTGCAGGTTTGGGATCAACCGAATGGATCAGGCCACTAGTCTACGATGTTCTTGACACCTCCTAAAGGAGCTTCCATCCCCAACTGGAGCCACTGTTAGACTCCTATATTTCACAATATCACAAGGTGACTGATTATTTTCTCAAGTCTTTCATACTAAAAATAATATTCCATGGCTATCATTTATTTTCAGGAAAAAAGGGAAATCCTAACTATCAAGCGCATCAAATGAATATATCTACCTTTAGTTTAGTTGAAAGAGGAAAGTGTTGCTGATTAAGTGTGATGGTGAGAAAAATTCATACTGCCCTCATTCATTCCATCTACCCTCTTCTTACCTTTCATTTTCCCAAATTCTGAACTCCAACACCGTAAATCCCATTTAAACCCTAAGACCCACATACATAACCTTTCAGAATTATCTCTTTGTAAACCCACTTATATTAAAGTTCGAAATTATATTGTTATAAGCTCCGCCCACCCACTAGCAAGCATATCATTTTCTCATTTAAACCTGCCTTATTCACAGCTCCACACCCAATTTAGGTCAATTGATACATTCATATATATCATTTGTTACATAAACCGCAATAAACACTTCCATTTCCTTTATATCCTAAGTCCGACACTACCTCATAAAAAACTGTTATCTCCCATTGAACCTTTACCTCTCTTTGCAATCCACTTATCGCAGTTCAAACTCCATCTCCTAAAATAATTTCTGAAACCCCACAAATTCACCGAAGTGCAATGTGCAATGTCAGGTGGGACCCAATCACAATCGCAAATCGCAAAGTTTAAAGAATAAGTGTGGAGGTAAGCTTTAAATTTGCCAAAGTGTGATATGCGATGACAGTGGGACCTGATCGCAATCACAAATAAAATTTTTTAAAGGATAGGCATGAGAGGTAAATGTTAAAATCATCGAAGTGTGATCTGTGGGCTCGATCGCAAATCGCAAATCGAAAGTTTTAAAGAATAAGTGCAGAGGTAAATGTTAAATTTGTTGAAGTGAGATATGCGATGATGTGGCAAGGTGACATGGCAGTGACGTGACCATGATGTGGCAAGGTGACATGGCAGATTATGTGGCCCTAGCCCACATACCACATATTTCAAGTTTTAAAAGTTAAGTGCAAAGGGTAAGTGTTATAATTGCTAAAGTGCGATGTGCGATGTGGTGGGGTCTGATTGCAAATATAAATCACAAGTTTTAAAGGATAACCGCGGGAGGTAAGTGATAAAGTTTCCAAAGTGCGATGTACGATGCCAGGTGGGACCCGATCGCATCACGCACATCGCAAGTTTTAAAATATAAATGCTAAGGAAAAGTTAAAGACAACAAAATGTGAAGTGCGATGTTGGCACAGATGCGATGTGGTTCCAAGATGAAATCTAAAGGATTTCAAGTCCTGGCTTATGAGGTTTTTGCACCATTTTATGAAGAAATAGGCTAAGCACGACATAAAGGACTTATGGTAGAATAAGACCCGACAAGGAGCAAAAGGCAGAGCGACGATGAATGTCACAAGGAAATAGAAAAAAAAAGGTCGAGTCGGGCATTTGTGCCAAACTAATTGAGATATAACAACGGAAACCAAAGTGGAAATGAACACATCAACATAGCCATTGATCCAAGAAACTCATTATTTTAGTAATATCACAATGATTTTCTGAAGATGAGGAGCCAAGGTGTCGAAGCTTTCCTCGCCTCTTTGGCATCACACCAGCCAGATCTTGATCATTGCACAATTAATAAACAAACTGCTAAAGCCATTGGTGGAGGCCAAGCTTGTCTTATCATTGCCTGCATGTTTCCACTTGTCCAATTTCTACTTGAATGTAATCACTGTAGTAGACAGATTAAATGACTTAAGTTTTATATAAATATTGCATACATTAGCAGTATGAAGGGGGCCCGGAAGGGAAAAACCATTGTAATAGACTCATTCGGTTGTAAGCACTCCCTTTTGGATGAACGAAGGATTATGCTATTTTCTAGATTCTTGTGACATGACCTATGGTGAAGTGCTTCTCCCATGTAATTTGTGATTCTTCTGTTTTAGACACCGTTTTCTTTTCTTTACTAGGATTTACCATGGGGTACCCTCCTCAGTCTTGAAATAATACATTATGTTTCCTCTGAGACCAAAATGTATAATTCAGAGATAGTCTGCTCTACATTCCTGTTGAACCTTAATCTCCTCCTCTTTTCCATTTCATAAGCTGTTAAGATCCATTGACATGGATAGCTTGCCTGGTTGCACTTGACCTCAGTTATTCATTCATTTGAATCTGTTTGCACATGTTTGAATCCATAGCCCAATGGCCCTCTTCTACTGCCTCAACCATAAATCTTCAAACCAACCCCTATGAGCTAATATCTAGCCTAAAATTCCCTCATAAACAAATATATATCTAACAGAGAGAGCCCTCTCTGAGTCTAGGAAGGATAGGTCCTGGACTCCAAAGCGGTTTGATGTTTCCCCCGTTGTTTTGTCTTCAGCCTTCAAAATTACAGAGTGATAACACTATATACACAAAAGATGAAATTTGTTCATGTCATCCTCTTCTGATTTACGAAAGGGTGCTATTTTTTAAACTATGATAAGAACTGGAAAGTAAATTGCTGGAAGGAAATGACAGAAAGGAAACTAAACTAAATTGCTGAAAATAAATGACAAGAATGAAACTAATTTAATTTTCAGAAAAGAAATGACAGAAAGGAAACTAATTTAAGTTGCTGAAAATGAATGGCGGAGAGGAAACTAATTATAAACCACACTTAACCTGGCCAAACGGCTAAATGAACTCTATTTATCCTATGGTCTATCTACCATGCTTCTACCCATGCAACTAAGCTATCCATGAATTAATATTAATTGAAAAAGTGTTGATTTTGTAGCTTGAAGGAAAGAAAAGGGCTAAAGAGGCTACTGGAGGGCTTAACACATGAAACAGGGCTTAGGAGTGGAAATCGGGGGTTTAATCCTTATAAAACCTTATGAAATGGCGCCAAGATGCTTTTGGGGTGGAATGATTGAAATATGCAATGGCAGAGTTATGATTGGTGGATATAAGTGCGATATGAGATCTGTGATATCGCAATCGCAATGTCACAAGGTTGGAGTGGTAAAGGTTAATTGGAACAAAACAAAAACTGCGAAATGTGATTTGCGATGCAGCAGAGTTCGAAATCGGTGTTTGGAGTGGTAAGTCTTAAAGAAACAAGGAAAAGGTGCGAAGTGCGGTTGCGATGGATGATGTGGCGGTGGGACCAGCGGTGGAGTTCGGAATCGACGTTTGGAGCGGTAAGTCTTAAAGAAACAAGGAAAAGGTGTGAAGTGCAGTTGTAATGGGTGACGTGGTGGTGGGACTGGCGTTGGAGCACGATCGCAATATCACAATCGACGTTTGAAAGATGTAAGTCTTAAAGAAAAAAGGAAAAGGTGCGAAGTGCGATTGCGATGGGTGACATGGCGGTGGGACTGGTGGTGGAGCGCGATCGCAATATCACAATCGAAGTTTGGAAGTGGTAAGTCTTAATTGAAACGAGAAAACGATGCGATCTGCAATGAGGAGCGATGGTAAGTCCAAAGGGAAAAAATGCGGTTTCTAATGTTTTTGATTGTTTTTAATAAAAGAGTAGAGAAGGGAACTAGAAAGGGATATCACATTCGGGCTTGGAATGAGAGAGCATTAAAAAAGATCACAAGAGATTTGCGATGGAGCGAGGTACGATGAGCAGGAGTTTCGAGGAGAAAGGGGTAGAGGTCTAATTCTAATGCTTTTCAAGTGTTTTGGGAATGAAAAGGGTGATGGATGAAAATAAGAAAAAAATGAGGGAAATGGAGGCACAACAATAGTGCTCAGGTGTGAGAATATAGTTGGGAAATGAAGCGATATGGCTTGATGTTCTTCCTGGGTATTTTGATGCTTATTCCTGCAAACAAAGTTATGGATTCATGTACGAAAAATAGAGGAAACCCGTGACAAAACAGTGAACAGAAAGCAGTTTTTGGTCCTATGGGAAGGTTCGCCCTCCACGATCTCTATTGACATAGATGAAAAGGGGATGTTGATCCACAACACTTCTTGGTTTTTCTCCTCTATTCTATCACTCACAAGCAAATGAAAATCTACAAAAACACACTGAAAGAAAAAACTAAGCAACGATGAAACTATGAGAAGCAGAACTAATTGAATGACAGAAAGAAAACTAGCTTAATGGAATAAAGGAAAAAATAGTAACAATAGAGAGGTTGAGGAACATGGATTGGGCCCTAACCCAAGAGCCTAGCTCTCTGAAACTTAAATCAATCGAATGAAATTAGTCTGCTCATTTCATAAAAGAATAACCTCATATATCTCTGAAAGTTTGATCACTAAATAAAATAATAAAAAGCTCAATAGCTTGCAACAAAGTTTCAACTAGAATCGACTAACTCTTCCTAGCTCTAGTTCTGCTCTATTTATTCTATAGGGAAGCTACCAACAACTCCCTAGAAAATAGTGATTGATTCCACTTGATTCCAAGTAAACAAAGTCTGAGTGCACTCCTCTTTGAGTTGCTTGGCTACCTCTGGAATTTGAATTGCTGGAGAGAATCCTTGGGGATCCTTTGGCTGCCTTTGAAATTAGAATTGCTGGAGAGAATCTTTGGGATCCTTTGGCTGCCTTTGAGAGTTAATGAGGGTGGAAAATCCTCCAATAATTTCTCCTTGATGTCTCTTTCAAGTATTTATGATAAAATCCTTATAAAAATGCTTAATAAATCATGATTTTATGCACTCAACCTCATATTAGGCACTCAGAGTATGTTAGCCTTAATCACCACCTATACTAGCATCATAAAACCAAATAATAATAAAAATGAAAGAAAAAGAGATCTAAGAAGGTAAAAATGTGACCATTAACCCCTCCAAATATGTCTAATGATGGAGCTCATCATCACCCTCCTACTGAATGGTTACTCATCCTCTGAGCAACTAATACTCTTCCTACATTTCCTTCAAGGCTTTGATAGCCCCCCTGATTTCTTGAGGAAGAAGTGTGGGAGTTTCCCCAAGGGGGTAAAAACCATTATTATTTTCAACATTCTCCCATTCTCTATCTTGTGCATATGTGTCCTTTTCATCATTCAACCCCAGTAGCAAAGGTGGGCTGAGCTTTAGTCCGAACCATTGGATATTTTTGGCCTACATGGAACTCTTGTATAATGGTTCCCTTTCCAAAGCACCCCTCAGTATTTCTTGAGTATGGTACTCCCTGTTCTTGAGGCTGTGAGGGAGGCTGTTCCATCTCCTATGGCTGGCCATAATGCACTCACCTTCTAGCTACCTAGAAACATAATCAAAGTGGCCTATAACCTGGGTTTGAGTCTAAAGATAGCTTTCAATTAGTGCAGGGCCCCTTTAAAGAGTCTTGACGGTTAAGGATGATTCCTCTTGGGCTGAACAATTCTGGTTTGATATATAAGGGTTCTCTATTTCTTCTTCCCATGACCCTCCATATCTCCTTTCTCTAGTGTCCTCATTCACCATCCAAGATACTAGAGCCATTAACTAAATATCGCCCATTGTAGGATTGGGGTCCCAAATATCCATATTTTTCAGGACAAGGTTATGCACGTAAAACTTTGCCATCTTTTCCTGATCAACCATGTAGCTTGCTTGTAGAAATTCATGAATTTCCTACAATCTTGGAAAGGTAGTGATCCATGGGTTGCTAGAGTTTTGATTTGAAACAGAAGCCATTGCTCCTTGGCGTACACAACATATGAGTCAGAAGGGAATTTGTACTGAAGGGATTCTATGCATAAGTCTGCCATGGTGGCTACTTGCTCCCCTTTTTGTTGCAATTGCTCCTTTAGTGCTACATTCTCTGCCTGTGCCTTTTGCAACTGCTCCTTCAGAACTATTTCTTCGATTCTTTCCTCCTCCATTGGTGATTATTCAATGATAATCGGGCTCATGGGATGAGTTTCTAGCTCTCTCTGACTCTTGTCAGCTCTGAAATACATAGAGGTCTTACTTTTTCTCTTTGTGCTCAAAGGAGCTATGGTGGAAACTACCTCTTTGTATTGAGGGGACATGGTGCTGTGTTGTGAGTTTGTTTCTTTCCCATTTTCTACTATCTCTATGACTTTTATGGCCATCTCTTCTATTTTTCCTTGGCCCTTTGTCTCTTCCTCTTCTTCTTCTTTTTCTAGTTATTCTTCTTCTTCTTCTGGTTCTTCCTCTTCTTTTGGTTCCTCTTCTTCTTCTCTAAGGCTAGGAGTGGAGTTCTGCCTTGTTTGGGTTGCTATAAAATCTTCCCTAATCATATTTATGAAAGAGGACTAGGACATGGGTAGGGTGACGCTGTTCTGCTGCTTCTATTATGTGCTGTTCAAATACGCATCTTGCTCTCGATACTGTTGTGCTCGGCTTCCGTCAGTCTCTCTCCCCTTAATTTTTTTTAATTTACTGGTTTGGATGAGACGAGGTCCCTTTTTATTAGATTGCGCAACTAATTTTGGAGCGCTTATGTAACTCAGCTCAGCTCCAGTTTCTGTTGTATACAATTGTTTCCTTCTCCTTGTTAATTCATGATGGACTGCGTGTTTCCTCCCCTCGTTCTCCTCTAATCCACTTGATTTAAATTATTTTATTTTGCATGCCTAGGTGGCGTGACTTTGCAGTTCTCCCTAGTCATACTTCATGATGGTGGCCAAGCTAACGAGCCACCTTTCTGCCCCTTAAACTCTAAGTCTGAAAATTTAATTATTTCTGGCTATTATTGATGCATATCGAGGGGTGAGAATCTATAACTGAGTTTAACTGTCCTTTCCAAGGCATTTGCAAGAGTTGGATTGAGGAGACAAGCCTTTTAGATGTTGCGTTCCTCACTATTTTCTATTCTCTAAGTGAGCAGCTCCCTTATTTTTCTTGCTATTCAAGAACATATGTCTGCGCTGTAGGAATTCCCTGATGTCTGTAGCAGTCTGTGTCTTTCTTCCTTCGCTACATCGTGCTCAAGAATGGAGGAATGTGGTGTATGGACGTTATGGAGGAAGTTATGAAAATGAATGGAGTGAATGATGGGATGGATGGTAAAAAAGAAGAAGGGAAAATAAGATGAATGCTTCCCTGTGTTTCCAAAAATCATTAATGACCTACAAAACAAAAAACATAGAAAACACAAAGATGCAGATGTAATTTTTTGTTTTTGTTTTTTTTTCCTCTTTTTTTTTGAAAGCAAGTGGGCTGGCTCCATGGAGTTTTTCAACCCACATACTTGCCTTGGGCGCCTCAAAGAGGTTTTCACCCATGGATATTTATTCTCTTTTCTTGTTTCTTTTCTCTCTTTTTTTTTTTTAGAAAGTGAGCTGCCTCCATCGAAGTTTTCAACCCACAAGATTGCCTTGGGTGCCTCAGAGAGGTTTTCACCCATGGATCTTTTTATTTATTTACTTACTTATTTATTATTTTATTTTTCAGGAGGTGTGGGAAACTATGGAGTTTCCCATCACATACACCTCTCTACTTATTGAATTTACGAACTCTGCCCTTGACAAAGGCTTCTTGTAAATTTGAAGTCTGTGACCATTTACAAGCAAGGGGATTCCTTCCTCATATATGGTTCTGATTTGAACTGCAACATTATCAAAACATTTTTCCACTGTGTAAGGTCCCAAACATCTTTTCATCAACTTACCTTTGAAATATTTAAACCTTGAATCATGAAACAACGCCCAATATCCTTCTTGGAAGGTCTTTTCTTTGATTTTATTGTCATGCCAGACCTTCCTTTGCAGCTTAACTACATCTGTGTGAAGAAGTGCTTGCATTTTGAACTCATCCAATCCATTTAGTTGCAACAACCTCTCTTTTTGGGCATTTGATAGATCTAGATTTAATTCAGCTGCCATTCTTAAAATATTGAATTCAAACTCAATTGAAACTAGAGCCTTCTTACCCTAGACTAGTTCATAGGGAGTGAATACTTTTGTTGTCTACCAAATAGTGTTGTAGTCCCAAGTAGATTCTACCAATCTGTTCACCCAATATTTTCTGTTGCTACTCACAACCTTGGTGAAGATGCTCTCCAAATCTCTGTTAGTTACTTCTACTTGGCCATTCACCTGAGGGTGATAGGAAGTATAAGTTCTATGTTGAATCTTGTGCTTCCTCAAAATATTCTCAATGAGGCGAGAGGTGAATTGTGCTCCCTGATCAATGACTATTTCTTTGGGGTGTCCAAACTTGTAAAATACATTCTCCCTCAGAAATTCTACTACTTTCTCCTCGGTTTCTACCATCATTTCTTTTGTTTCAACTCACTTTGTTAGGTAATCAATGCATACTATGATACTTCTTTTGTCCAGATGGTGGATTGATAGGTCCAACAAATTCCATGCCCCACTTGTCAAATGGCTCAAGAGCCACCTGAGGGTGCAAAGGAATATCATCCCTTTGCGTGGGTTTCCCCATCCTTTGGCACTGGTCACACCTGCTGGTGTATCTTTTGGAATCTTGGTGAAGGGTATGCCAATAGTATCCTACATGAAAAACTTTGTAAACAGTTCTCTTTGCAGCAAAGTGACCTCCACATGGGTTGTCATGACATGTAGAGAGGATATCAAAAACTTCTTCCTCCCTCACACATCTGCTTAGAATTTGATCAGGGCCCAACTTGAAAAGGTTTCCCCCAATCCATGTGAAAGGGGCGCTTTTTCTGATGATTATGCTCCTCTCCCTAAATGAAATGTTAGGAGGGAGTATCCCAAAAACCAAGTAGTTGGCTATATCAACAAACCATGGTGACAGTGCTGATATAGAAAATATGTGCTCATCTGGCAGCTGGTCATCCACAATTTCTTCTCCTGTAGGGAGAGCTAAAATGGACAAAAAATATGTAACAACATTCTCCTTTCCAAGCTTATCAATAATAGTCAAAATAAAATTTCTACAAAAGTAACAACCATTTGATTATCCTAGCATTCACATATGTTTTTTTCATTAAATACTTGATGGCTGCATGGTTAGTATGAACAAAGTTCTGATATCCATTTACATAATGCCCGAATTTGTTCAATTAATGGACAATGGCTAACATCTCCTTCTTAGTAACAATATAATTCAGCTCGACCTTTGACAAATTATTGCTGATAAAATAAATGGCATAAGGGATTTTTTCCTCTAATTGTCCTAATGCTGCCCCTACAACTTTGTTGGATTCATCAGTGTGGATGTGGAAAGGAAGAGTCAAATTTGGACCCCGGGGGATGGGGGCAGTAGTCAATTGTTCCTTAATGAGATCGAAAGCCTATTGATAAGAACCAGACCAAATAAACTCAAAATCCTTGGCCAGTAACCTGTTGTGGCCAGCAACAACCCCCCCTCTTATTTAATATTAGTAATAATACTAAATAAGTGAGGACCCTTAGTCAAAAAAACCAAAAAATTAATTAGGGCTTGTTTCCTTTCTCAAATAAAACTTACTATCATTACTTAGGGAAATTCCTTGAGAAATATTTAAATAAACCTAAGTTTATGATAGATTAGAACAAAATCTTTGTTTAGAGAAAATATCGCATCCATTGCAATAAGTAGATATCCTTTTGCAAAACAAAATCTTCTAAATTGCGATCCCAAAAACTATGCATTAAAATATTTATCACAAATCGCATATCACAGAAAATATGTTTAATGAATATTTTTCATATATTATATTTTGCGATCTGTGATTTCGCGATATTGCGATTTTACAACATTACATAAATGCGATAAATGTAATTCTGCGATGATTTCAATTTGAGAATGTTGCGATATTGCACAGAAAAGCGCAGATCACATTATCGCAGATTCTTAAAAGCTCATTGTACGAAGTAAATCTTCTCATAAATCAATATCCGTTATGTGCTTTAATGTCAAATTAATGAATGGATTGTCAATTATTGATGAAAAGGATTTTTGTTTTGATTGAAAGGTTGTTTCGCGTTTAAATAACATATTTCATCTGCCTTCAGCATTTAAAACTATCCCGTCACCTTTCTCATATCATTACTCCCACTTAATTTGTAAAACCGCAGACGCAAAGAAGCAGAAGACTATACAACGCAATCACAGAGCATTATGGGAAAGAAAGAGAAGGGTCCTGAAATTTGTCAATAACCTATCCTCAGAACATGCACTTCTACACCCTCAGAGGAGGTTTTGATGAATGAATGGAACGAGATTTATTGATATCTGTGTCTAATATCTGTTACTAATGTTGCATTTCTGTACTCTTAATGGATGTTGGATTAAGAAGAGATAAATCATTATTGCTTCTAGCTCATGAGTAGAACCAGTTATAAATGGTACTTTTATCTCTTAACTGTTTCTGTTTATGTGTTAAAAGTGATATTTATGTTCAGTTATTCATGTATTGATGTTTGAATGTTTGAGTTATCATTTGGCATTTTTGTACAGTGATAGCTATTTATTTTTGCTTGATATATGAATAGCTTATTATGTGATATGTTTTTCACAACTGTTTCATCTAAGTTTTTATATGAAGTGGTTTATCTTTATTGAATTCTTTTCTTATAACAGTTGAATGATCTTTATTATCGATTGTTATCTGAAATCATTTTAGATCGCATAAATAGAAAGATTTACATCCTGGGTTAGTTTAGAGTTAGATATTTCTTAGAATAAATTTTGCATATAATTAGATTAGAAATAGATTAAAAGCATTTTACGTAGGAATTTTAGAAAAGAAATATCAAATCTCAAACACACAAACACATATTGGGAAACTGGTCCCATTATCCCCAGTCGGACCCACTACACCAAATGGAAAAGGAGCTGCTAACCAAGGTCCGGACCGGGTGGGTATCCCCCTTGTTGTAGACCCGATTTTCGGGGCTTCAACATAACCCAAATGATGGAGAAGCCATATTGCTAAAATATTTGATGAACCTTCTATAGTAACCAACTAAGCCTAAGAAACTCCTGACATATTTCTGCTTTTAAGGAGTAGGTACCCTTTTGATTATAGTGATTTTGTTTAGGTCTACTTGTATTCCTGCTTGAGATATGGAGTGTCCTAACACAACCCCTGCTTTCTTCAGGAATTAACACTTTTCTGGGCTCAAGGAGAGATGCATCTCAATGCACCTTCTTATTACTTTACCCAAATTGGAGATATATTCCTAGAAGTAATCTCCGTATGGTGTGAAATCATCCATGTATATTTCGACAGAGTCATGGAATAACTCAGAAAAGATGCTCAGGACAACTCTTTGGAAGGTAGCTGGGGCATTACACAACCCAAAGGGTAAGACTCTATAAGAGAAGGTACCCCAAGGGTAGGTGAAAGTAGTCTTATCCTAGTCTTCAGGGATGATTTGAATATGATTGTACCCATTGAACCCATCTAAGAAGGAAAATAACTTCTTCCCCGCAAGGACATCCAAGACTTGGTCTATAAAGGGCAAAGGGAAATGGTCTTTCTTGGTGGCTTTGTTAAGTTCTCGATAATCAACACAAATTCGCCACTTCCCATTCTTCTTTGGGACTAAGACAAGAGGGGATACCCACTCACTATCGGATATATGATATATGAACACTACATCCAATAATTTCTACAGCTCTTCTTTGACTATGTCCTTCAGAGCCGGGTTCATCCTTCTTTGGGGTTGTCTCACGGGCTTGCATCCTTCTTTGATGTAAATATGATGTTTTCACACTGAAGGATGCACCTATTTCATGTCTTTGTAATCCCAGGAAAATGCATCTAGATTCTCTTTCAAAAGCTGGCACATCTACTTCTCTTCTTCATTTGAGAGGTTTGGGTTGATTTTCAGAGACCTAGATGGGCCAAACTCAATAGCCTTGGTGGATTCAGAGGTTGAATCAACTGAGTGCACTTCTATCCAAGGTTTGCTTTCAGACGCTTTGACTAAGGTTTCGAGAGTAATGTTAGTGGAGTTCTAGTTTTGAATGGCATGGTCGATGAGTTCATCTTCATCAAGTTACCCCCTCTAAGAATAACATCTATGGTACACATAGGGGCTGTGTTATATAACTCATCTTCTTCATCCTCCAACCACATAGGGAGATCATGATCAATGGAAGGCTAGGCTGGAGAATATAACACTAGCTGTTTAGACAAAGGCCCATTTTTGATAGTCATGTTTCCAACCCGACAGCTAATATAAGCATCTACCGTGGCTAACCAAGGTCTCCCTAATATGAGGGGATAACCATTGAACTTGGTTTTTGGTTGCAGGACCATGAAATCTGTAGGATACTCCCAAGATGCAATGGTAACCATAGTATCCTCAAAAATTCCTTCCGGAGTTACTGTGGATCGATCTGCAAGTTGCAGAACTGTTGTGGTTTTCCTCAAAGTCCCTTGGAGATTAAGTTTCAACATAGTTTCCTTGGTCATGAAATTGATGGCATCCCCTAGATCAATCAGAGTGTTGGGGAATATGACACCATTTGCATGCACATCAACAACTGGACTACCAGGGTCCAGGTACTTTGGAAATATCACCCTTCCCAGAATTAGGTCAGACAATTGTCCTACCACATTGATGGTGGGGGTATCTTTCTTCCTTCTCCCAGGTTTCTTGAAGCACTTTTCTTTGATGAGCCTATTGTAGATAGGGACATCCTTAATGGCCTGGAGAAGTGGTATCTTTACACACAAATTTTACAATTCTCCCAGGAGTTCAGTCTCCTTAGGGGTGTGCTGACTAGGGTGGATCAATTTCTTAGGAAAAGGAGGTTGTTGGATCTGAGTGTTACCTTGTTCGTTTTCCTCCTCAACCTCTAAAAAGTGGAGATGGAGGATGGTTGTATGGGAGTACTCTTCCCGACCTAAGATTAACCTCCTGTATCTCCACAACATAAGCTAGATAGGATGTTTCTCCACTGGGAGCCTGCTGTGCATGTCTGTTGTTCGGGTTTGGATTGGGTTGTGTAGGTATAGGTAGCCTAGGTGCAGAAAAATGAGTAAGCTGAGGTTGAGGTTGGGGTGGAGGAATTAGAGCAGGTGGTTGATTTTGTTGAGGCCTCCACCCTTGGGATGGATTGTTCCACTAAGGTTGTTGTGGAACATACTGCTGAAGTGGTTGGTTTACTCTCTGAGGATGATATGAAGGGTTGTAAGTTGAAATAGGAGGTGTAGACTAGGATGGAGGAGTGGGGGTGTACGAAGGTTGCATCAATGCACTTTGATTGTTGTGATAGTAAAAGTAAGGTGCACCTTGCATACCTTGTTGATATGGTCGAGGGCCTTGAGGCCTTCTTTGGTTGATGAAATAGAGTTGCTCTAGCATTGCTTCTCCACCATGATATACAACCTTAATTCTAGGTAAGGAGGGACACTTTGCAAACCTCTATGACATTTAGTGGACACTCATTTCTTGGGTGCTTCCTGGTACATCTAGGAAAAAATATGGCTAGGGCTCTCTCTGCTTCCTCTTTCTTCCTTTTGACCTGCATTGTGTCCATTTGCAAAGAAAAGGTGTGAAACGTGTCATTCTTGGAGTCCTCTAGCATGTTTCCAATCTCATGTTTTATGAAGGTGGAAGAGAAAGAGATATTGGATGTACTTTGACTAGCTCTGCCCTTCTTCCTAAATGCCCTATAATGGTTCCGGAAGACAATTTTGATTGCTTCATAGGGTTGTTGGTAGATATCTGATCCTGATAGCATATTCAAGGTTTCTATCATCTCTTCACTAATCCCTCGAAGAAGTACAAGTTTAAGTGATGTAGGATCAAGAGTGTAGTTGGCTCTCTTATAATTTAATTGAAACCTCTCTTCATAGGCCTCTAGGGATTCATCAGGTCCTAGAGTCATCCTAAATATTTCATCATTAGTTTCCTTAGACCTACAGTAGTCTCTATACTTGTTGCTAAATGTCTCTTCCATTTGTGCCCAGGTAGTGATGTTATCCCCATGCAGAACCATGAACCAACACAAGGCTGCATCCTTAAGGGTGGATGGGAATAGCTTCAACTTCTGATCATCATAGGTGTAGTAATAATTTGTACAAACAACAACAAATTCAAAAATCCATGTGTCAGGGTCCTCAGAGGTGAGTCCATGAAAGTGTGGGAGAGCTGAGGGGCTAATGTTTTTCATCTTAGTTTCCCCATCTTCATCTATTATGGGAAAGGCTCTCTGGGTCCCAACCATGGTTAAGATAGGTGAAGCAGGTCCCTTAGTTGAAACAAGGTCTTCTTCTTCTTCCCCAATAGGATCCTCAAAGTATTCAAAAGGCTCTCCTATAGGGGGTTCAATATCACTTCCACTGAAGAAGAGTGAAGGGTATCTAGGAGGTGATGTGGGGGCTTTGGGTAAGGTTTGTCTTTGGGTATTCCTACTCCTACGAGGCATGAAAGTCAGATATTTTTGGATTTTTTTCAATATTTTTGAAATGACAGGAAAAGAAAGTAAAGTAGGAAAGAATGCTAAAACAAAATCAAAATATCTACTAGACACCTCCCTGACAACAACGCCAAAAAGTGGTGAGCCATGGTATTGCACCAAGAGTGATGCAACTTCTAGGGGCTGCCCTACTTTACTTTATCAACTCGGGGTTTGTACAAACTTGGAGGTGATAGTTATATATACACAACAAAGGCAATCTGTTCATGTCATCCTCTTCTGCTTTATGAAAGGGTGATATTTTTTAAACTATGATAAGAACTTGAAAGTAAATTGCTGGAAGGAAATGACAGAAAGGAAACTAAACTAAATTTCTGAAAATAAATGACAAGAATGAAACTAATTTAATTTTCAGAAAAGAAATGACAGAAAGGAAACTAATTTAACTTGCTGAAAATGAATAGCAGAAAGGAAACTAATTCTAAACCACACTTAACTCGGCCAAACGACTAAATGCACTCTATTTATCCCATGATATATCTACCATGCTTCTACCCATGCAACTAAGCTATCCATGACTTAATCCTAATTGAAAAAGTGTTGATTTTGTAGCTTGGAGGAAAGAAAAGGGCTAAAGAGGCTAATGGAGGGCTTAACATATGAAACAAGGCTTATGAGTGGAAAACAGGGTTTAATCCCTATAAAACCTTATTATATGGTGCCAACATGATTTTGGAGCAAAATGATTGAAATATGCGATGGCAGAGTTATGATTGGCGGATATAAGTGTGATATGCGATTTGCAATATCATAATCGTAATGTTGCAAGGTTGGAGCGATAAAGGTTAAAAGGAAAAAAACAAAAACTTCCAAAGGCGATTTGCGATGCAGTGGAGATTAGATTTGGCATTTGGAGTGGTAAGTCTTAAAGAAACAAGGAAAAGTTGTGAAGTGCGGTTGCAATGGGTGACGTGGCGGTGGGATCGGCGGCGGAGCACGATCACAATATTGCAATTGGCATTTGAAAGCGATAAGTCTTAAAGAAACAAGGAAAAGGTGCAAAGTGTGATTGCGATGGGTGACGTGGTGGTGGGACACGTGATGGAGCATGATCGCAATATCGCAATCGACGTTTGGAAGCTATAAGTATTAATGGAAACAAGAAAATGATGCGGTTTGCGATGAGGAGCGATGGTAAGTCCAAATGGAAAAAATGCAGTTTCTAATGTTTTTGATTATTTTTAATAAAAGAGCAGCAAAGGTAAGTAGAAATGGATATCGCATTCGGGCTTGGAATGAGAGAGTGTTAATACAGATCATAAGCGATTTGCAATGGAGTGAGGTACGATGAACGGGAGTTTCGAGGAGGAAGGGGTGGAGGTCTAATTATAATGCTTTTCAAGCATTTTGGGAATGAAAAGGGCGATGGATGAAAATAAGAGAAAAATGAGGGAAATGGAGGCACACAAATAGTGCTAAGGCGTGAGAACAGAGCTGGGAAATGAAGCGGGATGGATTGATGTTCTTCCAGGGGATTTTGATGCTTATTCCTGCAAAAAAAGCTATGGATTCATGTACGAAAAATAAAGGAAACGCGTGACAAAACAAAGAACAGAAAGCGATTTTTGGTACTGTGGGAAGGTTCGCCCTCCTCGAGATCTATTGATAGAGATGAGAAGGGGGTATTGATCCACAAATTTTCTTGTTTTTTATCCTTTATTCTATCACTCACAAGAATTTTGAAAAACTACAGCAACACACTGAAAGCAAAACATAAGCAGTGATGAAACAATGAGAAGCATAACTAATTGAATGACAGAAACAAAACTAGCTTAATGGCAGAAAGGAAAAGATAGTAACAAAAAAGAGGCTAAGGCACATGGATTGGGCCCTAATCGACGATCCTAGCTCGCTCAAACTTAAATCAGTAGAATGAAACCAGTTTGCTCATTTCATAAAAGAATAACCTCATACATCTCTGAAAGTTTGATCACTGAGTAAAATAATAAAAATCTCAATAGCTTGCAACAAAGTTTCAACTAGAATCGACTAACTCTTCCTAGCTCTAGCTCTGCTCTATTTATTCTATAGGGAAGCTACTAACATCCCCCTAGAAAATAGTGATTGATTCCACTTGACTCCAAGTAAACAAATATTGAGTGCACTCCTCTTTGAGTTTCTTGGCCTCTTCTGGAATTCAAATTACTGGAGAGAATCCTTGGGGATCCTTTGGCTGCCTTCGAAATTTGAATTGTTGGAGAGAATATTTGGAATCCTTTGGTTGCCTTTAAGAGTAAAGGAGGGTGGAAAATCCTCCAATAATTTCTCCTTACTGTCTACTCCAAGTCCTTATGATAAAATCCTTATAAAAATGCTTAATAAATCATGATTTTATACACTCAACCTCATATTAGGCACTAAAAGTATGTTAACCTTAATCACCACCTATACTAGCATCATAAAACCAAATAATAATAAAAATGCAAGAAAAAGAGATCTAAGAAGGAAAAAAGGTGACCATTAACCCCTCCAAATATGTCTAATGATGTAACTCATCACCTGCATCACTCATCCTAAAATGATGATTTGATAAAGCCGAAAAACAGGAAAAATTACGGCAGGCCAACTAAAGGAAAAATATGAAGAGATTGAAAAACTTGAGGCATATGCCATCTCCCTTAAAGTACAAGTAAGAGAAGTAAAGAGAATGGAAGAAGTAATGGAGATTCAACTGATAAATAAAGAGGAATAATATGATAAGTTAAACGAATATATTGTTTCTATAATGAAACATTGATCAATTGGACAAGAATTTGAAGAGTTCTCTGAGATTTCTCAAGTCTTGGATGACATCCTAAGTTTTCAAAGATCACCACTTGACGAACCTGGTCTTGGATAAGTAGGTGAGCCTTCTAGCAAAAGTGATGCAAATCCTAAAGAACTAATGAACAAGAATGTGTAGAAATTTGAAAGTTGTGCTAATAATATAAGGTGATCAATTTTAGCTCAAAAATGAGAGTGTCCAAAAAGTCTTGAAATTGACTCCAAGTTGAGTGCTCATCGTTCTGAATCAAATGATGTTCATTTCACATCAATTTGACACCGTATGCTCAAGTTATCGCGTAATGACTGTTTCACCCAACAATTAAAATTTTAGCAGGTCTGTTGACTGGGCAATTCACTGGGTTGACCGTATGGTGAGTCAGCATGGTGAATGTGCAGGGTATGATCCAATCACACGCTGACACTTGGAATCCTCCAGTTCATTGGAATTTGGGTGCATTTGATTGGTTTGAAGTTAGGCCAATAGCAGGGTGCCAAATTACCCAATTACAGGCTGCCATGTGGCACCCCGGGGGTCAACAAAAAATTATGGCATGGGTCCGGGTGAGGTTCGAGTGATTCGAACCCCTGACCTCCAATCCAACAACGAAACACTCAACCAACATGCCTGACTGTGGTGCTTGTAAGACTATGGGCATAACCCATATAAAAGGTTTCATTTGGCGCCTTTAGGTCCGAGGGATTCAAATCCTTGACCTCCAATCCAAAAACGCAATGCTCAACCAATAGACCTGACGATGGTGCTTGTAATACTATGGGAAGAACCCATATAAAAGGTTTCATTCGGTGCCTTTCAGAGGAAGGGGTTGAGCTTCCAGACTCGACCCCCGGTCAAACCATACACATATGACCCTCAACAACGAAGTTTGAACTATCAAGGGAGGGGCTCAGGATTTGGCCCAACCCTTGGTAACCACTATACCCATATGACCATAGTGAAGGCACGATGGTGCAAGGGGCGTATGTTTGGCCCTTGGCCCTGGGCACATGTTGACCAATAGGACCATGGCTCTAGGTGAAAGGCGGAGGTCACTACGAAGTGGGGGCTAGCCCCAAGTCCTATGGACCATGCATGTGATCCGATGCCAACATTTATGGGGCCCGATAGGAAGGGCATGCAGTTAACCCGACCCATGGTCCCGTGGCACCCTACGTGACCACATTCCCATTGTTTAATGGCTAGGCCGAAGGGGGCAGGCATTAAGGCCCAACCCATGACATTATTTTCCAATATGATCCAATTTTTTGGATTAAGGGGTCATTTGGAAATTTAAGTTTCCTACAAAATGAACCGACGAAGGGATGTCGCTCGGTTAGCAAAAAACAGGTCGGATTTGTAGGAAAGTTAAAATGTTGGTCCGATTTGTAGGACAATTAACATTGAAACTCAGGGAAGAGATTGAGAGCTCATATATTTTGGATTTTTTGACCAAATTGAGCTAAAAAAGAGTCCACTTAGGGGCTTTTGGATGTTCTGGATCAAATGGTGACATCTAATTTCTGATTTGAGCAAATCTAAGGAGTTTTTTTTTGCATATTTGAGACCAAGGGTGTATGGATCAATAAGGTTTTAGAAGCAGTTCTGGAAGGTGTTTGAGCATGGAGAAGGCCTTGTAGGGATTTTCTCACCTTTAGAAGTCTACTGTAATAGCTGTTACTTGCAGGGTTCAACTTGGGTTTACTTTTCTCATTATGTTATGTCAAGGAAATTTTTTTTTACATGCTTCAATGTGGAATTGAAGTGCTCATATGATCATTTTAGTTCATTTCAGTTGGAGTATGGGATATTTGTAGGAGATTCCTTGTGTTGCTGTTGTATGTGAGAGTTCTTTGCAGGAGAGCATTACATTATAGGGGTAATAGCCACATATTTCCATCAACAAACTTTTATGTACTCCCTTTTATATATTGAATATATGGAGTGGTCTAGCTATGTTGGCAGACCCAGAGATGTGGCCCAGGAGGGGTGAACTTCGTCAAGAAATCTTTTGTTATGCTCTTCATGATGCATGTTTCAGTTATGTGCTATTATGTTGCTTATGTTAAGTTTACATGTGAAGACTAACTCATGACTTGAAGATACATTGGAAAAACATGTTTTGTTTCAAGACCCATTTTACCTTGCAAAGCGTCATAATGATCCTATTTGATTTTGGAGAAGAGGAAAATGAACACCTCCTCCATTTTTAGATCAAGTTGGTATTAGAGCACTAGTTAACCAAGTTTCAAATATGGGAAGCAAAAAGAGTCTCCAGAAGCTAGAGGAGTTAAATTTGGCTCTTCGTATGGAGAAAATTGAGCCGAGAAGGATGCTAGAGATACCTGAAGAGGAGAAGAGGCATATTCGACTTTAGTTGTAGCATGTTCTAGAAGAACAAGTTGTTGAAAGTTATACTCTTGTGCTAGCAAGAGAAACTTCCATAATGAAACTAGTATGTGGTTATGGTTCAAACAATGGTTTTGGACCATATGAGGAAGATGATGCATGTGCATTTTGCAAGCATATTCAATATTCAAACCATATGCTAGTTGATAAGAGTGGATGGATAGATTAATATGCAATATCATTTTCATCATCATCAGAAGCTGAAAAGATGAATGACAAGTTTAAGGAGGTAATAATCATTTCAAGTACAATTCCTTATGTTTATGTGGATAACACATCTTTTTTAGCGTTTGAGCAACATACCAAAAACATTGGTATGAAGCTTCTTTCCAACATGGGTTATGAAGGAGGAGACCTCAACATAAATGGCCAAGGTCCAATTATGGATGAGGAGAGACCAAAGTATAATGGATTGGGTTATGGTCAAAGGGAGTTTGGAGAATGCTTTAAATGAATTGAGGCACATCGACCATCTGAGGATGAGATGTCACCACCTTGTGAAAATGTTCATTTGTCTCCCAAGAAAGATGAATTCTTGAAGGGACCTTGCATGTAATCGTTCACTCCACTCCGTCAAAGCTGTAGCCCTAGAGAAATGTATAATTCTCATGGGTGTTTTCCAATGCATGGTAATTTTGACTATTTGTGGAATAAGTACCCTTGTAATTTTTGTTATGCATTTGACTATTGTGTGGTTGTCTGTGAGCAATGTATGATAATGGTTAAAATAATGGATTAGATTATAGGTATCAAGCATAATGATTCTCCTTCGCATGAGAGGACTTATTTACCAGAAAGCAAGATGAAGTTATTTTGTACCCATTGCAAGATGCATGGGCATGGCACTGGACGATGTTGGAAATTACATCTAGAGATTTGTTCTAAGAAAGGAAAGGAGATTGTGCAACATAATGCAAGGGAAGTAAGAGGTGGCAAAGAGGACTTGCAACAATCCTAAGCAACCTTCAAGGAAAAGATGATGCAAAAATAGAACCCATAAGCCTAGGAGAGGCAAAGTTTAGATAAACTTATTGTAAAGTTGATTTGTAAATTTGTGATTACTTGTTGTTGTTTACCTGTTTGGGTTACTTTTCTAAAGTGAAAAATCATTGTTACTATTTTCAACAAGTAGGTACTTTTCATTGATGTATGTATTGGCTTGTTTATAAGTGCACATGTTCACAGAATTTTTTGAATGCACAAGTTTGTCTACAAGTTTTTCATGTATTCACTAATGCAAGTATTCGAGATGAAACTTGTGTGAATAGAATCTTTGTTTTCAATATTTTACAAGATGACTATGTTTTTGTAGACAAGGCCAATTGTATCCTTGAAATTTTGCAGTAGTGTACTTTTTATGTACAAGCTTAGCTCGAGGACGGTAAAACAAGTTTATATTGCTTCTGATTTCCAAGAAGGAGTCAAGTTTGTCTCCATTAGTTTAACTTCAAGATGAAGTTGTTTTTGATTTGTGCAAAGATGAGATTAAAGAGAATGTTCAGATTCCACTCATAAGTAATTTTTTCCTACATCAACGATAATAATGTTGGCTCAATTCTTAACAAGATAGTAGGTCTTCATGAAGAAGATAAGTGAAGTGCCTTGATTGGGGCTTAAACAACACCAATTGAAAAATAAGCATTTTGGATTGAGTTTTTGGGTGTTTTTGAGTTTCATCCTCATTATATTGACTAGGGAAGTAAGCTTTTGGAGTCCAAAAGTTCCTAGTGGGGAGGTGTGATCAGGTGATCAATTTTTAGCTCAAAAATGAAGTTTCACAAAAAGTCTTGAAACCATCATCAAGTCAAAGTTCTCGTCATTTTGAATCCAAAAATGTTTGTTTCACCTCAATCCGACACCGTATGATCAAGTTATTGCGTGCTTACCATACGGCGAGTCAGTGTGGTGACTGTGCAGGGTACGAGACAATCATTCGCTGACACTTGGCATCCTCTAGTTCGTTGGAATTTGGGTGCATTTGATTGGTTTTAAGTTAGGCCAATGTCAGGGTGTCACGTGGCCCAATCACAAGTTGCCACGTGGCATTCTGAAGGTCAACTCAAAATTATGGGATGGGTTTAGGTGAGGTCTGAGGAATTCGAACCCATGAACTCCAATCCAACAACGAAATTCTCAACAAACATGCCTGATGGTGGTGCTTATAATACTATGGGAAGAACCCATATAAAAGGTTTCATTCGATGCCTTTTAGAGGAAGGGGTCGGGTTGTTAGCCTTGACCCCCAGTCACACCATTCCAATATGATTCTTAGCGATGAATTTTGGACTATCGGTTGAGGGGCTCAAGATTTTCCCCAACCCCTGGTCACCACTATACCTACTTGACCACAATGAAGGCGCAATGGTGGAAAGGGCGTATGTTTGTCCCTTGGACCTGGGCACATGCTGAACAACAGGATTGTGGCTCTGGGCGGAAGGTGGAGGTGCTACAAAGTGGGGGTTACCCCTACGTCCTATGGACCAAACACATGACTCGATGGGAGGGGTGGGCAGTTATCCCGACCCATGGTCCCATGGCACCCTATGTGAACACACACCCATTTTTTAAGGGCTAGACCGGTGGGGGTAGGCGTTAAGGCCCAATCTACGACCTTATGTGCCAATATGACCTGATTTTTCAGATTAAGGGGTCATTAGGAAATTTAAGTTTCCTACAAATGCACTGGCGAAGGGTGAAAATGACTCCCGGTTAGAGAAAAATAGGGCATATTTGTAGGACAATTAGACAGTTGGTCTGATTTGTAGGACAGTTAACAGTAAAACTCGAGGAAGAGCTTGGGAGTTCATATCTTTTGGATTTTTTGACCAAATTGAGCTCAGAAGGAGTCCACTTAGGGGTTTTTGGATGTTCTGGATCCAATGGTGACCTCTAATTTCTTATTTGACCACATATAATGCGTCTTTTTTCGCAGGCTTGAGACCAAGGGTGTATGGATCAATCAAGTTTTGGAAGCAGTTCTAGAATATGTTTGAGCATGGAGAAGGACTTGTAGGGGTTTTCTCACCTTCAAAAGTCTACTGCAACAACTGCTACTTGTAGGTTTCTTCTCAAGTTTAGTTTTCTCATTATGTTGTGTTGAGGGAAGTTTTGTTGATGTGCTTCAATGTGGAATTGAAGTGCTCATATGCTCACTTTATCTCATTTCAGTTGGAGTATGGGATATTTGTAGGAGATGCCTTGTGTTGTTGTTGTATCTGAGAGTTCTTTGCAGTAGAATATTACCTTGTAGGGGAAATATCTATATGTTTCCATCAAAATTTTTTTATGTACTCCCTTTTCTATATTGAATATATGGAGCGGTCTCGCTATGTTGGCAGACCCAGAGATGTAGTCCAAGAGGGGTGAAATTCATCAACAAATATTTTGTTATTCTCTTCATTATGATTGTATGAGTTATGTGATGTTATGTTTCTTATGTTAAGTTTACATGTGAAGAATAACTCATGACTTGAAGAGACATTGGAAAAACATGTTTTGTTTCAATACCCATTTTACCTTGCAAAATGTCAAAACAATCCTATTTTATTTTGTTTGATTTTAGAGAAGAGGAAAGTGAATGCCTCCTTCATTTTCAGATCATAATACCCCTAGTTACTGTAGACGCGAGGATATGAGTAAAAATAACATAGGAATAACCTTTGCTCCAAGAAGATATGTTGATGCTGTAAAAAATTCTAGTAGGAATAAATATCATCAAAGAACCTTAAGGATAAACAAATTTAGAAGTGCATCAAGACAATCCTCATCTTCCATGTATGAAACTATATTTTTTATTCATTTTTACTCTTGTACAAATTTAGGCACATGGAAAAATATTGCAGGGCATATCACAAAGGCATTTATAGGGCTCTTATCAGTTCCCCAAAAGTAAAGTTGTAGGAGGTTACTCCAATGTGTTCATCAATATAAATTATGCTCCCTCATTCAAATTTAGAACTGAATGCTTCAAATTACATAATGTTGGGCATATAAGTCAATATTGTAACTTCAATTGGGTTCCCATAAAATTCAAAGAGTTACCAACCAAAAATGGAGAAAGAGTCACACAAGTTTAGAGAAGGAAACATGTTGAACTAGAAAAGGAATATTTTGAGTGTACCTTGAATGTTCTAGGAATTAATCCTTGTTGTTGATTAAATATGGGAATCATAGGAATAAACCATGTTCCTCCAAGTCTTGATGTTGAGGTTATGCCTACTAGAAAGAGGAAGATCATGTTTAAAATTGTCAATAAAATAAATGCCTACTGTCAAGGGGAGCATAGGTCAATGAATATTTGGTCAAATATTTACTCACAAAATGTAGTGCACATCATTTGTCAAACACAGGAATGGTAAGCACATGAGAATAGGAAAGATAAACATGGATGATATATTATTGAAAGAGATGTATATCTATATTAAATTCATTATGACTCTTGGATTCCATATTCCAAGGTCTCTTGGACTCCCTTTGACTGTCCATTTCCCACACATTAACCCTTAGCGGATTAGGTGTCCAACATTCCCCCTTAATATGAAGGGGTATGTATGAGTCGAAGAAGAGATTTGTAATACAAATATTCAAAGTATACATGGAAGCACCAGGCTGAATGAGCTCTTTGAAATGTTGGCATAAGGAGGTGGTTTAAGGATGACCAACAACATTGGAACGCTTAGTGCAGTTCCCGGAACTTTTCCAAATCTGGAAAGAATCTGAGATCTTTTGCTAGAGGAAGTGATCCTAATTTTTTGAAGAGGGAGAGATTAAACCTGGAAGAAGGGAGGTCTACAACTTGCAATGGTTTATGGATGGCCAACAACGCTGCAATGCTTGATGCATTTCCTAGAAATCCTCCAAAACTGGCAAGAAGCTAAAGTCTTCTACTAGAGGAAGTGTCCACAATTATTTGAAGAGGGATAAGCTCAACCTCGCATAGATGGTTTAAGGATGACCACCAAAAAAAGGCATGCTCATTAGTATCTGTGTCTCTGGCTACAACTCTGAATCTGGAATGGTAGGTTATGGATTAGGCTCGCTTGAACTGATGTGTCTCTGGCTATAACTCTAAATCTGGAATGGTAGGTTGTGGCTTAGGCTCTCTTGAACTACTGTGTCACTGGCTACAACTCTGAATATGGAGTGTCAGGTTGTGGCTCAGGCTCGATTGATGTGGCTTTGAAGCTTGTAGATGACCATCATTTCCCCCCTGTCAGATACAAGGTGAGATGATGGCAAAAACTCAACTGCAAGACTGTTCAATACTCTTGAACAAGTTCTGATCCATCCAAGATGAATCTTTGTTCTTACATGAGGCTTGTTTTTGAAGCATCTGTGTGAAGAATGAGTGTGCTGACCATAGTGCTTACATCGGTGAAGATCAAAACAACGATCTTTCATATGGCCAACTTGATCATAGTGTTTGCATTTATCAATCTGTCATGGCCGCTATGGAAGAGGAGAAAAATCTGGAACAACTGAAGGTGAACTGTCATAAAGAAATCTAGAAATTTGAAACTAGATGGGCTTGGAATAGTCTAGCATATGAAATGACACATCCTTGTCATATCCAAGACCATTTCTGCGCTTGTTATGGACAAGCTCTTCCCACAGTCTGATGATTGGCTTGGAAGGCGTAGACTAAACATCTACATCAGCATGCAAATCTGCTCCTGGAATGGGCGCATGATGGGAGTCAACCTCCACCTTTCTGATCTAATTAGTTTTGGTAGCTAATGGGGGTTAACTTCAGACTAAAATAGGGAATTGTTTTGAATAGAAATAGGTTCAGAATGATGACTCTTTTGTTGTAACTCCTCTCACTGTAGCTGTGATTGAAGTTGCAAAAACTCAATTTTCCCTTGTGCATCTTGTAAGCAACTGTGAATATCAGTAAGAAAATATTTGCTAATTTTGAGTGTTTTTTTAGTGGTAGGCATGATTAGAGTTCTCAATAACTCTAATAAATTATCAATTCTGGCCATTTTTCTCAAAGCACAAAATCAACTTCGAAAATAATGTTGTCTTGAATAAAAATTGCACCCATGAGCTTACAAAAATACATAACTCTCCCAATGTCACATGGATGATATGTTTTATATGGTAATGGTCTATTACCTATGATGTATTCATGACTCTTTTTATGACCATAAGTGGTATGGGCATCAAGTTATAGATTAATATCTCCCAATACAATCTTGATTTGTTGGATTTGAGACTAAGAAATAAATGCTAATATGTATTTCTCATTTGGAACACTTGTAACTATTACAAGTATGGGAATTCCAAGCATGTGTTTAATGAGCTCACACCAAATCGACCTCCTTACGAGATTTTATTCATCAGAAAGGGATATTGACAAGTAGACTCTAAACACATGGATTAACATATTTATTGTGACATTGAAGAGGGTTACCAAAGTTAGTGGAAAATACGACCCTCTGATGCAGAAAATAAAGAAAGATGAGCACATAAGACTGGATGTTATGCCACGTTCTCCTTCCACACGAACCTGTAAAATGCGTTCACTTGACGCAGAGCGTTGTGCGAGACTTCACTAGAAGGTCTGATTTCAGGAGATGTTTCAATCCCACAAGAAGTGTATTCATTGTACAACATAGATTTTGATCATTAGGAGCTATGAAATCTTGTTTGATCTGAAAAGTAAGAAGGGGAAAATTCGACGACAGGACAGTCTTGCGTGAAGCATTCCAACACCAGAAAACCCTTGGCGCAACTATAAATATATTTTTCACAATCACTGATAACATCAGCCAAAACCATATACTCACATAAATAAAATATGAAAATTACCGTGCCATTATTCATGAAGACTTGGTCTCTACTGCGATATCAAAATCCATGAATCCTCGATGGGGAAATCTGCCATGGTTTGAAACCCTAATGCGAGAAACTGTGGGTGAAATCCAACAGAAGGTAGCCAGAACTTGCCCTCTTTCATATGCCTTTATACCACACTGTACAACACAATGGCACTTCAAAAAGCCCGCCTGGGAAATCAACTCACCTCCATGTACAATCTGCAAACAGACAAAGATTATCAACGTTAAATCTTGTTTCAATTTTGAACGAATATGGAGTATATGACAACGAGAGGGGAGAGCCTCCAGTCATGATGGAATGCTGCCAGAGAGCACGGTGAGAGCGTATGCTGTGTAGTTGTTAGCACTCTGAACTTTGAACCAAGCGCAAATGTAGGTTGTACAGAGGGTGAGGGGCACGCATTATAAGATGAGAATGTTTCGAATAAGAGGAGCTGAGGAGCGGTGTATACTGTTCCAGATGGCGGTATGGAGCATCCCCTACTTGACATTCCAACAACAATGCTCTACCATTTTTTTGGGCACAACCATATATTTAGAAGAAACCAAGCCAATTGTGGTCGAAAATAGCATTTGGAAAGAATTATGGTATTTATCAACTAAAGAGACAGACATATGTTATGTGATCTGATTTTTTTGGCTATAGACACAAGGATTTGAATGAGCAACAATGCACCATTCACAGGAGCTCAATGCATAACAGAAAGAGCATTCAATAAAATCGCAGGAAGAAATGACAAAAAATCGCAGAGGGTGTCAGTTATGCTAAAAACGGAGTTGACAGAATGTCTAGATGGAGTGTTACACAAATTACTCCATCTTGGTTATAGTGAACGCTAGTATAGCAGAGAATTGACTACAAAATAGTGGGTAATACTGCAAAAACTCAAAAGACACGAGCATGTATCATTGAAAAACTAAAAAACTCTTAAACCAGAATAATAACAAATCTCCTGAGCTGAGTGTAAGGTAGAGAGAAGATATCATCAGAGAAGGGTTACTGAACAGGGCAGACCTGCAGTTGAACCAACAAATTGTGCTCTGATACCATGTCAAACACAAGCATGGTAAGCACACGAGAATATGAAAGATAATCACAGATGATCTATTATTGACATAGATGTAAATTTATATTACATTCATTGTGACTCTTGAATTCCACATTCCAAGGTCTCTTAGACTCTTTTTGACTGTCCATTTCCCACACCTTAACCCTTGGTGGATTAAGTGCCCAACATCATTGAAAAACCGCTTGATTGATTATAGCTAATGGACTGAAATTTGTACAATCACTGAAATACTACCAAATGATTTTGGTAGTGATTTTCTTCACAAAATATGCATTGACGTTGAAAAGGAACTAACTTAAATTCTAGATATATCCATGCTTCCGAATGTTCATATGCTTATAACTATCAATGTCCTTAACACTGTTTTGAGCAAGAAAAGGATGACAATGGATGGGATATCACTGTTAGAGAAGGGAGGGCAAGTTGACAATGTCACATACATCAAAATTTTGACATGTTCATGTGAAGAAAGGAAAAAATAATTGAAGCCCCGACACTCTGAGATTCAATAGTATGTAGTGGTTTGGGTTCATAATTTCAACATTTATAGAAAATTAGTCAGAAATATTTGTAGTGGGAGAGCATGTTGTCTAAAGAATTAAAGATGATAAATGAAAAAAAAGTACTTATACAAACATAAAATATAATAACTAGCTTAGATCCATCTTAACTTTGGATCTACCAAGTGACGCGATGGATCAAATATATTTTCACTTTAAAATAGTTTTTCATTTTAGCATATTTCATGAGAGTTAAGATAGATCTAGGCTCGTTTAATCTCCTCCTTTAAATAGGCTATATTATACATACCATGGGTTCTCATAAACCTAGATTGCTAAAACAACTCGTAACTTGATCAAGTCAAGTTTACCTTATTATTTTAGTTTAAAGTTGTTTTTATTTTAAAGTAGGGTTATTTTTATTTTTATTTTATTTTGACATAGTAAAAATGTTTATAGGACATTAAATTGCATTGCATTGCATTACATTACATTACATTACATTACAACATCTCTACCATATTGGTCTGGAGAGTGTTATCCACCTATAAAAAATTGTCATATCAAATGGTGGCTAAATTTTTTTTGTAGCCTTCAAGAAACAATTTTATGGCCAAATTGTGAGTTCTTGAAGTCTTATGATGATATTTATCCTTTAAGATAATCTTCACTATTTTTTCCCTCATAATCTTGAAAAATCTGCTGTTTTCCTAAAGAAGACTGCTGAAAAACCCCATTTTCCCATCATTTTTACCCCTCCTTCACTCATAAATAACCCCATTTTAATCCCCTTCTTTCTTCATAAAATCCCTCCATAAGCCTCATTTAACCTTCAAATTCACTTCAAGACCCTTTTAAAACCATTTGGTCTTCTTCCATTTGGTTTAAAAAACTCCTTTTCCTTCTACCGAAACCCTCAATCTGCCTTAAAAACTCTGTTTTTAGGCCAAAAACACTCTTTTCTGCATATAAATTTCTTAAGCCCCCGAGGGATTAACTCTAGTAGACCCTCCACTGCATGAGACCATAAGCCCCACAACCGGGCGCTTAAAGGGTCTAAACCCCCATTGTAAACTCTCATTTCCTTATTTTCCTTTGTGTTTCGTAAAAACCCGACTTTTCACTATGTTTTAATAAAACCCGACAGTTCGAATTTGCAAAGAATATCGACCGTCGATCTAAACCGATCAACGGTCATCCGCTCATCGCATTGCAAAATTATCTTTGCGCTTTCCCTTTCCCTCCTCCGATGCCATTCTTCCCGATTAAAACTTAGCCGTCGAAACCAAAAGAACCGACGGCTAAGATCTCGTTGCACTCCGCCCATAATTCATTGTGTTTTCCCCTTCGATTAAGTCTCAACCATCGATTTGAATCCCATATCCGACGGGAAGTGCTCCATCGCATCGCAAATTTCCATTTGTGCCTTCCCCTACCCTCCTCTGATTTGCGATCACCCCGATTAAATCTCAATCGTCCATTTCATAGATCCTATGGTCCAGATCAAGCTCGACCTTTCTTTGTTATTCCACAAGCCCGACAGTTTAAACTTTTCGGTAAAGATCCACTGTTGATATTTGCAGATCAACGGTCCTTGTTGTGCCCGATCTCTGCCCGACTCCCCGTCTCACATTGCTTTCATCACCTGAGATCGAATCTGGACCGTCCATCATAAAGAATCAATGATCGAAATGAAACCTGATAGACCCAATTTTTGTCGGGACCTACCTTCCACCTCGAAAAGCACCCAGCCACTCACGCAACGCCACCTAGACACCACAAACTCCCCAACTCGCATCTTCCCCCGTTGCGTGCGATCCGCACCGTCGGATCTCCGACCTTCCATCTAACGATGCACAATCAGTTTCGCATTTTTTCTGCATCCGAGGTTTAACACCCAAAAGTTGCACGATAAAAGAGGTTTTCTGAGGATGCGTGTCAAGCAGCGAAGCATATCGTTTTTATTTTGAAGAAATTCTGAAACCACCTTAGAGCTGCACGACACCAGCAGTTTTCTGCTAGTTACCGCCCTCCTCCGCAATATAACTTTTCATTTAATCTTAGCCGTCCGTTGATTTGATCGGACGGTTGTGTTTTAATCCATTCCCCATTCATTTTCCATTGTGATTTACTCCCGAAAGAGTCCACCAAGCAATCCTGGCCGTTCATCCTTTTGATCGAATGGTTCTGGTCGTATTTCAAACCCAAGTCTTTACCTCTTTGTATTTTCTCCCCAAACAATTCACCAATACTTCTCCGCCGTCGATCTTTAAAGATTGATGGTTCTGATTAATTTTCCCCACCAAGCCATCGCCTATCTCCTCTACTCCCAAACACCTCGTTCAAAGAATCCCGACCACTGATCATTATAGATCAACGACTCTCATTCATCTTGCGTCCAAACTTCATTTAGCTCCATTTTCGCTTCCGCCAAAGATTTTTTCCCTTTTTCATTACATTTTCCTCCATTCTGTTATAACATTTCCCCCCACATTATAAAACTATCGATTAATCTCAACCGTTGATCAATTTAGATCAACGGCTCGGACTTAATCTTTCCTCCTCTTCATCCAATCACCTCCCCATTAAACTCATCGTGCGATCTCGGTTGTCGATAAATCTGGATCGACGGCTACGATTAAACCTCACCTCCAAAGTAGCCTAACGTATGTTTTCACTGGGTTTTTTTCTTAATTTCGCTTGTTTTTTGCAAGTCATTAAGGTTTTTGCCACATTTTTAAAAAGAAAAAGAAGGCCGGGGATGACGATCCCCAGGCCATTATCCATGAGGACAAAGAATCTGCAGGGTTCCAAATATGATTTTATCAGGCCTCATGAGCACTGGTAACATTATAAAACCCTCTGCGCACCTGCAAAAGCAACAAAAATACAATGAACCTCAATCAAACAAAGAGTATCAGTGTCAAAGTATGGGATCACAGCAGAGATGAAGAATTAAAGGTTTTAACATAGTTTTGAGGGATTAAGGCATGAATTCAACTATCAAAGGCCTAACCCACATAGTTAAATACAGTATGAAGACTTGAAGACAAAAATTAAGCCTAATTAGACCTAAAACATAGATCAAAAGCAAATTAACAGTGTTTTAGGGAAAAACAAGTAGATCTATCAATACGAGAAGCCTCCACTGCCACATCAGAGGCTAATTGAATCCTCTCCAGCTACCAAAAGCCACCTTTATCCTCCAAGAAATCAAAGAAGGCAGAGTTATTGCCTCAGCCAATGATATTTTGTTTAAAGCAGCCAGAGTTATTGCAAAACCTGCCTAAAGAGTTCTAAAGTCAACAAACTCTGCTAAGTGGCTAAAACAATTAATGGAAATCAATTAATGCAGAGAAAATACCAAAGAACTTCTTTGTTGAGCCCCTCAAAGGTCGAGAAACAATAACTTTGTAGTAATTGAACAATTATACCCTTCTTACACACCACCTCCTCATTTCTTCTATAAATACCTCTGAAGAAGATGAGATACAGGTTGGTCTCTGGATATCTGTAGCATGTAAATAGTTTTCTGAAGTTGCTGAAGCTCTATTTGTAATTGAAGATACATAAGCTGAGAAGAGAAAGTTTTCTGAGTTGTTGAGACCTTTTGGACTTGAAGATTGTACTGGTTTGAACATCAATATATGAGTCAAATTCTATGGGATCCTGGTCTACATTAATGGTGATGTTTTTATTATTATAAATTGTCTTCCTTCATGTTTTTCATATTTCCCATTTTCTCTGATAAAGAACAACAAATATAGAGCTAGGATTTACTGTTAAAGGTACCCTGCTCTCACTGATAAGCTTTATCTTTATGTTTTCCTCCTTTGTGTATTTGAGAATGATTTGATATAGTCTAAAATAGTTAAGGAATGTTGGTGAGCCCATGTCTTACTGTCCAAAACTTTAAACATTGTTCTTGAATGAGATCTTCATTACATACTAAGTAAAGACTGAACTAGGGAATTTTATGGTTAGCCCTGTCCTCTAGTTTCTTCTCCAACAGTTTGTCTTGAAAGTTTCCCTTAGAGTATGTTGAAAGCAGGTCTAGATTTCAATGATATCTTACTTGATCTTAAGTTACTCTTATGTTTGTCTTTAATGTTTTCATCCTTTCTGAAAGTAGTCATGTGGATTATTGGATTGTTTGTCTGATAAGTAAGCTTTAATACAATCTTGTCCAAAGAAGTCTATGGTTAGCCCTGTCCTTTGGCTCGTTTCAAACAATTGCTTAAAAGGCTTTTCTTGTTTGGAAAGTTAATAAATCCTTGTTGAAATTATTAGCTTTTTCCACCCTCAAAACACTTTGATGTTCCACTCCATCATTTAATCTAAGAGATCCTAAGGTGTAGATGACTTGCCCCATGGTAACCTTTGTAGACTTGATATTTCAATTAAATCCTCTATGACTCCATAGCCCAATGGATTGAAGATACTTCTTGCCTATCTTATTAGCTGAATCATTCCTTCACTTTCATACACCTTCACCCTTCATTTATACTTCCTTCACCTTCATATATCTTTGCCCAACCAAAAAAAACAAAAAACCCTTGTTCTTAATAACTAGCCTAATATCATACCAAAAACCTTAAAAGATAAATCAATATTTGCACTTATAGATAGATCCCTCTCTGGATTCAGGAGGGCTAGATCCTAGAATCCCAAAGTGGTTCATAATGTTTTCTTTGCAGCTTTAGTCTTGCCAATCTGCTAAAATTATAAAGACCTAACATTTCTTGCGACTCCGCTGGGGAATTCTGAGTAAAATCCTTAAAAACACAACACTCAGTATTCAGTGCAGTATAAGTAGCTCTCTTCAGGCACTACCAAGCATGTTGGTAATCATGATAGGACTTATTTGAATCAGTGAAAAACTAAGTAACCCTTAGGATTCTCACAAAGCTTTATCAAACCTTGGAGGAATCAACTAGCTACGCCATAAGAATAAACTCTGTTTGTCTCTTCACCCTAGCTAAGTGTTGAAACAAATTTAGGACACTCTCATAACCCATAGGACTGAAAGGAACTTAGAAAACCCAAAAATATTTTAGATTGGTATTCATAATAAACAAGGGTGGTGGAACATAAAACATCTTACCTCCAAAAGAGCTAAAAATTTCCACCTAGTGACTCCACTGACCTCCAGTAGGCCTATTACCCTTCCAGTCTTTGTAGACTCCTTTGGGAATGCATTGAGCAAACCCAATCATACTGTTGGTGGAAAGAAAAGTTTTAAATCATCCACCTGGCGACTCCACACTCCATAACTCTTAAAAGACCAAATGACTCCACTGGTAGAATACCCTGAACTGATTAACCATACATAGTGACCTTTTTCTTGATTTATAAACATGATTCCAAGGATACAATGAAGATATGCCCCAATGAGTAGAGATCATATCCCTGGGTTTCCACATAAGATGCCCCAGATGAATTGGGATGATAACCTTCCTGTTTTTCAGCGTGAAAAGTTTGATAACCCATTGTTACATCTTATCAAATTTCACATATATGTATGGAGTTTAAAGGTTGAATGGCATGAATATTGCCTAATGAAAATGTTCATGTTAACACTAGAAGGTAAAGCTAGGGATTGGTATGAATGGTTGAGGTTTGGTAGTTTGTTTTCTTTAAAGGACCTTGAACATGTGTTTTCTGAGAACTAAAAAGGAAACACTACATCATTATCATGGGGAGAATTACATTGATCCATCACAAAACATCACCCAACACATTATAGACAATGATGAATATTTGGAAGTAATACATCCTAAAGACCTTTTAACAACTATTCATGAGTTTAATATTCTATTAAAAACTTATAAGAATATAGATGAATCATTCGAGGAAGAAATCAAACTAGAAATAAAGGACATTCCTCAAGATATCCATGACAACATAAATAATGATTCATCATCCCTTCTAGGTGAGGCCGATTTAAATATTGATGATCTAGAGTAGCCCATGATTTTTCCAAAACAAGAACAAACTCAACCTTTACAAGACCTAGATAATGAGTTAAACATGTATGATGATCAAGACTTTATTGAAGATAACGAGGAAGGTTGCCAAGAAATTCCTAATTGTCTACCTAAAACTTGTGTTTTATGGTTAAGAGATCTTTACAAACAAAATCAAAATTCTAATAGTGAGCGGTGCTTTGAGGAAACAAATAGCCACTTAGAAAACGCAGAATCTAATGTGCAAGGAGAATTAGCATATCCAGGGGCTCTCCCTCTATGTTATAACTCATTCGAAATTGCACAAGAAGAATGGCATCCTGATAATGTATAAGAAACAACTCATGAACCTTGTATTCCAACTAAGTATCCTAATAATCATGAAGAGTTGTTTAAAAAAGAAGAAGATCAGGAAATACTAGAAAACCCTCAAAGTTTCCCTGCAAGCACAAGAAAAGATCCCTTAGAAGAGACTAAAAAAGACATCCAGCCTCAAAACCAGTTTACACAAGAGAAAGAAGACAACTGTACTTCTGTTTATGTTAAAAGAGAAATATCTCCTTTGACAGAAGAAGAAATTGATCAAATACTAAACAAGAAACTACCCTCCAAACCTTCATTTGAACAAGAAAATCATCAACATAGTGCCTACTCCATAGAACAAACCTATGGCACTCAAGACAAAGTGGATAGTAAGGAAATTAATGATAAAACTGAAACTAGTCCTCTTTGGAGTATGAATTTTGATGGATCATGTACTAAAACTAGTGCAGGTGCAAGAATATGGCTTTACAATACAGAAAACAATCATTCTGAAGCCCATTCATATAAATTAAGTTTTTAGTGCACAACTGACATAGTAGAGTATGAGGCACTCCCCTTAGGGCTATACTTATTGAAGAAATTAGGAGCCCAGAAGATAACAGTTCATGGAAATGCAGAATTGGTAATTAGGCAAGTGAAAGAAGAATGCATGGTTAAACATCCTAGACTTAGAGCTTATAATAATTATGCCATGGATTTGTTAAAATATTTCAAATAATTCCAACTTATCCTTGTTCCTAAAGACCAAAACAATTTTTCTAGTGGATTAGCCCTTGTTGCTATTACATGTCTGAGACCTTGGGAGAGAAAACAATATACAATTCAAGAAAAATTCAGACCAACTGTCCCAAACAATAAAAGATACTAGCAAGCCTTTGAGGGAGAAAAACAAATAGAAGACTGTCCTACTAAGGATATACCATCTTTTCAAGAAGAAACTTCTCCCATTGCTGATATCAATCTGTCATTCAAAGAACCTGAATTTATATTAGAAGCAAGCATACATTTAGAGAAAGAAGAAATTTCTCTGCTTGTTGATTTGTAGGTTAAATATGATGATGCTTCCAAGGAACATACTAAAGATACAGTCTTCAAAGCTGATGTCTTGGAAGCGGACAATCTACCAACCATGGAGGGCCAAAAAGAAGAGAATATTCATATTTTCTTTATTGATCCTTTGGAAGAGTGTGTGGAGGCCCCAACTGGCTCAAATGATCAAGCATGGATCCTTTTCAAGAGCCAAATTCATGAAAAGTTTTCACCTTCTGTGATAGCCTTGGTTTTGAAGATTAATCTTCAAAATGTACTGTGGATACCCTTGACTAGTAGCCAGTTTCTCTATTCCTTTTTGTCACTACTCAACTGGCTACATTGGCACTTTTATATCATATAAGAATGTAGATACTCCAAGTTAGATTAGGTTAGATAGGAATGACAATAAAAGCTCAGTTTTGAGCATTTAGTTAGTTGTTGATTTTTGTCTTGAAGAAAAAAGAAAAATTCAAAACAATAGAAAAAGAAAAGAGGGCAGATTGTAAAAAACAAGAAAGGTACAACCCCATACCAAAAAAGAGAAATAAAATCTGAAAGTGTGCAAGCTCAAATGCCACTCCTAAAAAACACACTCCTAGTTAGTCATACAGCCTAAACACGACTAATTAGTTTTAAATTTACTGCTGATAGGTTAGTGAAATAGATTTTCCAAACAGCTTAATCTTGGCTTATCAGCTAGGTAGATTAGGATAGAAGAAAAGGGTTCAAACAAAATCAAAATCTGAACCTAAGAGTTTCAAAAGGATACATGGCTCTAATCTGTTTAAATATTGAGCCAAAGATATAATAAATGGTTCTAATATGCCCAAAACATGAACCAGAGAAAAAAGAGAAAAACAACTCAAACAAGCCTAAAAACAGAGCTGAAGAAAAGAGAAGGATGTTCTTAAACTTTCAGATCTTAAGCCTTCACCATTTTGCTTTATTTTTCTGCAAATTCTAGTCTATGTGCAAATTGTTTTTGTGCCATAGACCAACAACAAGTTATACTTCTTAATCCTAGCTTGTCTGTTTTTAAATTTCTGTTTTAGAATTTAGAGAATAAAAGTTTGTCAGACAGTCAAATCCTGACATATAGTAGCTAGGCAGAGAAGCTTATGAACTCAACTGCTTAATCTGAGTTCATAGAGAAATAAGGGTAGACTTAGATAGTTTTATGCTTTCAAAAGAATAAAATTTTTGTAAAAAGAGTTTTCCAATCCAAATGCACTTTGAAAGAAGAAAAAATGTTAGATCATTAGGATTGGGTAAGTAGAAAGCTTGTTTTGATAGAATTCCATTGTTTTTAATGGCTGCTAACATTGTCAGAGCAAAAGAAGATCAACAAAGGTAAAGAAAGTTGCAACACAATAGATGAGGCATTGATTAGCTTCCAGAGAAGACATGTCTGAGGTTCTTGACACCTCCAAGGAGCTGCCATCCCAAGTTGGAGCCGCTGTTAGCCACCTATAAAAAATTGTCATATCAAATGGTGGCTAAAATTTTTTTGTAGCCTTCAAGAAACAATTTTATGGCCAAATTGTGAGTTCTTGAAGTCTTATGATGATATTATCCTTTAAGATAATCTTCACTGCTGTTTCCCTCATAATCCTGAAAAATCCACTGTTTGCCTAAAGAAGACTGCTGAAAAACCCCATTTTCCCATCATTTTTACCTCTCCTTCACTCATAAATAACCCCATTTTCATCCCCTTATTTCTTCATAAAATCCCTCCATAAGCCTCATTTAACCTTCAAATTCACTTCAAGACCCTTTTCCTCTGTAGCATGTAAATAATTTTCCGAAGCTGCTGAAGCTCTGTTTGTAATTGAAGATACATAAGCTGAGAAGAGAAAGTTTTCTGAGTTGTTGAGACTTTTTGGACTTGAAGATTATACTGGTTTTAACATCAATATATGAGTCAAATTCTATGGGATCCTGGTCTACATTAATGGTGATGTTTCTCTTATTGTAAATTGTCTTCCTTCATGTTTTCATATTGTCCATTTTCTCTGATAAAGAACAACAAATATAGAGCTAGGATTTACTGTTAAAGGTACCCTGCTCTCACTGATAAGCTTTATATTTATGTTTTCCTCCTTTGTGTATTTGAGAATGATTTAATATAGTCTAAAACAGTTAAGAAATGTTGGTGAGCCCATGTATTACTTTCCAAAACTTTAAACATTGTTCTTGAATGAGATCTTCATTACATTCTAAGTAAAGATTGAACTAGGGAAGTTTATGGTTAGCCCTGTCCTCTAGTTTCTTCTCCAATAGTTTGTCTTGAAAGTTTCCCTTAGAGTATGCTGAAAGCAGGTCTAGATTTCAATGATATCTTACTTGATCTTAAGTTACTCTTATGTTTGTCTTTAATGTTTTCATCCTTTCTGAAAGTAGTCATGTGGATTACTGGATTGTTTGTCTGATAAGTAAGCTTTAATACAAGCTTGTCCAAAGAAGTCTATGGTTAGCCCTGTCCTTTGCCTGGTTTCAAAAAGTTGCTTAAAAGGTTTTTCTTGTTTGGAAAGTTAATAAATCCTTGTTGAAATTATTAGCTTTTTTCACCCTCACAACACTTTGATGTTCCACTCCATCATTTAATTTAAGAGATCCTGAGGTGTAGATGACTTGCCCCATGGTAACCTTTGTAGACTTGATATTTCAATTAAATCCTCTATGACTCCATAGCCCAATGGATTGAAGCTACTTCTTGCCTATATTGTTAGCTGAATCATTCCTTCACTTTCATACACCTTCACCCTTCATTTAGACTTCCTTCACCTTCATATATCTTTTCCCAACTAAAACAAACAAAAAACCCTTGTTCTTAATAACTAACCTAATATCATACCAAAAACCTTAAAAGATAAATCAATCTTTGCACTTATAGAGAGATCCCTCTCTAGATTCGGGAGGGCTAGATCCTAGAATCCCAAAGTGGTTCATAATGTTGTCTCTGCAGCTTTAGTCTTGCCAATCTGCTAAAATTACAGAGACCTAACAGAGAGCACTTTTGCGCAATTAAATTAAATTAAATTATTTATAAAATACTTTGATTTTGAAATGAGTTGTGGTTTTGGGGCATGTGGTATTGATAAGGCATAGTATTGGCCCATGTTATTAGCCAATGGTATTGTAACACAACCTATTTACAAGTTAATAATATCCATGGTAAAATGAGGATGAATACCCATTGTTAAGAATATTGTTATATTGTAAGCTTGTTGTATTTAAGTGCGGATTTTTGAAAATTTTTCCGATTAATTTTCTGATATAATTTGTCTAGAACCTGACAGGGATTCATTGAAATCAGAAGTTCGATGGGTGAACGCTGCAAAATTGAAGTTCCTTAGGGGTTTTTCAGGGTGATGAATCCATTTATGCAGTAAAAAAACTAGTTTAAATAACACAAACCAAGATTTCACCACAAAATTTTCCACCGAATTCCGAATAGAAATCCATTGTAAAATCCAAAAAGTTGCACTTAAAGACTTATGTGGTTATTAATTGTAAGTATTAAGTTTTTATGTGGTTATTAATTAATTTAAATATGATTACAAAATCATTATTTTGCACCACTACATCTCCCTCATACCTTTTTGATTTTGAATTGAGTTATGGTTTTTGGGAAGGTGATATTGATAAGCCATGGTATTGTAACAAATCTGATTTACAAGTTAATAACATCCATGGTTAAGAATTTTTTGTAAGTATTAATTTTTTATATGCTTATTAATTAAGTTTAAATATGGTTATGAAATCATTATTTTACACTACATCTTCCCCGTACCTTTTTTTATTTTAGATTGAATTTAAAAAATGTTATTAAATTAAATTAAATTAAAATATTTAAAACCAAATTACATATGATCTTTCTTACATTACACCTAACATCGACACATCTCCCCCATATTGGGTTGTAGAGTGATTCTCAACACAACAAATGTATACGAGGGAAAAACTAAAGGTCTTCAGGTCATATTGTACCTCAATGGAACATCCATGCATATTTCTAAGGAGAGTACTTTGAACTCTAAAATTCATAAACATATTCTTATGAAGATTCTCTTTAAAAGAAACAATAAAGAATACACTACAATTAATCGTTGCTTCACACTACATTTGTATACAATATACATGTTAACCACCCAATTCAATGCCAAACCCATTTATAGTGGAAAGAACCAATGGAATCATCACAACTTAAGAAGGAAAATTTCTAGTTGATCTTGAGGAGACACTAACGAATAGAATTACAGTTCCAGAATAGATGGTGAAGTGTCTCAACCTATCCAAAACGTAGATATGTATCATTCATGAACCTTGACTACGATAGGCATTCCTTTTAGGTTAAGGCTTGAAAGACTTGTTGCCACACAAAACCTTGCACCATTTGAATGACCATATTGCACTGAGGTGATTCACCTATTATGCTTCCACATTTGATGGACTCCAAAATTTGTTGAACTTCTCTTGAAGAGAGATGCATTTATTGAGGTATTGACATATCCTTATACATTTGTAGATCCATGTGGGTTTGTCATTATTTTGGAACTCTTGGATATGGTTGCATGGCTTGTGTTATGATGTTTTTTGGTATTTCTTAAAACTATTCAAACTTTATCTGTAATTCATGAAACTCTTGAAGATGACTTCAGTTATGAAAAATTTGAAGCCATGGGTAAAGGTTTGTGATCTGGAAACATTGATGTAAAGAGAATTGTCTTGTTTCAAGCCTATGATACTCTTTATTGAAGTTCGTCACAAAGAGAATGGACTAATTGTCTATCAAATTTGTTTTGGGGAAAATCATTAAAAAGATGGGGGGGAATTGACATAGTAGTATATTGACAAGGGGAGTAGCTAACAAATTCCCCATTTACCATTGATGCTAAAGAGGAAAATAAGGAAAAGGAGCCTCATCGTCAACAAGAGTTATACTTGTATGTTTCCATCAATGACGAAGGGGGAATTTTCGGATAAACTTGTCATTGATGTCAAGCCCTAGCATTGTTGGTGTAGTTGAATCATGCCATAATATCCCATAGGTGTATGAATAAACAATGTATATGTTGATGGTGATGAAACCCTAGTTGCATAGAAGAATACCTAAGCATGATAAATGAATCCCTCAACCCTTAGTCTAGCCGAGGTAGTGCAAAAGGACTTGAAGTCCTCAATGTTCAAATAAAAGTGCCTGAAGTAAGAAAGAGAAGTTATTCGTTTCATCACACATATATTAATAGAAAAAGAGAAGCCCCAAATTTAGCTTATCTAAAGAAATATGGATGTACATGGATATTTCTTCTGATGTTTTAAGATGAATGTTTTCTTTAGGGATGACAGGTTGAAATTTTAAATTCTGTATACTATACAACTAAAATATGAAACAATGCATGTGCCTATTGCAATAAAAATTCTCTAGAAATTAATATGCTCATGTGTTATTGGTTCACTTCCAAAATTTAATGGTATAATGTGATAGTGGACTTAAGTGTGACTAAATATGAATATTTTGAATACATGCCAGTTGTATCAAGACTCAAATTATGGAAATAACTGGCATATGTATCTATAAGGCTCCCTTTAGTTATTTGTCGAAATGGAATGACCTAAAGGTATGGAAAGATATTTCCATCACACAATTAGTCCATTGATCCTTTGTACCAACACATTGTTCTTGTCAATATTTCTATGCTAATATAGGAAAGAGCCAACAAGGAAATGATGATGATTGAAATAATTCAATTGATTCTAGAAACCCATGATAATGGATAATGGAGAAGAGTACTTGTTAATTATGCTTCTATAATTTCTTCAAATCATGGAGAAAACACATTGTGTTTCAATCATAATTCGGCTCAAATACAAATTATAAGTAAGCTCCATCAATAAACATAGGTCAAATTGAGTTAAGGCCCCTTCATATTTATATATATAAGCCAACATGGAGCACAAATTGGGAAGATAAATTACACATCTTGGGTAGAAAAAGTAATGAATAAAAGTGAGAAGCTTGGAGCTACAGTACAAGAAGACATTCAACCTCTTTTGGTGGTGATTTCAATGAGAAATAACAAAGCTCTCAGAACTTTAAAGAGCATTAAAAAAATGGTCATATAGATCTATGGAATGTAAATTACTGAGGCATATATTTCCGTGGAATGGGAACTAATTGAGGCGGAAAAATTGTAGGATCTGAGACTGTGAAATTGCAGGGTCAATTACAGGGTTTGAGGCAAAGAAATTATAGAAGGTATGAGGTAGTAATTATGACATATTTGAGCCAACAAAGGGCCAAATCTGAGGTAGTGGTTTTCATGGAATTTTGGAGAAAACTTGTATCATTTTGAGTAGACTAGGCTTACCTTTTCATTTGTGTGGATACCTAGCAATGTCAATGAAGACTTGTGGAGCTAAAATAGGGAATATAACTTTGTCTATTGGAGGAAACCTTGAAAAAAATTATTATAGTCAATCCTAGAAGCATATTGAAGCACTATTGAAGGAAATTTGGAGAATTGTTGAAGTAAAATTTTGAGGTACTTCTTGAGAAGTCATGAAGAACCTTGGAGACACCTTCAATGCTTTATTGGAGTTAACCTTGAATTGATTTAGAACATGAAGTGTATTGGAGGCCATTTGAAGCATTTGCTGAAGTAAATCTTGGAGCTATTTGTAAGGAATTGATTGAGTAGTAGCATTGTTGAAGAAATTCTTCAAGACTTATTGTAGAAGTTGTTGGAAGTCTTGAGGAAGCATTGAAGCCACCTTGAAATAAATGAAGTGAATTGAGAGGGTTGCAGCCCAAGAGGAATGGAGTCCTCACATAAGGTTGGAGCCTAGATTGGAATTTGAGGATTGGAGTCCTCAAGTAGACAAAATTGGAGCTTGGATTTGTAGTGAGGATTGGAGTCCTAACCTAAGGATGGAGCCTTGAAAATTTTGATAAAATTATTGTACAAGTTTGATACTGGTTGTTTGTAAGAAGATTGGAGTTCTCATCATTTTTATTAATAAAATTATTTTCTTGTTGTACATTGTGTGTTCTGATTTTATTAATGATCTTAACTAGCATAATTTAACAATGGTAAAGAAATACTGATTCACCCCCCTCTCAGTATTTCAAATAGGTTTCCCACAAAAAATAGTGGACTGATTCCACTCAAAACCACTAGTATACTAGAGTGAAATATCAAATTCAAGAGTATTGAAACCAAATCAGAAATATTGTTTCACGACGATGTTCCACTAACTAAAAATTTATTAAATAACTACTAAGACTTATTGTTACTATGGATTCTATTGGCTAAGTATCTGATAAATCATTTCCACCAGAACCCCAAGCCCCTGCTTCCTTAAACAATATCAATCAACTTTAGCCCGAGTCTGAATATTAAATTGCTAAGAAATTTGGGTTACCTTGAACATTTAACCCTCATGTGTCCCACAGTCCTATAGCCTTGCGACTACCTTTGGTTTGCGGAACCCTCAACTCCTCGCCACTATTTGCTAGAACTTAAAACCTTTGGCATCTGCTTTAGGAGCTATTTCAGTAGGATTTCCATAGGGTTATAAATTTGTTGTTCTGTAAATAGGTGTTTAGGTAGGTTGGGATCAACTCCACCGAAACTAGACAAAGGGATCAGATAGGGTGGGATCAACTCCACTGTAACTAATTAAGAAAAGGATCCTAAACCCTTAGAGCCTCATGCTCAAGAAATCTATAGATATTCGAATCCAAATTGATGATGAAAATTTGATTCCAGCTCTTCTTTATTTTTAGATTCCCTCATTTCATTTATTAAATGTGAGGGGTTGCAAGTGAAACCCTTAGTTTCAGTTGTTTGCCTCAGTTGACCCAAAATTTATCCATTTTTTCCCCAAACATTGAAAATTTTTGTTTCCCCCCTTTATCAAGAAAATAGCTTACATGTTGTATAGGAAAATTTGTCCTCCCATAGGCATTCAATCCATAAGGGACATTATAATGCCCATTCCTGATATTGATTTTCCTCAAGTATCGACAACTCTGGGTGTTGTGAAATATGCTCTCCTATCCTCAAGAAGGATGACCTTTCTTGGTTGGACATCCTTATCTTATGAGTTGTATGGATAAAAATATGACTAGATGGTAGATGCAATCCACCACTCTATTTTATTGTTATACCAGTAGATTCCTTAACCAGGAAAAATCCCAATAATTTTCAATTCCACTCTTCTTTCTCCTTACTAATATCTTCCCCCTCTCTAAGATCCCACATCCCTTCATCCTTATTTAATTTCTCCCAATGTCTATGAATACCTTAAATTGGATAGATAAAATCATGTTCAACAATTTTTTCTGATAATCCTGCATTCCGAGACATGACCACACACCATCAAATAACAGTTGTCATCAATGTGACATAAAATCCTTCCCTCGTCTTTTCAATGGTCCATTTGAAAGGAAAATAATTTCTAACTTTATAATGTTTTTGAATATAAGGTGACATATCAACCAAAGGACTTCCATTCATAGCACCAAAAATTGCACTGATATAGTAATTCTTTTCCCAATGTCTCATAATTTAATCCTTGTGCAGGAAGATGGCAGAAATATCATATACTTGAGAAGTGAAATTTGTGCCTAATACATATACCATATAATATGACTAATTAAATTTTTTACTTTCATAAGAAATGGGCCTACCATCATTAGTAGTTATTTTGAACCTTGGAAAATTGTTAATTGGAGTGGAATTCATCTCTAGTTCATTAACTAAAACATTAATAGTTTGATTGGAGAGTGAGTTAGGCTTGAAATATCTCACACACAAAGGAAAAGGTGGATCATGATTTTGAGACTTAGGAGTATTCTATTCCAGGAATTCCACGTGATAAACATGGATACAAGATAATTCCCCTACAACAAGCATATCACTAGTCTATACAATCTTCTGAGAACTCAATGGTGATTTTTGAAATAACAAACTTTCACATAATGCACATTTAATATCTTCATGTAAAGTTCTTGACAGTTTTGGATTATTCATATCAATTCTTCCTTCTTGATTAATACTTTCATGGTACTATCCATAGTTAACATTTCTCCCTCTACTCCACTTATATTGCAATCTTTGAGGGAATGAAGCATGCTCTACAAAACTATGCATTGAGCTAATTTTATAAACATTGTCAAAGGATTTTAATTCAAAATGATGAATATTTCTATCAGACCATCCAGTTGATGTCCTTCCCTCTAATAATATTAGAGTGTGGCTTCTATACTTGAAATTTTTATAGAGTTTACCATCTGAGGCTTGGCCTTCAAATTTTATTGGATAATTTTTTTTTGACATGAAAGAATAGTGACTAAAAAAGTTGTGATCTGAATGTATGTGTATTATGAAAGCTTGTTTAGAATCTCCACCATTTGTATGAGATGAACTAGGCTCTAAATTGAGAGGAATTTTAGAAGTTTCTTCTAGTCTCTCCTTGGATAATTGAAGTGGCATACATCCCAATCTTCGTTTTGGACATAAAAAACATATCTTTTCGAGAGAATTCACCATATTATTTTTACAAACAAGAAATCCCTTATTTTCACCCTGGTAACCCTACCAAGGTGACCTACCCCTAAGAAGGAATATTAATGTGTATGCTAAGGAATCTAGAACATCTCATTTATTTCCTATTTTCTCCAAATGTGCTTGTACACATGCATACCTAAAAATATCTCAAAAAAAATCCACCCATTGCTTATAGTCAACATGTTGGCCCGGTGATGAATCCTTCAAACTTGAGGACAAACCAAGATATACTAGAAAGACATTTTTCTCATCCGAAGTTCCAAGCTGGCCAAGTGAAAATTTTCCAGGGTTCACATCTCCATGAAAAAATCATTTTAAATGAAGTTTCTCAAGTATTTACATTGCCTCCACAATAATGTATGCAACCATATTGGTAGAAATTTCTTAGAAAAACAAATTCCATGCATCCCAAAGGTTGGGCCCAACATATCCATTGCCAAAATATAATAATATCTGTGACGCCTGCTACCTCTCTCATTATTGTTTATGATTTTTCTACAAACAATACTTCTGATAGAGATAAGACTCCTCCTCAGACTTGGGATTGTTTATGTCCTTTCTAAGTAACAAAAAAATATTACATGTGAAATTGATTTCTCTAAGTCACAAGGAAGTTTTCTTTTCAAAATTATATCTATAAGTGACATATGCTCAATATTATTAGGTGTAGAAACCATTTTGGGTGTTCTAGTCAAATCCTTATTGGTTGTTGCATCTTTTATTTGATAGGTAATAGTGTAAACTTCATCCCAAAATATTTGACTTTCATACCCAGAAAAAACTAAACCAACATACCTTGGTTTATATCCATCTAGTACTGTATGATGCATCATTTCCTGGTATAATGTAGATGACCTATCAAACTGCTTCCAACCAATGAACAGGTTCAATAGAGGATACACATTTTCATTAGGAATAATCTGGTGATCTCTACTTCTGAGAGCTCCTTTGACAATGATAAATACATGGTCACTCATAGTAGAAGTTGTTGCAATTGTTGAAACAAATGCACTAGAATATGATGGATACCCAAACTCTTCCTCCTATGCTTGTTCTATCAAGTAAATTTCATCCTCTTCTTCTCCATTCTCTTTGTAAGAGTAGTATTCTGCCATAGGTATAGCCACTCCAATCTCAAGAGGAGTGAGATCATGATCCTCATCCTGTTTGACTATTTCACTGGTAGGAGAATCCAATTTTCTTAGTGGTGTATTCATGGAATGAAAAATGGGACCAATTCACTTGCCATTTGTAGCTCCAATTTTAGTTTGCATTGTAGCATAATTGTTTAGATTAACAATCAAGCTTTCATCTTTTTATTTTTCAATATATCTCCAATTGTTATTTCTTATATTTATATTTTCTTCCATTCATTGTTCATCATAAAAAAATTACACAAAGAACTTCAACAAAAATAATATATATATATATATATATATATATATATATATATATATATATATATATATATATATATATATATATATATATATATATATATAAAGAGACAACCACACAAGATCATAAGAGTTTACCATGGGAAAACCCACATGGGGAAAACCCAAGAAACTTTTCAATAAGGAAATCTTCAATTCAACAAAGATACATCTTAGTCAATAAATAGGTCAAACCTGGTCTATCCTCATTGTAGAAAATCCATGTAGATCCAATATGAAAATTGTAATATGCTAAAACAATTGACTTGAATCTACTCTACCAATTTCGGAAGCCAATTAAGACCGTGAAATCACAAAACAAGAAAGAGAAAGAATTTCAATCGAACAACACAAAGATTTCTTGGGGAAGGCCTCAACTAAAAACCCCATTATTTGATATTGTATAAGTTATAAAATATGATAATATTACAGTGCTTTTCTCCCTCTAGAGAAACCTCTGCACTATCTCTATCTGTCTCATTGATTCCTAGACAAGCCTGGTTCAATACTTAACTAATTTTCTTCCCTCCAGGATCCCTATTTTCTTGCGTTGTTTCCTCAGGTAACTAGGCCCTATTAATTAGGGAAATTACAAATCCATATTGTGCAATCCATTAGGGACCTTCCTATGACTGCATGCACCACCTGTACAATTCATATAATTATACAACTAATAATACACTTCCCTTGAACTCCAATCTCAACTGGGTATTTCTCAGAACTAACATGCAAGAGTTATTTATCAGTTATTTGATTGATCACTGCATGTGGTTCAAGTTCAAGTTCCACACTTTGACCTCGCACCAGTTCCTCCATCAGTTAGAAATAGTTAAATTGAATTTAACTCAGATAAGCTAAGTTAATTAATTACAATTCAAAATAAACTCAACTAGGGCTCCTATAATGTAGGAGATTCTCTACATACCTCTAATTTGACCCTCAAATATAATTAATTGAACCAAATGAGTAATCCTAACGTAGTTAACTCGTAAAATCTATCATGTGATGTGGAACTAAAATTTTATTCTAATTTAATCAAGGGAAAATTAAATTAAAATATTTTTCTTGTTTCCATTTTCAACACTCCCTCTCAACAATAAAGGGATTATGTGCTACACCGATCCTGCCTCTGTGGAACTCAAATTTGCCTCTTGATAGTGCCTTCGTCAATATGTTTTGATCTTTCTCCTTTGTAGGAATGTAATATAACAACATAATCTGTCTTTGCACATAATATCTGAGATGGTGGTACCTGATGTCGATTTTCTTGGACCTATCATGAAAAAATAGATTAACCAAGAGTTTGATGCAACTTTGGTTATCACAATAAATCATTGTCAGATCCATATCCTGACCAAAGAACACAACAAGGATCTTCCTCATCCAGATAGCCTCACAAGTTTCTTAACTAGCATCTATGTACTCTGCTTATGTTGAACTGAGTGCAATTGATCTTTGCTTCCTGTTGTACTAGGAAACTACTGCTAACCCAATAATGAAGATGATCCCTAATGTACTCTTCTCGTTAGATGGAATCCCTTCCCAATATGAATTTGTGAAGCCTTGAAGTGTAATATTCCTTTTTCAGCATTTGCTACAACAGGGTCCAAGGGGACACTGTATAAGGAAGCTGATGAAAAAATAAGCTGAAAGGGGGCTTGGATCCCCTTGTTAACACATTAAACACCTTACTTCCAAAATTTGAGCCCAAAGAAATGACTCTACTTGGGTTATTCATATCTCCCCAAACTAGGTCCCTTAGAGAATGCTCAAAGAGAGAGCCTACAACAATATATGAACACAATAATGAAACTCTGCAAATATGAATACATCATAAGGGGGAAATTTTATGCAGGCAACATTATATTATTATATCAGCAATAATATACAAGAGAATCATGAGGGACAAGCCACTCAAGCTATGAGAACCAATCTCCAATGATCAAGCAATGAAATACATGAGTTGCTGCAACTGCACAAAATGCCGGAAAGTAGTGATTGTGCAGTATCTATGAGAGTAGCAGCTACTGAATACATAAAAAATGGTAATGTGGTTGAAGGATACAAAGAAATGCCCAAGAATGGAAATATGGGCCCCAATACAATATTTCTAGCCAATCCAGGAGGGACTGCTAGAAATGTCAGATATAATACAATGTGAAAATTAACTACTAGGGTTAATATGTCACTGCAACACTGAATACATATGATGAGGCTATGGCAGATCTAAAATATGGATTTCCCTCCTCCAATGGTGCTCTTTAGTAGAAGGCTGATCCCTCTACTCAAGAACAAACCTCCCGATGAGCTCGATGAACTTCCCGAACACTGCCTGCATGAAAATAACGCAGTTCTAGCCATAGAATGCGCTGTGAGAGATGATGAATGATTGGTTTGGTGCCAAAAATCTGAAATGATGCCCGAGAGTATCCTTTTCTGCTCCTCCAAAGATTATACAAGATCTCCTCCAAAGAACAAGCCAAAGAATGACTCTATGAGTTCCTCTGTTGCTGCACCCAACAACACAATGTTTTTTTCCCAATAGGAAAATGCTGTATTGAAGGAGGTAGCTTTGGCCAAATGTTGGAATGATGAAATGTAGCTCATAACCCTCTCCTTCCTTGAGGATGAGGTAGGGATTCCCCACCGGGAACACCCTTGTGCTCAAGAACACTACAACCTTGCTAAATAGCCCAAGGATGCAAGTCTTAGCAGACCCAACGAAAATGATAAGCCAATGCATAATGACAATGGGCTGCCATCTCCTCCTTATAAAGCAAATGAACTCCTCTCACCATGGGTCCCATCCACACTTGCCACCTAGCTCATGCAAGTGGAGCCTCCTCTAAAACTGCGCTGCCTTGTCATGGAGATTCCTTCTCTTGGACAACGTTGTTGACTTAGTTAAAGACGACTAAATCAAAGTGATCCCGATCATATTCACACCCTTAGGTGCTTAATCCAGCTATTTATTCACCCTCCTTTCACACAAGGAGTGTTATTTCTCCATCTAAGGGGGTTAAGGAGTCTCCTTACCCATTTTATTCAAAAAAATGGAAATATGCAAACTATAATGTTCCTTTTAGCTTGAGGCTAAAAATTGGCAACATTACATGAAGCTTCACTCCCTCTTTCCACCCGTACTAAAGACCAAACTTAGTGGTGCCCCTGAGGTATCTCAACACATGTTTGGATGCCTTCCAATAGATCTTGGTTTGATTAACCATTTTTTGACTAAGATGGTTAACCGCATAACACGTGTCCGGTCATGTGTTCACCAAGAACACGAGTGAACCCATAAGCTGCTTGTAAATGGTAGCTTCTACCATTCACCTGAAGTAGCATATTCCTTCCTCCAATTCCTTGCTAGAGTAGTCTCCATGTGTTTGCTGCTCTCCATGTGAAACTTCTTCAATATCTCGTTGGCATACTTGCCCTGAGAGAAAAACAATTCCCCATCTCTTTTCCAATTTCCAAACAAAGGAAATAATGCAAGATCCCCATGTATTTCATCTCAAATTCTCTTGCAAGATCCTCTTTCCAAGATTTGATCAACTCATCATCACTTATTAAAATTAAATCGTCGACATAGAACAATATAATAAATAATTTACCTTCAACCACAATATGGTAAAGGTTCACATCTACTTCAATTTTGGTGAAGCCCAAATTGGTGAAATAGTTATCGATATTGGTGTACCAAGCACAGGGTTCTTGTTTCAGTCCATACATCACTCGCTTGAGTATGCACACATGCAACTCTTTGTCAAAAGTATAAAATCCTCTTGATTACTCTATGTACACCTCTTCCTCAATCACTTCATTGAGGAATGTTGTATTTACATCCATCTGATGTATCTTCCATCCCATCTACGCCGAAAGTGCAAGAATAGATATGATTGAAGAGTACCTTTCTATTGGAGCAAAAGTCTCTTCGTAATCAATTCCCCCCACGTGAGAGAACCCCTTGGACACAAATCTTTCCTTGTGTTTCTCAAAACTCCCATCCGGTTCTTGCTTCACCTTGTAGATCCACCTAGATCCTACAACTGACTTGTCTTATGGTCTTGGGACAACTTCCCATGCATTTTTTCTGATGATGGAGTCATATTCCTCTACCATGACATCAAACCATATTGGCTGCTACACTTCTTCCTTGAATGAGGATGGCTCAGTCTCTACACTCTCGCCCATAAGAGACATGTATCAAATGTACCGCTTTGTGGACCTTCTCTGCCTGCGCTGTGATGCAGGTGCTCCCATATTCTCTCTAGCATAATGCATCAACTTGTCAACCTCTCTGGTGCACTTCCTTCCATCTTTGGATGTCTCTGCATGAGTGGGTTCTTCCACTCTGTGCTCCTCTTCTTGTGGTTGCTCCACATATTGAGATTTTTCTTTTAGGTCTAAGATCTCCTCAACAACATGAAACTGAAGCTCCCTCTTAAGGAAAATTCACATGGCCTTCTCTTCATTTAATTTCACATCTCTAAGAACCACTGTCATCTTCTGATATGGAAGGTACACCCGATAGTTGTGAGGTGTATCAATGTACCCCAAAAATATTCCCAACTCAGCTGTTGGTTCTAGATTTATCCATGAATATTTGGTTACATGATAGTAAAATGATGAACCAAAAATTATAAAGTGCACCACATCTGGTTTCTTACCTAAAAAAATCTTCCTCTGGTGTACTCATCTTGAGAATCCAATGAGAACTTATGTTCTACGAAAATACTATTGTGTTGCATGCTTCAACACACAAGTGGAACGGTAAGCCTTGATCATGCAACATCGCTCATATTGCTCCCACAATAGTTTTTATTTATTTATTTATGCAACCCCATTCTGCTATGGGTTATGAGGTGCTATCAATTCTCTTCGAATGCGTTCTGAAGCACAAAATTTATTGAATTCATTCGACACATTTCTCCACCATTGTCTCTCTTGAGAGCCTTCATCTTGTTTCTTATATATTTCTTGACAAGTGCTTTGCAATCACAAAATTTTTAGAACGTATGATATTTCTTCTGCATGAATAATATCCAACAATTGTGTGAAAAATCATCTACAAAAATCACATAATACTTGTGTTTCCCTATGGAGGTTGTTGAGAACGATATACACACATCTAAGTGAACTCTTTCAAGGATCGCCTTTGCTCGATTGTCCTTATCATGAAAGGTGGCTTTGGTGTACTTCCCCAATGTACAACCTTTGCATGTATCACATTGCTCAAGTGCAGCCTTTGGAAGTCCTATAGAAATCTGTTGCATGATCTTCAAAGCGCCATGGTGTATATGGCCCAATATTCTATGCCATAACTCACCAATTTCTTGGCTCTGATACCATGTAGAAAATACACATAGATTCATTCAGAAAATTGTAATATTATAAAACAATTGAATTGATTATACTCTACCAATTGCAGAAACCAATTAAGATCGCAAAACAAAAAAATAAAAACAAGAAAGAGAAAGAATTTGAATTGCACAACACAAATATTTCCTAGGAAATCCTCAGCTAAAAATCCCCTCTATCTGTATATTTCATAAGTCAGAAAATATGAGAAGTCTACAATGATTTTATCACTCTAGAGAAACCTCTGCACTATCTCTATCTGTCTCATTGATTCCTAGACAAGCCTAGTTCAATACTTAACCAATTTTCTGCCCCCCAGGATCCCTATTTCCTTGCACTATTTCCTTGGGTAATTAGGCCCTATTAATTAGGGAAATTCCCAATTCATACTGCGCAATCCATTAGGGACCTTCCATTGAATGCATGCACCACCTATATAATTTAGATAATTAGACAACGGATAGTACACTTCCCTTGAACTCCAATATCAATTGGGTCTTTCTCATAACTGATATGCAAGAGTTATTTATGAGTGAATTATCAGTTATCTAATTAATCAGTGCATGTGGTTCAAGTTCAAGTTCCACACTTTTACCTCTCACGAGTTCCTCCATTAGTTAGAACTAGTTAAACTGACTTTAACTCAGATAAACTAAGTTAATTAATTACAACTCAAAATAAACTCAACTAGGGCTCATATAATGTAAGAGATGCTATGCATGCTTATAATTTGACCCTAGACTCAAATTAACTAAACCAAATAAGTCATCATAACTTAGTTAACTCGTGCAAGATGTCATGTGATGTGGAGTTACAATTTATTCTAATTTAATCAAGGGAAAAATAAATTATAATCCTTTTCTTGTTGCCATTTTCAACACTCCTAGTCAAGTCAACTGGCCTAAGAAACATGCTTTGTTTTCCCTAGGAAACAAACTTGTCCTTATTCCTCATTCCTAATATCATCCTTTCAATTCCATTTCACCTCAGTAATTTGACCTATCTATCTTATGATATTTCTTAGGAGTTTGCTTCTTTCTTTCCTTATTCACATGCCCAAACAAAAGAATATGCCATAGAACATAGGCTCATCCTTGCCTCAAAAATATAATTTTTTTGAATAGAACTGAATTGGGTGATAGAGGGAGGTAGAATACCTCATTTATACAGTAATCTAGCTATCTAAATGGGTGCATCTTACATTAGTGCTAACTTTGACTAGGAGGAGGTCAAATTCATCTTTTGGGGCCTTAAATTCAACTTTTACAAATTTAAATTTCCTATTATTTCAACCAACATGAAGAAAATGTTATTTTTTTTCTCAAGCATGAAGAACATGCTTACAAAAATTCATTAAAGGCTAAAATATACATTAGCAAGACCGACCATAGTTACAAAAATTCAAAATCAGCTTCATCACTGATATTTTCCCCTTGTCTACCTTTACCTTAGTGCCCTGCATTTTTAGGTTTGATTCAATGTCCATAATATAAATTGTGTATTTCTTGTAGCTAGCCCAAAAATCATTCCAATTCCTCATGACTGCTTTCTGCTATGTGCTTTTATCCTCCAAATTAGGTGCGTGTTCAATCTTGGGCATTATGGATGTGGTAGCTATTATATTCCACTGAGTGGGTTGCCCAAAGGTGCTTGTCCAAAAAAAGGAATTGATATGCTACCAAAACCACCAAAAGCAGTTGGTTGTGCTTGATCAAAATTACCAAAAGTAAATGCACCCTATGTTTGGGCGAGATTTGGTGATTGAAGGCCATTGAACATGGAAGGAGATGACTGTACAAGGCTTTTTGGATTTCTCTATGACATCATTGATGATGTGCTACTAAAGAATAGGTTGTGCTCAAAAGCAGGAGTGTATTGGGAAAGAATTGATGTTGGAGATTTAAACGTTCCAAATGACTGCATACTTCTAAGAGGTGTGCTTGATTCATATGTAGGAGATGACCCTAACAATGGGATTGACCCAAAAGGAGATGTAGACTGAAGTTATTGATCAAAGGGTGATAATTCAAAAGTTTGTCTCTTCATTGAAAGACCCTATGATTTAAGTTCATAATTCTCCTCAACTAAGTACTAGAGCTCAACATTATTGGCTGAATTTTGTCCCTTTGAAAAACACTATTCAGACTTCTTACCAATTTCGTACTTTTGATGGGAAATTTTTTTGATTTTCCCATCTCACTTGGTTTTTTGGAAACTTAGTTATACTGAGACGAGGATGAATCAATATAACGATGACTTAATCAATATACCCATTTTTTACTGACTCAATTAGCATTCAAACACTCAGTAACATAATGTTAAAAAAAAAAATCTAGCATGTGTACAACTTCAAAAACAAAACGGGAGAAACAATATAGAAGGACACCATTATTTTAGGTGGAAACCCTTAGGCGGTAGAAAATCACTATATTAATGTTCTACTGCTCTTCTTTTACTAATATTCAAGCATCAACATTATTTTACATAGATATTCTAGCCACTACCAGCTAGGAATCCCCAAATCCCTATATAACAAGCCCCAACTTGCAGGAGGTCCCAACCTCCATAAAAAATTCAATGGCCACAATCAATAAGGAAGCCTCAGCTCCCTATCTAGAAAGTCGCTACTTTCCAAATCTTTTAAAAAATTTGGATCACCCTTTCATTTATTTTCATACTAGGTCCTCTGCAACAAAAACACAACAATAACCTTCTTGCAATCAACACAATAAAAAATACAAAATCTCACTCAACTGACTCAATAATTCTCCATCCTAAAAATTAGTAGTAAAAATCCCTCTTGCAACTATCAACTATATACTTTGTAGCATTTATCCTCTAGATTGATCTCTACTACAAATAGATTTAAGCTTCATCATAGATAGCAACCAAACTTAATCTCCAACACTAGCATACCATATTTGTGCTAGTTTATTCCTCATCAAAATAGACTAAATCAACATATTAATTACTCTCCATTTCCCTTGGTGACCATGTCAAATAGGACCAGATCAACTCAATTATTATGCTTACTCCTTACTTTTGGTGATTGTCAAATAAGACAATATTAAATCAATTAATGCATTTACTTCTTAATTTTTATGATAAGTCAATGATTGATTGTGTTCCATTACTCTTGATGACCAAAACCATAATCTCTTTGAAGTCTAAAAGTTGAAATCAATGCCAAATAAAAAATATTGTTGTAAAAAATCCCCCCCTTTGGCATTGATGGCAACTCCAGCTGATCGTTCCATTTGAAACTAGCCTTTGAAGTTTGATATATAAAGAATTCTCTATCTCCCTCTTTGCTATCAATGACAAAGGGTTATAACTGAAAAGATAACATCAATGTCAACAGTACCAACAATCCACCATTGATCACATAGCTACTAAATATGTGCAAAAGGTTCTCCCTATACACATGCTCTGTCTGATTTTCTTGAAGAACGAAACATGATGAACTTCCAAACTCTAGCAGTACATGAAGCAATAGCGACTGATTAGAGGAAATTTAATTTTAAAGGTTAACATTGAATTTCCATGTCATAATGTGTAAGTGTCTAAGTCCTTTAAAATTCAAAAGAGATATATGTGTGACTAGGCACTCGCAATTTTTTAATGATATAATTTACCTATCGTAAGCATGAACGGTTCCCAAGTGACCCAATACTACATTAAATTTTAAAAATAAAATTAATATCTTATTCTATAAGGTTATAGTGTCAATAATATTATTAATGACATGCAACTAATTTAAATTTTAAATTTACTTTTTATTAAATATTGTGTAAATAAATAAATAAATAAATATATATACACACACACACACACACACACACACACACACACACACACACACACAGTTATTTTGATAAACGCTAGATTTATTTGGGTAATTTCGATAAAAGTAAAATAATTAAAATGATATATTAAAAAATGTCTACATGGCATTATTTTACTAATTTTTTTTTTCTTAGGTGGCTATTTTTGAGTTCAAATTTCCTCTAATTGACATATTCAATAACAATATGAGCAACAACAAACAATGAATTTATAGCAACGTACAATGACAATAACAATGATACATACATAGATCACTCACAAGTCATACATCATAGACATCATCATACAATGACAGCAATAATGGCAACAATACAACTCTTCTGCTAAAAAACAATAATCAACTCAATTCTAAACATGATCATCTTATCAAAACTCAACACGCTTTTCCATACAAGCATTAGTGACATTTTAGTCTCATAATTATCACGATAATGCTCTTAACATTTACTATACTCATGCATAAGAATTGTACCACTATGCAAACCACAATAATTGACATTACAAAGTGATGGAGAGCATGCATCAACAATAAATATATACCATGTGGCATAGGATATGGACCCAACCACGGGAAACAATATAATAAAAACATATTGGAAGTAACTTCAAAATATTAGCCCTTCTATAAGAACCAACTACAATCTTTGGCTTCACAACAAGTTTCATCGCTCTCCACATAGTAAATAACGAGTAATAAATTTTTCCACTGTATCAATGTTAGGCAAGCCAACACTCCATCAATTTTGAAGATCAAATCAACATTACACATCCCATACAAACATGCCCCAATAATTTGACACTTACCAATAGGAAAAAAATTTAAAATTTGATCACCAATCAAATTTGCTCATACAAACACCAATACACTGACAAAACTTAATGACATACAACAGCACTCTAACCAATATGGTAGTAACAAACTCTAATATAACCAAAAATACCCTTGATGACCAAATACTAGACAATTTGCAACACATGGGATTAGGCTTGTATATACTCAATCACACAAGTAACACCTCATTAAAGTTACATGGCCATTTTAAATTATAATAGATCACCAACACACAAGATTTTCTCAATCTTTGTTTCAGTCTAAGTTAGTTTCAAATCAAATCACAATCAACAATGATAACATTCTTAGGGCATAAACATGGCATCAATCATAGAGTTGTAACTTCTTGAATATATCTGCTTCCAACACCACTTCGAGACATACTAGGATCTTCCCTCAACATAAGCTCTAACATCTAGACTCTGCAACAATTTGGAACTTTCCATTAGTCTTAAGGTTTTCAAGTCACAATTGTGCACAAGTTATTTTATATTGATTCAAAACATACATCATTCTGGTATAAACACAAGACAGCCACCGTATTACAATTTTCCTTACTTTAATTGCTCTTCATCCATTCATATGCAGACACATTTGATCTCAACGCATTGAATCAGAATCAATCCAATCCCTAATGTATATAGTTTATTTCCCCCTTACAAACATAACTCAGCTAGCAAAATAAATATGTTATGATCTTCTTTGTCATACACACAAAATTTTTTCTGCTACATGTACATAATGTGGCCCTGATATGAAAATGTCTTCGCTTGGCATAGTGCACACAACAACCACTCTATTCATCCAAACCATCAATTTGTTCATACTATTTGTGGACCAATTCAACAGGTGTTTCATGCATTCTACTAATATTAATATCATATCGAATAAATAAACCATTAGATGATAAATGTGTTCAAACAATTTGTGACCATAGCCAGAAAAAACACAAAGACTTAAATCACCGTTGACAAAATACAATAATTATTAAAGTGATTACTTAAAAGTTTTAATGTGTTTACACCATTGGGATGAGTCAAGCCATTAAACAAGTCTACTTGACCGTTATCAACCAATTCCATGGGAAATACAATGGTTAAATCCCATGGATTTTCCTTTTGCCCATGAACATATCCATGACCATGAAGTTACTGGAAATTACACCTGTGCACAATGTTACATAGAGTATAGACATCGCACAACAACTCACCTTGAAGTTTAACAACAACACTTCTCTACTACAGGTGATTTCTTGACATACAAAGGGATCCCTAATTGAAGAGTAGTCAACCACATGATCTAATTACAAAGATTAGAAACTTGAAATAATGTGCACTCCATCACTCGAGGCACACATAATCTAACCTTTTCATTATGCACAAAGACACCAATACACTCCAACAATTACACATGCACACTTTCTCTGTCATTAATTGACCTTTGATTTCAACCTACCCACACAGGATCTCCAAACTACTTCATCAAACCTACACAACGATTCACAATAGAAAGTAGAGAGAAATTTATTTCCTAATGTTCATATTTGACTAAATCAACACTTGGTCAATGTAACAAACTGGCTTGCAAAACTGATTTCTTGAAAAAAGAGAAGGGTGATGGGACCAAAGAAGGACATAGACACATATGCATGAATGAATCATTCACGCAAATTAAAAATAAGTAAATAAATATAGTGGAAGGATAGAAAAATGTGGCGACATGTGAAATAAGCCACTAACTAAAGTGGAAGGGTATGCAACATTCTGACGATGCATGATGCATATTCCACTTCATTGACTCGATTAAATCTCGATATGTTCCATGTCATATATGGTGGAAACACATAGGCGTGATATAATTTCAACCTGTCTCTCTCTTCTTTGTGTCTGTCTTTATTCATGTGCCAGATCTATTTTGTATTATGACTAACAAAATAATAAGTATACAGTTACAAATAATAAGTATTGTTACTAGTCATCATGAGATGCCACATACCTCAAAAGTTTAAAGTTGGATGATAGTGCATAATATTTGCAAATTTGACCACTATCCACAAAAGGTTGAAAGTGCGTACACATAATTTGGTTGGAAGCTTCATAATAGATTTTTTTTTTTTCTCTAAAAAGTGTCGATGAATTTGATAGAATTCAAAACCTCGATCCAATGAGTCCTTAACACATGAAATTTCTTGTATTTCTATCAATGTGCACAAAAAAATAATATTACAAAACCTATCTCAATATTTTACCAAGTGCACAAAATAAAAAACCTATGCACTCAATTAATAACTCTCCAATGATCTCATGCTGACCATCACAACTTGTGCAAGGTACTTCTGTCCAAACTTTTATTACACTATAGAATCCATGCTCTGCCTCAACAAAGTGCATGGAATGCTTATCATACAATTATTCACACAATAATCAACTACAGGTGTGTACTTCTCTAATCCTTACACATAGTCACATGTAAACACTCAACTCATGCACCATCTAACTTCTCTTTCCTAGGAAAATCCAGGAAGATCAACTCGAAGGGATCTACCCGCCAGCCAAACAAGCAAGGCCTAACCCCAAGGGTGTCGAGGATATTTTATCCCATGACCTCCCAATAGGAGAGGTACTTAAGCAACGGGAACTCGACTAATTGAGCTAACCCTTGGGGTTATGCACCATCTAACTTCTATTCAATCCAATAACATGGATATTAAATAAAGATGCCTAACACCCATATGAAGAGTCATATCGATGCATATATTGGACCATATGAAGGCAAGAAATGAATGCACTCCACTAAAAATCAACAAAACCTTCGGAAAGAGTTGAACCGTTTCAAGTGTTCTAAAAAACATGTATTTAATTTATTTTACAAATGTCAATTCAAGCTACACACTACGCACAAACCAAATCAAAGATCACTAAGATATTTAATGCATTTACATTATCAAACCTTCAAACCAAGACCAATTCAACTAGTCATGGACCAAATCTTCTTGCAACCACATCACTACGTAACTCCACTAAATTCTACTGTGCTTGGAAGACTTGATCAAGATAATCAATGGGGAATCAATCAAACATGATGTTCACACCTATTTGATGACTAGATTAATAGTGTGATTTTACCTTTCAAAGGCCAGATTGAATAATTTTCAAACATGACAAAATTAATGTTCATTCCCCTTCAAAATAAAAACTGTATTAAATTCACTCCATTATGCCTTTGGGGGCTCAATAAAAGAATTAATTATTACTAGATCAAAAAATCATTCGTAGACTGCTCAACCTACAAATATTTAAAAAAAAAACACACCATATGTAATGTGATCACACTATCGATATCTCTCTATGTCCAACATACTCATCACACTGGTAGTTAATACACAATCACTATCACATACTTGGTTGAAATTATTCTAATTGCAAGGCATCACCAATATACATGAGTGCATAAGAGCTTTAATGGCACTAGTCGCTTTTCTAGACCAAACCAACATTAAAAATTTCAACGATTATTTGACGAAACCATTGTTGCGCCAAAATAGATGTAATGCTGAAATCAAAGATATATTGAAGAAGATATTAGACATTGTTATCATTTTTTTTATTTAATTCACCCAAAAAAAAGATGCGCCAGAACATAATAAAAAAAAGGTCGCTCACACCTTCCTTTGATTAAACCAACTGCTATCAAAATTGAAGTAATAGAATGACAATGAAAACTTTTCTCTAGGAGCTCCGCATGAGCTTGTGAATTTTCTTCAGTTTATCTCAAACCTTGAAACTATAATATGCACAATATCTTTTGAAATTTGCATTTGAATCATTTGGATTCTCTTGAAGCCATTTCTATTGAACGAGGGTCTGATATCTACTCCCCCTGAGTAGATTATTTTCATGCATACTTTTGGATGAAACATTAGATCCAATATGTACTTCTTCAAGGTCCTTTGGAGATTTTCTAGCACTTATTATTTGCTCTTCTTTTCTTCTCCAAATTCTCTTACATTTTCTTGGCAGGTTGCTTTGACATGCTATAGTGAGGGTGACCATACAAGGTCCTAACTTATTTTGCTTCTTTACCTTCATGGATTGTGCTACTTATTTTGATTGTCTAACCTAAAAGCGAGAAAAAAACATTCCATACCTGCAAAATTGTGCTTTGTGTCCATATTTGTCACATTTATAACATTTTATGTGACATGGAAATGAGGAAAAAACCTATTATTCCCAAATGATGTACTTCTTTTCACATAAGATTTACAATCAATGGCTTTATGGCAAAAAACATTGCACAAATAAAAAAAACCATGAAAACAAATTGTATACCTAGAAAATTTTTGTATTTTATTTATTCGGCCTTGAGGAGGAATAAATATTAGAAAACCCTCTTTATCTCCTTTCTTTTGTTGTTGTCCTTGGATTTTTGGTTTGACTATAGTTGCCTCCAAAATAGATCTGTTGTTATCTAACTTGTTTCTTACATAATTTTCCTTAGCTTCTAGTTCTTCACATTGTTTCTTTCTATACTTTAGTTGATTTCTCACTCCTTATTCCACTCTCCTTGCCTCATCTAGCTAGGTCTTCATATCAAAAATTTATTTCTTGAAATAATAGTCTCTTTCTTCAAGTATTTGAAGAATCCTTTTCATATATTTGTTTTATGATGTGAGAATTTCTATTTTGGCCAATGCTTATCTAAGCTTAGTTTTATCTTCTGCGGATCTCTCCTTTTCTCCATAATTTCTACTGATTTATTCTCCATGTAGTGCATGAAACCTATCCCAAATATCCTTTGCAGTCTTGAGGTTTATGATTTTCTCAATGTCCAAATTGTGAAGAATATAATAAAATTCACACCTGGCCTGTGCATCCCATTGCAAGATTAGTTTGAAGGGTGTTTACCACCATAAACACTTATCACCACTTTCAAAACTTTATATCCATGAGAAAATATTTCTAATTTCACCTTCTCTCTCCATTCTTGAAAATTTGTGGCATTGAGCTGTGGAGCACTTAGATAACCCATGATTCACCCAGATCTACCTTCCAATGATTAAAATACAATAGAAGGAATATTATTTGATACAAATTGTTGGAAACTTAGTTATATTGAGAGGGGAAGGGGGCAGGGGGGAGGTGTATTGGATCAATATAACGTTGATTTGGTCAATATACCAAATTTTTGTTGAATCAATTAACACAAAAAAATCGGTAGCATAATGTAAAAGCAACAAATCTAACATGCATGCGAATTAAAAAACACAATAGGAGAAACAATACACGAGGACACCATGATTTTAGGTGGAATCCATAAGGGGGAAAAAAAATATTGTGGAGATCTATTTCTCTTCTTTTATTAATCTTCATGAATCAAAATTATTTTACATATATATGTTGGACACTGCCAGCTAGGAAACCCCACCTCCCTATATACCAAGCCCCAACTTTCTAGAGGCCCCATCCTCTATAAATAATTATACTAGCCAAAACCAATAAGGAAGCTTCAACTCCCTATCTAGCAAGCTGCCACTCTTTTTTTCCAGAGAAAAAATTGAAATTTTCCATTATAGGTAATAATTTTTTTACAGAGTACATACAATAAGCATTCTATCTGATCATGTGTTACGTAGAACACAAAAAATCAGATCCATACAATCGTTTTGTATACAGGAAAATAACCACAATAACCGCAGAAGTACGAGACCTTTGGTTGAGCAATTCTCGAAAGAGAAATCTATCTTCCTTTTCCACGCCAACCCACCAGTTCAAGGGCTCCTCAAAAGAAGAAAAACCCCGAAAAATGAGGGTTAGCTAAGAAAAAAGAAAAAACCAAAATAAACTAGAAACCCAAGCCCTCACAAACCCATAAGGGAATTTAAGAACCCAGAATGGGTATCAAGAAACCACAGGCATAATGGCGGGAGGAAACAGACCCAATAACCGGAGACCAAGAGCTTAGCTACTAAGGCTCTAAACCAAAGAAACTGAGCAGATCCAAACCCACGAGCAGTGTAAGGGAAACTAAAGCTCCAAACCACCAACAACATCTGCAAAAAAATGACCCCAGTGCTATTGAAGCTGCACGCAGAAATGAAAAAGGGGCTGTAGCAGCGATGACAAAATCTGAAGTAGCAAAACTCATTGGGAGGTTCACTGGGAAACATCCTCACCTGTGAAACAGTGACAACTCTAGGCAGTAACCACCTGTGAAAAACTTGGGTAGAAAACGCCCCTGCGAACAACATCAGATTCCGATCCACCGATGACTTCAGAGAGAGCGGCCTAGCCTCATCGAACCAGAAGAAATGAGGGGGTCACAATAGCAATGTGGCTATCAGACTCCCTCTCAAGAAAACCCTTGATCCATGTTGCAGAAACCCTCGGCCATCTGTCTCCTTTTTCCGCAGCTGCTTCGAGCTCCCCCCACATTCAACAAGTTGCCACTTGCCAAATATTCTCAAAAAATTGGATCGCACTTTCAAGAATTTTCATACTGTGTCCTTTGAAACAAAAACATAACAATAACCTTCTTGCAATCGACACAATTGTGAATCAACAATACAAAAAATCACACAATAAAAATATATCTCCATCATAAAAATCAAAGTACAAAACCCTATTGCAGCCATAAACTATATTCTCTGCAAAATTATCCTCTAAATTGATAGTTTCTACAAATATATTTAAGCTTCATCTTACATAGCAACTAAACTTAATATCCAACACTTTCATACCATATTTATGCTAATATTTTTCTCATCAAAATAGACTAAATCAACACATTAATTACTCTCCATTTCCCTTGGTAACGATGTAAAATAGGACCAAATCAAATCAATTAATGAGATCACTCCTTACTTTTGTGATTATCAAATAAGAAAAAAATACATCAATTAATGCAATTACTTCTTACTTTTGGTGATCAAGTCAATGATAGATTGTGTTCCAGTACTCTTGTTGACCAAACCATAATCTCTCTGAAGTATGAAAGTTGACATTAATGCCAACTAAACAATATTGTTTCCCACATGGTTCAAAATATTGAGGTGTGCCTTTTCCAATGCATCAACTTACTTTGTTATATTCTTGTAAAACTACTCAAGCTTCCACCACGATTCTACATACTCTTTCCCAAAAACTACTTCCAACCGCTCTACGTTAAACAACCCTCCAGAATGGTAGGAGAGCCATATCTAATACCATTGTAATGTGTTCTATTGACCTAGGGTTCCCAATAATTATATAACATGTTTATTCATCCATATAACAATAAGTATCCAACTATGTATTAGATATACAAAACTCTTAAACAAAATTATAATTCTTAAACAAAACATCAATAAGCTAGGGCACCCAATGAAAATTAGATTCAACCAATGATGCACAATATAGTTATAACAATACTTCCAATTTTTATCTAGTTTATTGTTGACAATGATATAATTATTTTCCAAACCACAATAATATAAGGTTGGTTTCCACAAAAAACAATGGACTAATTTCACTCAAAACCACCAATATACTTAGAATGCAATATCAAATTTAAGTGTTCTAAAACCAAATCAGAAATGAGTTTTACAACAATCTTCCACTAGCTATGAATTTATTAAATAAATATTGAGACTAAGTCTTACTGTGAATTATATTGGTTGATCATATGATAAATCACTTCCATTGGAACCTCGAGCCCATGTTACTTTCAACAGTATGAATCATCTTCACCTTGAGTTTGAATCTTAAATTGTACATAAATTTGGGCCACTTTGAAAATTAGGCCCTCTTGCATCCCTGCAATTTCCTATGGCCTACGGAACCCTCAATTCATTGTTTCCCTTTTCTAGAACACAAAACCTTTGACACCTCCTTTAAGATATATTTCAGTAGGATTTCCATAGGGGTAGACCTTTTTTCTATGTAAAATTGCCTAATGAATGATCTCATATAGATTCTTCCTTAAGTGCCAAAATGAGACCAAAACTTCTCCAAAGAGATATTATGTACTAGAACAAGAAAAAGAGGTGTCTAGGTAGTGTGGGGTCAACTCCACTAAAACTAGACAAAGGGATTAGCTAGGGTGGGATCACTTTCATTGAAACTAATTAAGAAAAGTGTCTTAAACCCTTAGAGCCTCAGGGTCCAGAAAATCAGATATATTCGAATCCAAATTGATGATGAAAATGTGATTCCAACTCTTCATTATTAATATATTCCTTCATGGGGTTTCTTAAATGTGATGGGTTGCAAGTGTAACCCCTAATTTGGGATTTTTACCCTAGTTGACCCAAAATTTATCAAATGTTACCCAAAAAATTGGATAATTGGATTTCCCCACTATATCAATACTATAGCCTATGAGGTTGGATAGACTACTTCGTCCTCTTGTAGGCATTTGATCCATAAGGGACATTACATTATAAAATATCTATAGTTGTTATAAGTGAAAAAAATTTATGTGATTGGAACTTGATTAAAAAAAAAAAAAACTTATTTAAATAAATAAGAGCGTATGCAGCTGATTTAGATGGCTTTTCCGTGAACATATTCAAAATAGTATCTATTAGTATACACTATTATTTCCAATGACGTATAAATGTTACGTATTTATAATAGAAATATGATAAGAATCTTGAGCACAAATCCAAGAAACATATTTTTCGAAATATGAATACCAAGCAACTAATTGAGGGAGTACGTTGTTGACAACACCCCATAATAAGGTTATGAAATCAACAGTACAAAGGAAAATTTAAATATTCTATCAAGTTGTTTTTCCAATCCCCAAAAGCATGAAAATAAAGCAAACAACCTACTTCCAAGTTATTTAATTAGAACCTTATCCCACAAATATAAAGATGATTCTTCTTTCTCTACTCAAGAGTCCCTCATAAGTTATCTCCTTTCTTCATATTGGGCATATAACAATTCAAAATATTGTTCATTTATGAATTGAACTTCAAAAAACTTTTTTCTTGGTTTTGGGTATTTTATGATCAACCTTCTTCAAGGATTAAATGGTTATATCTCTAAGAAATTTGGACTATATTGTTGCACATTATTTAATGTTGGAAATAATAAGAGAGGGGTGAATCAATATTTCTTAGCAATTAGCACTTTGTTAGATATAAGACTTTTCTGATCCATAATGTAGAAGAAATGTCTTTTGGATTAATCGCATAATTAGGATTTGGTCGACGTTTCGAACCAACTAATGTGGTTCATCCTCAAGACAAGGTGAAGAATGAGATCGATCTCAATGAATAAATAGAAGGATGCATCATTTTTCAATGATAGTTGTTAAAACTAGCCATTATTTATTTAATTAGTTGAGAATTTAAAAGTTTTAATTATTTAAAAATATTATTTAGAATGGTCAACAAATATTACAATAATTTAGTAAATTGATTAAATTATAAAATTAATTTTTATAAAGGGAAAAATATTAAAATAAGGGGAAGGGTTAAATGAATAATATGTAATAATTTATTAAATTGATTAAATTATAAATTTAATAATAATGAAGGGAATAATATTAAAATAAGGGGGAGGGGGTAAATGAATAATATAGAATAATATAAAAAGGGGAGGGAGAAGAAATATACAAATGAGAGGAGAGGGGGGAAAATAAATAACATCCAATATATATATATATAAGAAACAAAATAATAATATAGAAACCAGGGGAAAAATATAAACAAGAGCAAATGGCATAAAAACATAAACTAGAGAAAAGGATACAAACAAAAGAGGAAAAACAAAACAAAGGGACAAGGATAAAATTAGAGACAAAAGAAAAAGGAAAACAACACCCGGGGGCCAAATCACCTAGAGAGGGTTGTAATCCAACTCCTACTTAATTTCCACCCATCATCTCTGTTGATATTTTTAGGATGTCTCTCAATTTCAATAGCCTCCCTCAACTTTCTATGATGGAAGTGATCCACCCTAGCAATAAATTTGGAATCTTCAATGCAAACATGGGGACACGATTTCCCAGCATGCTCTGTAAGAGCAGAAGTGCGGGATCGACAATGTCTAATGTCTGCAACATGGTCATGGATTCTCTGTCTAATGGATCGACCAGTTTCCCCAATATAGGGAGTATCGCAGGAGCAAGGCACTAAATAAACACCTTTCATGTCCTTTGGGTCTATAGGGTCCTTAATTGATCTGAGAGAATTCTTGATAGTACAGATAGGCCTAAAATAAGAGTCGACATTATTTCTCCTAAGGAAATGGGCAATTATATTAGAGGTCCCTTGGATAAACGAGAGATTCACCATGGAGATAGGATCCAACCGAGAAGATTTGTCTCTTGAGCCTCTAACGGTTTTTTGAAAGGCCTTCAGACCTTGAGATCTGCTATACCCATTAATCTTAAACACATCCAGAATATGGGATTTCTCTAACTCCAAATGGCTAACATCATATATTCTAAGAGCCCGGGTAGCCAGAATGCAGAGAACACCAAATTTTTGAGCAGGAAAATGATGAGAATCAACATGAAGATACTGCTCAGTGTGAGTCTTCTTGCGAAAAACTTGGTGAGAAATAGAACCATCTTCCCTTCTAGAGAGAAGAATATCTAAGAAGGTAAGGCAACCATCCACCTCTACTTCCATCATGAATTTGATGTAATCAGATTGGGAATTTAGGTGATCAAGAAACAAATCTAACTTCTCCCAACCATGGGGCCAAATGACACAGGTATCATCCACAAACCTATTCCACTTATTTTGGCGAAGTTGAGCTGAGGCCAAATCCTTCATTTCAAAATATTCCATAAATAGGCTCGTGACAACAGGGGAAAGAGGGGAACCCATGGCCACACCGCAGGTTTGTTCATAACATTCACCTTGGAAACTGAAAAAAGTCAAGGTGAGGCACATGCCAACCAACTTAGAAGTGTCCTTGTCTATGACTCACTTAATGACCTCAATAGCCTCCAGGATGGGGATTTTGGTAAATAAGGAGACAACATCGAAACTAAATAATAAATCCCCAGGTTCTAGCCTGATGTATTTTCATTCCATGATAAAAGAATCAGAGTCCTTCACAAAATAATCAGTAAGCCCCACCAAGGGTTTAAGCTTACGGACTAAGAATTTAGCCAGATGATAAGAATTATTATGTTAACAATAGGTCTTAAAGGGACCCAGGCTTATGAATCTTCAGAAGGCCATAAATCCTAGGGGGGAGGGGATTACTCTCAATAAGCTTCGTCGATAGGGGATTAAGAGAGGGATCAAACTTGATGGCGAGGGCAATCTCCTTAGAGATAGATTTAAGGAGATTATTCTTAAGCTTAACATAGCTACCACTAAGGGAACGATGACCAAACATCTTGCTGACATAGTCCGAATTATCCATAATAAAAATTGCACCACCCTTATCAACCTTAAGGATGACAATGTCACGGTTGCTTCTAAGGGACTTAAGGGCAAGAAACTCAGGCCTACTCAAATTAATTCTCGGAGGCTTGGCCTTCCTAAGAATAATGGAGCAGTCTTGCCTAATAGTTTCCTTAATATTATCCGGGAGACCTTTGATTCCATACTCTATGTTGCAGATAATGTCATCAATGGGGATCTTTCTAGGGGCCATGGCAAAATTAAACCCTTTATTAAGAAGATGAAAAATAGAACAATCAAAGCTCAAAGAGGACAAGTTAATGACATTTTTCGAAGAATAGAGATTGTTATTGAAATCTACAAAATTATTATTATTAATGTTAATATGGCTATTATTATTATTATCTATATTATTATTATTATTAGTGCTAATTTGGTTATTATTATAATTCCTTATAGTATTATTATTATTAATAGAAGAATTATTTTCGATGTTAGCTCTATCAGTGTTATAATCCCCATCATAAATAATATTATATTTATTCTCTATAATTAAATTATTCTCTCTTAATAAATTACAATTCGAATTGTTTACAATGAAATTATTATTGTCATTTAAAATCAAAATAGAATTTAAGAAATTTTCCCTAATGTTACGAATTAGGCAACTATTAGAAAGGTGCTTAGGTGATAGGTTATTAATAATTATATTCAAAGAGTTAAAAATATCATCTCCTGAGATCTTATGGAACTTCGAGCTGGTGACGCTGTTACTGGGAAGAGCTACCACCCTGCTTGCAACTGGATCTGGAAGCAGATCTGAAATCCCTCGGGAGAGAGACAACGATGCCGTAGAAGAACTGGAACTGACCATCGAAACAGAGTCGAGAGAGAGGGATGAAACATAACCCATCGACGGCTGATGCTGGATTCTGGTAACTTCTTGGTTTGAATGATTAACAATAACAAAGGCATCATACAATCCCATTGACGAAGAAGATTCCACGTTCCCCAAAAAACCGCAGAGATAGCAGGAATCGTGGTAGAAGAGTTGCAAGACATCACATTCTGGAACGAGGGATGATCCCTGCTTATCTCGCTTGAATCAGAAGCTGAGTATAAAAAGTCAGTCCTAATCGAGGGAGAAGCCACCACAAAATTTGAAACAAAATTATCATTACAGCCACCCGGTTTCCCAACCCTAGCCGAAGAGAGCTGCTCCAATGAAGACTCCGATAACTGCAGACGAAGAGGGAAAAATCGAAAAACCCAAGGAGGAATCGGAAGACTGTCTCCCAACCCACGAGCTAAGGGTAGAGATATGCTAATTGCTAAATCTGGAATTCATGATGCGTGCGGAGGCCATAGAATCCAAAGAATGAGAAGTCGAGAGCTTCCCAAACTTTAATGCGTGCTTCTTCTTCGAAACCTCTTCCACCTGCATTGCCTTAGCCACATAAACACCATCCAATATGCTCCAAAGATATGGTGAAATACTATAGGCTAGATCCAGATGGAGAGAGAAAATCCTATGAGTACTTAAATCGAGATCCCTCCTTAATTTACCAATCTTCGCTCTAAGCAGAGTGAGACTAGTTTTAAGAAAAATGGGTTTATTAAAAGAGAAGTTAAGACGGTGGGAAATACGAGCAAAAACCGAAATTAATGATCCATCCTTGCACCGTTTAAGGAACGTGAGATCACATTTATTCTTAGCCACTTGTAGTTGAGCCTGATCAAGTTGACGAGTTTTATCAGCCATTTCATTTCCGTATAGGGTAATAATGTTAGATTTAAGGATTTTGTGATCCATAATGTAGAAAAGGTGTCTTTCGGATTAATCACAAAAGTCGTAGATCTAACATTATTATCCTATATGGAAAGGGAATGGCTAATAAAGCTCGTCAATTTGAGCGAGCTCAACTATAAGTGGTTAAGAATAAATATGATCTCATGTTCCTTAAAAAAATGTAGGGATGCATCATTAATTCCGGTTTTTGCTCATATTTCCCACCCTTTTAACTTCTCTTTTAATAAACCCATTTTTCTTAAAACCAGTCTCACTCTGATTAGATTGGAGATTGGTAAATTAAGGAGGGATCTGGATTTTATTACCCGTGGGATTTTATCTCTCCATCTGGATATAGCCTACAATATTTCGTTGTATCTTTGGAGCATATTGGTTGGTGTTTCTGTGATTAAGGCGATGCGGGTGGAAGAGGTTTCGAAGAAGAAGCACACGTTAAAGTTTGGGAAGCTCTTGAATTCTCATTCTTCAAATTCTCTGGCCTCCGTGCGCATGGTGAATTCCAGAGTTAACAATGAGAAGATCTCTTCCCTCAGCTCGTGGGTTGGGAGGCAGTCTTCCGGTTCTTCCTTGGGTTTTTCGATTTTGCCCTCATCATCTGCGGTTTCAGAGCCTTCATTCAAGCAACCCTCTTTGGCTAGGGTTGGGAAACTGGGTGGCTGTAATGATAATTTTGTCTCAAATTGTATGGTGACTTCTCCCTCGATCAGGTTTGACGCTGTGTACTCAGCTTTGGATTCAAGCGAGATTAGCGGGGATCAACCCTCATTCCAGAATGTGATGGCTTGCAACTCTTCTACCACGGTTCCTTCTATCTCTGCAATTTTTTCGGGCAACGTGGACTCTTCTTCGTCAATGCGATTGTATGCTACCTCTGCTATTGTTAATCGTCTGAACTAAGAAGTGACTAGAATCCAGCATCAGCCACCGATGGGTTCTGTTTCATCCCTCTCTCTCGGCTCTGTTTCGATGGTCAGTTCCAGTTCTACTATGGCATCAATGTCTCTCTCCTGAGGGCTTTTGGATCTGCTTTTAAATCCGGTTGCAGGCAGGGTTGTAGCTCTTCTCAGTAACGACGTCACCAGCTCGGAGTTCCATAAGATCTCAAGAGATGATAACTTTAACCCTTTGAATATAATTATTAATAACCTCTCACCTAACCACCTTTCTTGTAGCTGCGTAATTCGTAACATTAGGGAAAATGTATTAAATTCTAATTTTATTTTAAATGACCATAATAATTTTATTGTAAACAATTCGAATTGTAATTTATTAAGAGAGAATAATTTAATTATAGAGAATAAGGATAATATTATTTATGATGGGGATTATAACACTATAGAGCTAACATCGAAAATAATTCTCCTATCATTAATAACCAAACTATTATTACTAATAATAATACTATAGGGAATTATAATAATAACCAAATTAGCACTAATAATAATATTATTATACATAATAATAATAGCCATATTAACATTAATAATAATAATTCTGTAGATTTCAATAATAATCTCTCTTCTTCGAAAAATGTCGTTAACTTGTCCTCTTTGAGCTTTGATTCTTCTGTTCTTCATCTCCTCAATAAAGGGCTTAATTTTGCCATGGCCCCTAGGAATATCCCTGTTGATGACATTATCTGTAACATAGAGTATGGAATCAAATATCTCCCAGATAATATTAAGGAAAATATTAGGCAAGACTGCTCCATTATTCTTAGGAAGGCCAAGCCTCCGAGAAGTAATTTGAGCAGGCCTGAGTTTCTTTCCCTTAAGTCCCTTAGAAGCAATCTTGACATTGTCATCCTTAAGGCTGATAAGGGTGGTGCAATTTTTATTATGGATAAGTCAGACTATGTCAGCAAGATGGTTGACCATCTTTCCCTTAGTGGTAGCTATGTTAAGCTTAGGAAGAATCCCCTTAAATCTATATCTAAGGAGATTTCCCTCACCATTAAGTTTGATCCCTCTCTTAATCCCCTCTCGAGGATGCTTATTGAGAGTAATCCCCTCCACCCTAGATTTATGGCCTTTCAAAGATTCATAAGCCTGGGGTCCCTTTAAGAACTATTGTTAACAAAATAGGTGGTCCTTCTTATCGTCTAGCTAAATTGTTAGCCTGTAAGCTTAAACCCTTGGTGTGGCTTATTGATTCTTTTGTGAAGGACTCTGCTTCTTTTATCATGGAATGGAAAGACATTAGGCTAGAACCTGGGTATTTATTAGTTAGTTTTGATGTTGTCTCCTTATTTACTAAAATCCCCATCCCAGAGGCTATTGAGGTCATTAAGCGAGTCACAGAAGAGGACACTTCTAAGTTGGTTGGCCTATGCCTCACCTCGAATTTTTTCAGTTTCCAAGGTGAGTTCTATGAGAAAACCTGTGGAGTGGCCATGGGTTCCCCTCTTTCCCCTTTTGTTGCTAACCTATTTATGGAAGATTTTGAAATGAAGGCTTTGGCCTCAGCTCAAATTCACCCAAAGAAGTGGAATAGGTTCGTGGATGATACCTGTGTCATTTGGCCCCATGGTCGAGAGAAGTTAGATTTGATTCTTGATCACCTGAATTCCCAGTTTGTTACATAAAATTAATGATGGAAGTAAAGGTGGATGGCTACCTTCCCTTCTTAGATATTCTTCTCTCTATAAGGGAAGATGTTTCTATTTCTCACCAAGTTTTCCGCAAGAAGACTCACACTGAGCAATATCTTCATGCTGATTCTCATCATTTTCCTACTCAGAAATTTGGTGTTCTCTGCACTCTGGCCACTCAGGCTCTTAGAATATTTGATGACAACCATTTGGATTCGGGGAAATCCCATCTTCTGGATGTGTTTGAGATTAATGGGTATAGCAAATCTCAAGGTCTGAAGGCCTTTCAAAAACCTGTTAAAGGCTCAAGAGACAAATCTTCTCGATTGGATCCTATCTCCAAGGTGAATCTCCCATTTATCCAAGGGACCTCTGATAGAATTTCCCATGTCCTTAGGAAAAATAATGTCGCCTCTTATTTTAGGCATATCTGTACTATCAAGAATTCACTCGGATTGGTTACAGTATTACCTATATTGGGGAAACTGGTTGATCCATTAGACAAAGAATCCATGAGCATGCTGTAGGCATTAGACACTATCGATCCTACACTTCTGCTCTTGCAGAGCATGCTGGGAAATCATGTCACCATGTTTGCATTGAAGATTCCAAAGTCATTTCCAGGGTGGATCACCTCCATTATAGAAAGCTGAGGGAGGCTATTGAAATTGAGAGACATCTTAAAAATCTCAACAGAGATGATGGGTGGAAATTAAGTAGGAGTGGATTCCATCCCTCTCTAGGTGATTCGGCCCTCGGATGTTGTTTTATTTTTCCTTTTGTATCTAATTTTATCCTCGTCCCTTTGTTTTGTTTTTTTCTCTTCTGTTTGTATCCTTTTCTCTGGTTTATGTTTTTATGCCATTTCCTCTTGTTTAGATTTTTCCCCTGGTTTCTATATTATTATTTTGTTTCTTATATATATATATATATATATATATTAGATTTTATTTATCCCCCCCCTCTATATATATATATATATATATATATATATATATTAGATTTTATTTATCCCCCCCCTCCCTCCGCTCATTTTTATATTTCTCCCCCCTCCCCTTTTTATATTATTCTATATTATTCATTTACCCCCTCCCCCTTATTTTAATATTATTCCCTTCATTATTATTAATTTTATAATTTAATCAATTTACTAAATTATTATATATTATTCATTTAACCCTTCCCCTTATTTTAATATTATTCCCTTTATTAAGATTAATTTTATAATTTAATCAATTTACTAAATTATTATAATATTTGTTGACCATTCTAAATAATATTTTTAAATAATTAAAATTTTAAATTCTCTAACTAATTAACTAAATAACAACTAGTTTTAACAGCTATCACTGAGCAATGATGCATCCTTCTATTTATTCAATGAGATCGATCTCCTTCTTCACCTTGTCCTAAGGATGAGCCACATTAGTTGGTTCGAAAATTCGACCAAATACTAATTACGTGATTAATCCGAAAGACATTTTTTTCTAAATTAGCACTTTATTAGTTTTTTTAAGCATTAGTTATTATTCAACATTATTATTATTATTATTATTATTATTCTTTACATAATATAAAATGCAATAAACAATACCATACGGCAATGCAGAATGATAAGACTTTAGACACATGATTTGTAAGTAGAAAACCCCCTCTAGTTCAAAAACCATTGAACACTTCTTAGTAATTTCATTTTCTCTTAAAAATAAATAATTACACCAAATTTCCATCTCCAACTGGAGGAGGCTCCAACCCCTTGGTTTACAGGTACCAACCTGAAGGATGCACCAACGCCCTATGTTTTATCAACACCACTAAAAGGACACACCAACTCCCTACTACAAGTTATGACCTACCGTAGCACCACCTTTCCACTATGAAGTGTTTTTAGGCACCATCCTGAACGTGATTCCAATCACCTGCCTTGGACCACTGTACCACCTTAATCAACAGGTGGACCACATTTCACAATTTTCAAACTAGATTCCCCTGTGCTCTAAATCAATGTAAATAAATTGTAATGAAGATTCTACTGCTCTGCTCAGTATGAATGTCACTTTCAAGTCCCTACAACCTTACTATAGAGCATTTCTCAATCTAACCACTGCACTATCCAATCCATTGTTCACACAACCTATATCTACTTAGTCACAATACCAAAACAAACAATTGCATAGCCTGCTCATCCAACTAAGAATCTTCTCTTGTATAATTTGTAAGCCCAAGTTTTACCAAAACAATAAAATCACCGCACTACAACAAATAATGCAACCTGCAATGGTCAATATCACTATACTTTACTACTCTGGAATGAATATGCGTTCAATGGTTCATAGAGAAAAAATTCAAATCACTATGCCAGGTTTCTAAAGTTGCTGCAAGTATTGGGCACTAAAGTCCAATGATGGCACAATCCTAAATGCCTCAAGTCATCCTTATGATGTACTTTCAATGTTCTCAAAATATTCCCAAGGAGGGATACCAATATATGTCTTATTTATGTTACTTAGCTAATCAATGTTCTAGTGCCATCATCATTTACTACTATCATATAAGATCATTGTACAAGAATGTTGTTACAAAAATATTTTTATGCAAATATTATTAATAATTTCATTGTTAAAGTCATCAAAACTGCTGCATATAATATAATAGTTCACTTTAAGTTTTTATTCTTCTTATTGTATAAATATGAAACCTTTTAACTACATCTAATAGTGTACTATCATAAATATCAAAAACATATTCCCAAATGTAATAAGTCATTGTTTCATTGTTACACTAAAACACTATTGTTCACTGGAACAATCTTGAAAACACTCTTGTCTTCACTACTTCAAGTAATTAACTACCACTTATCAAGGCAAGATTATTTTGTATCATTGTTGTAGGTTACTTGGAACTCACATGTATCCTTGGTTTCAAATATTCAACTTTTCTAATCAATCATAGTTACGTACCCTTGTCTTTTTCTATGACCAATCTCCCTTTATACTTGAAATCAAGAACAAGATGTAAATTGATACCGAGTTAATCAAACACACTAATTTATTTAAAACAATTTTAACAATCTAGTTACTAAGGTGCAATTTCAATGGGAAAATTGCCTCAATTCCACTCTTTATCATCGACTAAATATGTGCATTCACATTTCTCACATCAAATAACCTCCTCATAAAAATTTTATGCATCAGGATAAATTATTTCCACATAAACTTATTGAATCTATCATGCATAATTTAGCATACTCTACTCATAAAAAATTAAATTGTCCATGGTTTTAACATTTTATTTGATTTTTTTTAAAAACCCAATTGTCTTGTGATTACCTCCCAAATAAATTCAAATTCAATAGATATTTTGAACCATTTATGAAACCAACACACAGTTTCTAAAAACCACCCACGTTAATAATTATAAAATAATACATAACCTCTTCTAATAATTACCTTGAACCACCATAAGTTATTTAAATCAGTTTTTTTCAAAGTAGTCTATGGTTTATAACCAATATTGAATAAAGTAAAATTTCCATTCATCACAAATTATCCTTCCAAAATTCTATACTTCCCAAGGTTCAAATGATATTTCCATTATGGGTTCCAAATTTGATTGTTATATGGGTTCCAAATTTGATTGTTAATTGGGTTGATAAATAAATAGCATCACATTTAATCTATGGAGCAAACAATTTTGAATTTTTAACTTACCCAATCCTTGCCACACAAATTGTGACTATTCTTGGAAATGTTCCAACAAAATCAATTGGAAAATGTTGTTATATGCTTGACTCACTATGGAGATAACTTCATTCATGCGTTAAGGTTTCCCCAAAATAAAAACAAGATCGTCAACCACAAATTATTCGATATATTCTTTGTTGTTTTTGATAACTTTTATAGGGCCGAGGTTTAGAGCAAAACATAAGAGATAATTCGTTGAGGTGTTGTGAAGAGGACTAATTGATGTTCTTATATAGTTTATTTTGGCATGAGAGAGGGATTTAAAAGATTATCGTTGGAGTATATTAAGGAGGAAATATAATTAGATTTAATATTTTAATTTAATTTAAATAAATTTAATAATTAATATATAATTTTACCAATTTTTAATAATGTTTTTTTTAATTATTCTAGACTTTAACATATAATTAATTGTTTTCTTTTTCTTTTAGTTTTAATTTTAATTTTAATTTATACATTTTTATTTAATTTCTCTTTGACCTTTGATCGTAGTATAGGAACCATATGGCCACCCTTTGGGGTTCTAGCCCACAAAATGTGGTCCTTAAATTCAAATGTGAATATCTCTCAAATCAAGAGGCTTCTTGGGGTGTAGCACATACCGCTAGAAACATATTGATGAGTAGAATCCAATGACATGTATCACCAAGACATAATAAAAGAATTACCACTTCAAAAACCCTCAACAAATTCAAGGTATGTCCTCAATCCAGGGAACCCAAACCCTAGGACCTCGACTTTCAACCATATAATAGTGGAGCTTCCAAATTGATGTAATCAAGGCAATTATAAGCATTCATTATCATTTTGACATCAATGATTGGTGTTTTAGTCAAAGTCAAACCCATTCAAACCCCAAGTGTTTTGTGGAAATACTAACCTACAGATAAGTATGCTTTCCCTAAGTGGGTGGTTCACTTAGAACAACATAAAAAAAGATATCTGACCTTTTCCTTAACTGAATAGATAAATGGATAGAAACCTACTTGTAATATGTTTGCTTCCTCTCACCTCCCTCCATTGCTTTCGTCGCTCTCAATCTAACTTAACTCGCTTGATTGATACCTGCCATGATAAACAAAAGACAAAAACCACATAAATTAAATATGATATATTCAAGTTAAAAAATTTGAATCGATTAAATTCATAAATACACAGATAACATCAATGATACATGCATTAGGAAACGAACAAATCTCTTTATTATGAAGTAGAAAGAAGAGTACAACCAATTGATCGATTCACTCAAAATCATCCAGCTTGAGTCCCATCCTCATCACATCCGGATAATCCATTATCCAGCAACATCACAATACATTCATAACACCTTCAAGAGTTGATCTCACCAGCATAACTCTACTTAACACAAATTCTTGCTCTCTTGTGCACTATGTTTAGTGATATATTTATAAGTAGATGAAGGTAGTTTGAAATAAATGAATCATTGAATGGAATTCCTAAAAATGGATGAAGAGGTTTCATTGTTCATGGGAATAGGAGGATAAGAGGTTTAATGACTTCATGGATTCCAAATTCGAGGCTATCAGATTAGGTGAGAGTTGGAACAAATTCTAGAAGTCACTAGAAGTCGGAGATATTCTCGGAATCCAATGAAAAATTCGCTCCCAGTTGACCAACACACTCCAAAGTGGGCCTAGATTCTCTGCAATGCAACCTTGCATGGGAGTAGATGCTCTGCAAAGAAGTTACAACTGTCTAGGGGTGTGTTGATGGCTTGATAGGGCACTTGACCTGGCATCTAAGCAGTGAAACTTTCATGAAGGAATACCATCAATGTAATGACTTGTTTAGGTCATGTAGCGAAAAATTTAGAGTAGGATAGACCCTAATGAATATTGATCTGTTGTTTTGGGATGATGCCCAAATCGACCTGTAATAGCTGCCCCCTAAAGCATGAAGTCAAAAATGAAATGTTGAATGATTTTCTTTACGATGTGATGAGGAGGGGCTGAAGTGGACGATGACCTGCATCAATTAAAATTCATTACATCATGATATCTATTTATCTTGTACATGAATTGCTAAGGGAGGAATATCCCATACTCATCACATAAACTATCATAACATTAGAAAGTCATCTTGTTGTGAAACCATCTCCAAAAATTGAAGAAAAGAGAGATCAAGGCCTTAGAAATCAACCACTTCGAGGGGGAAACCTCCAATACATTACATAAATGAATAATTATTGGATGATAAAAATGAAAAAACCTCCTTTCTATATATAGGAGTCCATGGGGCCACAATTTAATCCTAGTGGGGCCATAATGTAATCCTAGCCGAGCTAACAATAATAATGTAAGGGCACAATAATAACAATATGGGGGTTACAGGGGTACAACAATAACAATAAGAGGGTTACACTAACAAAAATAAGGGACTATACTAGTAATATAGGGACCTAACATGCTCCTCTCCTTCAAAAAACTGTTGTCCTCAAGGCTTGAGTAGCTCCGGGTGCTTTTGTATAAAATTCTCATCCTCCCATGTAGAATCTTCAGTAGGTAGGTTCTTCCATTTGATGAGATACTCTGAAATTGATCGATTTCGTAGCTATTGAGTTCTTGTTTCCGTGACTGCTTCAGGTTCCAATATGGTTTTTCCTTCCTCATCAAGTTCTGGCAATATTGTTTGAACTGGAAGTTTGTCCCCTATAACCTTTTTTAAGCATGAAACATGGAAAACTGGATGCACTCGCGAAGAAGCAAGAAGCTCTAATTTGTATGCCACAATACCAATATTTTGCAACACCTTGTAAGGACCATAGTACTCTAGCGATAATTTATTATCCTTCTTAGCTTGCTTGAGGGACATTTGTTTGTATGGTTGTAGCCATAAAAATACCCAGTCTCCCACATCAAAATTTCTCTCACTGCAATGTTGATCTGCCTATTGTTTCATTTGATTTTGTGCCAAATTTAGGTTATCCTTTAAGTGTTGAAGAACTTCTTGTTGATGCTCAGTGTGATCCTCCACTGCTTGAACCCTAGAATTTTCCCTTAAAGAATATGTGATGGATAGTGGATGATATCCATAAAGTGCCATAAATGGGGTCATTTTTCCTGCAGTATGGAAGGAAGTGTTATACCACCATTCAGTGAGAGGACAACACTTGACCCATTGTGCTTGCTTATCAGATACAAGAAAACAAAGATATCCTTCCAAACATTTATTCACTATCTCTGTTTGAACATCGGATTGAGGATGACAAGATGATCTATGAGCTAGTTGAGTACCCAAACAAGAAAATAATTTCGTCCAAAAATTTCCTGTAAAAATGGGATCTTTGTCACTTACAATAATCTTCAAGTTTCCATGAAGCTTTTGAATTGTTTCCATAAATGCAGTAGCAAATGTAATTGCTTTAAATGGATGAGATAATGCACAAAAGTGTGCATAATTGGTAAGTCTATAAACTACCACCATGATGACACTCCTTCCTTCGGACTTAGGTAAAACTGTGATAAAATCCATTGAAATCTGCTCCCAACCTTGACTTGGAATGGATAGAGGTTGTAGAAGACCCGGGGTCTTAATTGTCTCAACTTTATTTTTCTTCAAAACCAAACATTCCACCACAAAATTTTGAATATAAGATTTAAGGCCATCCTAAAAAAATTCTTTCTTCACCCTGTGGTAAGTTTTTACAAATCTCAAGTGTCCTCCTAAAGGAGAAGTGTGCAATTCCAAAAGAATATTTTGTTTAGTTGGGAATTATTGCAAATATATAAGCGATCTTTGTACCATAAGGAGTCATTTTTCCAACTAAATGTATCATATGTACTAGGATCTTGCTGCAAATTTTGAATGAGTGTCCACACTTCTGTAGAAATTAGCTGAATAAATCACTTATTCACTGAATATTAACCCTATCATACATCAATTTCGAATTGCATGCATAACACATAACCTTCTTCTACAATTAATTGTCACATGCGGAAATAATAGAAGCAATCTCACATCAAATCAATCACACATTAACTCAGTATGTATGGGGAAAGCCTATAGCTGAAAACCCCGCAGCTATTGTGTATATTATAATGGAGAAATCATGTAACCAACAAAGTACAATACTCCTCACAAGTACTCAATACTTTCTCATAAAGTCACACACAATCTAACTCAGTTTTGAACAAGTCTCGGGTTCAAAACTCACTGCTGACTGCCTTGCCTCTATTGCGCAATCATGGCCTGTATATGAAGAGATCCAAGGTTCGAATCCCCTTGGCTTGACTGCACAATTTTCATGGACAATTCCTCCAAGTGTAATGCAAATCCCATGCAAAACTAATCCTCCAACTGATAGCTTTACTCACCCTTTCATCTACCTCTTCCACTGGTCTCCACTGAACTGATCATGCACTGTAGTGAACTGAAGTGTTATTGAGTTGACTAATGAGTTAATATTTAGTGAATTAAATATTATTTAATTCAATCCACTCATATCTAGTTGATTAGTTAGTTAACTAATCCCAACTAGTTCAACTAAAACAAACAGAACACAACTCCACTATCTGTCCCGTTAACTCCTCCAAAACTTCTGCCACTGAAGTCTAACTGAAGTCAACCATGCAAGATGCCATAAAACCCTAGGAACCACGTGATTCCTTCTGTCAGTTGCATGAGCCACCTCCATGACTCAAACTGAAGTGCTCCAAGAGAGTAAACTGTTGTTTATAGTCAAAATATTATTAAGGGTAAATAATATTTGACTTCCATATTTTTAGGAGACACAGTCTAAAAATAGCCTGGGTCCTAAAATAAGGGTCTCATCTATTTTTACCAACATGTCGCATACTTCAAGAATCTCCAACTGGAATTCCCAAATTATGCTCCGTATGTCTAAAAATAGACATAGTCTAAAAATAGACTTTGCGCCAGAATTTGCCTGCGGGCCCACTTAGTGAAGGCGACTTCATTTCACTAAGCTCCATCATCTTGCCGCATTCTCAACAACTTCTTCGGTCTCTTCCTTCCATTCATCCCTTGCTTCTCGGGTTATCCAACTGCTGGATAATAGAAATGGCACAAAGCAATGCTTCCACCTCTTCATCCTTTCTTGAGAGTGCATCTGCAACAACATTTAGCTTCCCTTTTTGTAGATGATTTCAAAGTCATAACCCAACATATTTGTGACCCATTTTTGCTACTCTTCTAAAGATAGTATTTTTTCCAAAAATTGTTTAAGACTATCATGATTAGTTTTTACCTTGAAGTTTCTTCCCATTAGGTAAGGTATCCATTTCTTTAGTGCATGTAGTATTGCCAATATTTAATTCTCATAAAAAGCCTTTTGTAAATACTTTCCTTTGATTGAACGACTTTCAAAAGTAAGGGGTCTTCCTTCTTGCATTAAAACATCACCAATTCCATTTCTCGAGGCATCACATTCCATAATAAAGGTTTTTGTGAAGTCTGGTGTAGTTAAGAATGGTGCTAGGCACATTGCCTCTTTAAGATGTTAAAAGGCCTTAGTTGCTTCAGGAGTCCATGAAAATGCATCTTTCTTCAATAATGTTGTTAGAGGTGCTGCTATTCTCCCATAATTCTTAACAAACTTGTGATAATACCTTGTTAACCCGAGAAATCCATGCAACTGCTTTATGGTTGTGAGGACTTTCCATTCCTTAATGGATTTAATTTTGTTAGGGTCTATTAGCCATCTATAAATTTTGATATACCTCATGATGGCTAAATAGGTTCATTAGGTTTTCAAGAAACAAATTTTTGTGAAAATCTTATGGGTTATTGAAACCTCACTTTGTTCATATCTTCAAGAAACCATTTTTCTATAAACTTCACTCAAAGCCTCTGAAGTTACCCTGCCAAGACAAAATAAATTGTTTTTAAAGCCATTTTCCATCATTCCATAAATTCATTTTCACCCACTTTTTCACTCATTTTCACCTATCCCAACAGTCATTTTCCCCTTCAAAAAGGGCTTCTTCCTCTTCATATACCCTCCATTCACTCTAAGAAACCTTTAAACCATTGAAATCCCCTTTATATGGTTTAAAAACACCCTTTTTCTATCCTATCAGAACCTCTAAAAGGCTTTAAAACCTACCTTTTGGTCTAAAAAGCGTTCTTTTGCACATAAAGGCCTTAATCCATTTTCTCTTAAAGCCTTAGAGCCTTTTTGTTCCTCCACATGACCATTCTCCGCCTCATTAAGCCCCTTCTCTTGTTTTTTCAACTTCGCTACCATGTTGTTCCCCGATATGATCTGGATTGTTGATCTTGACTGATCCAACGACAACCATGCTTTCCCCCTTCTCCTTTTCACCCAACCATTCCCTCATCCATTTTTCCCTCGGGAAAAATCCCCACCATAGATCTCCAGGATCTAATGATCATCGTGCCTCCTCATCTTTCGACCCCGCCAATAACATTTCGCTACCTGACAAAGGAGATAACGCCACCCCTTTGGCCCACCGCTCCACCACCATCCAATCTTTTTCTGCCACATGTCCTCCATATTTCCCCCTCTACCACACATCTTTTCTAATTGTGTTCACGCCTCCACTATTGCCCTGGCTCCTCCAGATCCAACGGCTTATACCCACTATCGTGCACATTTGCCAACAGGATTTTAACCACCCATTTCAATGCGAAAAAAATGGTTTTCCCGGGGATAGGTGTCATCCTCTGAGTGGAATCGCGTTCGGTTTACTCAAAACCATTTACCACCCAACCTCTGCGTGAATACCACCCTGGTATTGTCGCAAAACCACTTTCCTCCCATTTTCGTGCCTGATTTAAATTTAAACCCTGTTCTTCCTAGTTTTCGTAAGGGAACCCTCCTCTGTGCATTCTCCTTTCTCTGCGTCGCTCCTCCGCCCTTACCAATGCCTCTGAAAGAAGTTATCCCATAAACACAGGTTTTTATTTAATGTTTTCATTGTTGTGCAAGTTCAATGGCAGCCAAAGTATTACAGGCCATCCCACAGCCAAATGTCAGTGGCAAAATCCCCAGGATGACAATCCTTGAGGTTTAAATATGCAAGAAATGGATCCAGGGTTTGATTTCGAGCATTTGATCGATGCTTCATGACCATCAATGCAATCACAGAAACCCTCCAGCGTAGAAGGAAGCCAAGCCACCTGTACACAAAAGAAACATAAATAAGATCAGTGAAAGGTAAAGGTTAAAGCATAAACCAGGAGGTTTAAAGCTTAACCAGTAGATTAAAGAATAAAGCACAGTTAAGGACAAATAAATCAAAGTCAAAACAGTCAGCAAAGTGACAAAAGCAGAAGATGATTAAAGAAGGCCTAAAATATAAAAACAAAGGCCTAATCAGAGTTTAAAGAGCTAATCAGACAGATCAGCAAGAGAAAGCTTTGAATGCCACATCCACAAAAGCAATTACTCCTCCAATGCCACCTATAGGCCTAATTTTTCTCAAAAGACACATAAAGTTACTCCAAATCAGAGATATTTGTAAAGACAACTTAGAAGTTATTTCCAGCCTACCTAAAAAGCCTAAAAGTCAACAAAAGCCACTAAGTAGTTCAAAAAGTTAATATAACATAGAGTTAGACATAAATACATTTTTCCTTGGGTCTTGCATGGTCTCAAAAGTCAGAAAAATTAAACTCTGTCATTTATGAACCATTAGAGACCCCTTCTTTCACTCCACCTCCTCATTTATCTATAAATACTGTATGAGGAGTTCATTGTTGTTTTTGGTGGGATTATTATTGAATTGTAAGATAGTTACTGAAGCTGTTGAAGAGTTGCTGAGTGGTTGAAGAATACTAGGCTGAGAAGAGAATTTTTGAGCTGTAGAGACCTGTTGGACTTGAAGTATGTAACTGGTTTGAACATCAATAATACAAACTGATTCATGCGATCCTGGTCTATGTTTTTTTTTTACAAGAACGGTTATGAGTTTATATTAGAAAGTGGCCAAATGCCATCCAAGATTACAATATGTCGGGCCTAGCCCTTAGTCTTTCTGCCATGGTTTGATTGTAGATCCCAAATTTTGGGAATCCACCATTTTTACACGTGACTAGAAAGTCTATCTTTGTGATTTTTCCTAGCTTATATAAACACACAAACTGTTGTAAAATGAGACGAAAAAACATTGCAGCTTTATGGGATAGAGTCCCACTCCTCAGTTTTGTCTACCAGAAGGGAGCCTTCTGAAAGCGACACCGCCTTGTTGGCTTCCGAATCTGCCTCTTTATTGTTTTCTCTCAAAACATGGAGGAAGCTTGCAGTTCGAAAAGCTTTCACCATGTTTTGAATTCTTAAGATCGCTCTAGCCAGTCTAAGATCTGTAGGAGAGGAGTCCTCCACTAGAACTTTGATGATAGACTGAGAATCTCCTATAATACTTAAGTCTGAAATACCTGTGGCCTTTGCTTGCTTAAGCCCCTGCAGAAGTGCCAAGGATTCAGCTTGGATGCTGGTTGAATGCCCGAGACCCCAAGCATACTTAATCACTGTTATGCCCTCCTTGTTCTTTATAATTCCTCCTGCCCCAGCCAAACCGGGATTGCCTTTCGCAGCCCCATCGAAGAATAAGCAGTGTCTGGCTTGTCTGGTGAGCAATTCTGAAAGTTCTTGCTTGTTTCCTCTGAATTGCCACTCTTTTATGATCTTTTGCTGCCTTGTTTCGCCAGAGAAGTGAAGACCCAATGAGGCACCCCAATCTAGATCCTTTTGATTTAAGTTGACTTCCGATATCTGTTCACCCAAATTTTCTTTCCAGAGGTTTTTTACTTTGATGATGATGAGATGAGGATTTAATTTTTCATCCCTAAAAACTCTTCTGTTTCTCTCAAGCCAGATTTGCCAGCATATGAATTTCGGCAAGGAGAACCATGCTGCTTTAAATCTTTTGCTTTTTGGAAGAGTTCATGGATAACAGCTGTGCCAATTAGCAAATAAGTCTGGGATATAGACAGGAAGATTGAACTCTGTTTTCCAATAATTCAAAAGGATCTGCCAAATTTCTCTAGAAAATTTACATTCCAGGATGATGTGCTGGGCACTCTCTTCAGTTTCGCAACATAGGTGGCATCTGGATGGGCCTTGAAAGCCTTTTTTCTTCAGTTTGTCATCTGTTAAGATTGGTCTATGGCAAAGCAACGAACAGAAGATGTCGACCTTTGGCAGAGATTTGTGATGCCACAGCCCCTTCCATACAGTTGGATCGGGGGCGACATAGGGGCGTTCTTGCAGACAATTATGTCCCTGCGCTACTGTGTATATACCTGGACCGGATCCCCAACCCCGAGCATCGTGTTTACCTATGCGTAGGGGCGATTTACCATGTAACAGAGATAATAGAAGTTGTCTGGCCTGCGCAAGCTCTGGAGGCACGGGAGGGAGGCGCCAACGCTGCCAGGTTCTGTCAGACCACTGTGAAATGTCCCACAGTGTATTAAACCCTGCGCGATCCATCCACTGTCTCAGCGCGTGCAGTGAATTATTCGATGCTAAGGGTGGTTGCAGCATTATACTGTCATCCTAGATCTTGATGTTTTTACCATTGCCCGGTATCCAGAACGCTCTATCTTTGATTAGAGCCACTGCTTTATGACAGCGTTTAACCAAGTGCGTTCCTGTTGTGGGAAGAGGATTATCCAGAGATCTTTTTCTGTTTCCCATGAGATATTTTTTCCAGAGGGCTCTTTGCGCCCAGCCTGGGTGTAGAGCGATGATTCGCCAGAAGAGCTTGGCCCCCATGGCGATATTTTGAGAGCATAAATCTTTGATGTTAAGGCCTCCTTCCATCAAAGGCTTACATATTTTCTCCCAACTGATCAATGGGATTTTTCTGTCATTGAGTTTGCCACCTTTCCAGAAAAACTTGCGGATGTAGGCTTCCATTTTCTTTATGATGCCAGAGGGTGCTAGGAGCACAGAAAATTGGAATATGGGGAGACTGCTTAATACTGATTTGATTAGAACAAGTTTTCCTGCAAGGTTTAACCAAGAGAAACCCCAGGCTTGAAATTTTGTCTTGAATTTGTCCAAAAGAGGGGCCCAATCTCTGCTGTAAACCAGATTGCGAAAGATGGGAAGACCCAAATATATAAAGGAGGACCAGCTGAGGGTGGCAGCAAAGCCCAGAATTCTGGAGATGACAGAGAGAGTGTGGGCAGAAATGTTCCAGCAGTAAGCTTTACATTTTCCTTTGTTTAGACTGCTTCCTGTAGCATCACTGAAATCATCTAGAACCTCCTTAAACCTTATGGCAGATCGAGCTGTGGCAGCCCCCAACAGTAGGGTATCGTCTGTGAAAAGAGTGTGGTTTACATTTTTCACACCTCTGGCTATATTAAGCCCCAAAATCTCCTGATCTTCCAGTTTCTGATCTAGGAAGAAGCTTAGGGAAGAGACTTGAAGAACGAAAAGCAGCGGAGAGAGGGGGCAGCCTTGCCTGAGCCCTCTTGATGCTTTGAAGAATCCAGCTGCTCTCCCATTCACCAAGGGGGCTATCCATGGGTCAGCAATACTAGCTCGAATCCAATTTACAAAACCCAGTCCAAAGCCAAACTTTTTCAAAACTTCCCAAAGGAAACTTTGCCTGACACGATCGAAGGCATTTGCCAGGTCTAATTTAATTACCATACCCTTCTCTTTGCGAAGTTGACTCGAATGGATCGCCTCTTGCACCAGGATGTAGTTATCGACAATCTGTCTCCCCTGAAAAAATCCTCCTTGATTCTCAGGTATGATCACTGGAAGGATGCCTGTTAGCCTGTTTTCTATTACCTTTGTGATTAATTTGTATCCAATGTTGCAGAGAGAGATTGGGCGAAACCTATTGAATTCTTTTGCACCCTTTTCCTTGGGAATAAGGGCAAGAAAGGCAGAATTAGTGCTGCCCCCAATTTTTTGGCAATTTTGTGATTTCAGGATCATCTTAAAGAGATCTTTCTCCACAATCTGCCAACAAGTTTGGAGGAATCTGGCCGTGAAGCCATCCGGCCCTGGGGCTTTGTCAGGCTCCATACTGGCTAGAGCTTCTTTTATTTCTTGGATGGAAATCTTCTTTTCAAGCTTCTGATTGATAATAGGGGAGATCCTTGGGGGTATCACCTCCAGAAATTTGGATTTTGGATCAGTCTCACCCTCTTCTTTATACAAGTTTTTGAAGTGATTGTAGGCTGCATTCTTCATGCTCTCAAAGTCTTTATGGATCAGATTGCCTTCTTTGATTTCTGTTATAGAATTAAAGCTTTTCCTTGCTTGTGCTTGTTTATGGAAGAAGGCAGAATTTCTATCTCCCGCTTTAAGCCATAAACTCCTAGATTTTTGCCTCCAATGCTCTTCCTCTGATAGGCAGGCTTTGTGATAGATTTGTTGAAGCTCCTCCTCCTTGTCTAAAACTTCTTTAGTAATTTCTACATCCTCACTTTGGGTTTGATGCTGTGTAAGATTATCTTGGGCCTGCTTTCTTTCGTTTGCAGGAGTGGGAAGACCTTTGGCCCATGTTTTGAGGGCAGCTTTCAATCTTCTAAGTTTTTCTTCCCAGATGAAGAAGGGAGAACCCTTCACTGGAAAATTCCAGCTGTCCTGAACCAAGTTCAAAAACTCAGGCTCTTTAACCCAAAGGGCATTGAACCTGAATGGAATGGGACCAAGATCCTTGTGGCCTATCATCTCTAACAAAATGGGCTTATGATCTGAGACACTACATGGGAGGATGTGCAATCTGGATTCTAAACCAAGCAAAAGAAAATAACTCTGCACCAAGCATCTATCAAGTCTAGCAGCAATATGACCAGGGCCTATTCTCTTATTGGTCCAGGTGTACTTACCGTTATCTGGAGGGGTATTGAGTAGATCCCAGTCCTGCATGAGATCTTCCACCCACTCCCTTGCTGGGTCCCTTACGATTGTGCCTCCTCGCTTTTCATCCGTGCGTAGAGTGATATTTAGGTCCCCTGCAATGATGATGTTTCCCAGGTTCTCAGTCTCCGCCAGCTGTCTAATGGAATCCCAACACTCCCTTTTCTCCCCTATGTTAATAGGTACGTAGACATTGAACAGGCAGATAGTCTCCCTTGAATCTACAGAGTGTAGCTTCAAGAATAGCCAATGGCTATTGTGTGCCTCTGTGACCAGGCTGTATTTGAGGGGGTTCCAGAGAGAGCCCAATCCCCCGGAGGCTCCCCTTGATGATACTGCTAGTCCGCTACTTTCCTTCCAGAACTTTTTGCTGATTTGAAGGAACTCATTGTCCTCCATTTTGGTCTCCTGGATCAGAAGGATGTCCGGGGTTTCTCTTCTAATGAGACTTCTCACTGCTTCTTCTTTTACTTTACTCCCCATTCCTCTGCAATTCCAGGAGATGGTCTTCATCATTTTTTTCTTTGGTGAGGGGCTCCCCTGGAGCCAGGGACTTGATTTTTAACCGGCTTCGAGTTCTTGCCAAGGAGTTTTTCTAGCGTAGGCTGACTACCCTGCAGCTTGTCTTTGTAGGTTTCCTGATCTCTCTTTTCTCTTGCAGATTTCCGGCCCCTTGCAGATCTTCTAACTGATGTCTGCGTATCTCCAATTTCTCCATCTTCCTCAGACTCCTCTGAGTCATGTTCCTCCTCGGAGGCTTTTGTTTGCTTTTCCTTGTCCCTTGCCATGATACTCTCTTCGGGTCTTGTTCCTGCTGAGTTCGATTTTTCTGCTGATTTGGCAGGTCTCTCCTCTTCCCTGGGAATTTCTTCCGCAGAGCTTAGGATCTCGAACTTATTTTCTTGACTTCTTGACGAGGATACATTTTGGGCAGCGGCAGGTTGAGATCCTTGTGCCCCGGATTTCTTGTGATTTATCTTTGATCTCTTAACTTGGTTCCATCCTTCCTCCTTTCCTTTTTCGGCTTCACCTATGTTCGGGCATCCTATAGCAAAATTACCGTAGATGTGGCATTTGCGGCATTTGAACGGGAGTTGCTCGTAATCCAGCACTTGAAGATGCGTCCAGCTACCACCTTTATTTTGATGGCCTCAGGGAGACCCACCTCTAAGTCTACCTCGACACAGATCCGGGCGCAATCATATTGATCGTTGTTATTGGCTCTGTCTATGAACTTGCCCAATGTGTTGCCAATGTGTTTGAGGGAATCCCAGTTCCAACAGTGAACCGGTAGGTTAGGAAGCCGAACGCAAACAGGAACTGCCGATGGAACATCCACAGCTGGATCAAAGTCTGGAGTCCATTTATTTAGGTATAGGCCCTGAGGTCCCATGAAATAGGGCCCATTCCTGAAGATCAGGTCTTTATCCTCCTTGGTATTGAATTCAAACAGGAAGTAGCCTCTTCCAAGAAAATATGAAGTGACTTTGTTCTTGATCAGCGGGATCCAATTCCTTGCAACCCAGTTTTCAATTGATTTAGGAGAGGGCCAGAGACCCGTGAATTGACCGACCAGGGCGCGATCAGCTAGAGACAAGGCAACCTGGATCGGTCCCTCCGGAGGTAGGGTTACCTCCGGAACATCATCGAGCTTTTTGACAAACTTAGAGACGTCTGGTTTCTTCTTCTTGGGTAATGAAGCAATCAAGGAAGAGAAGGCGGCTGAGGCATCCAGAGGAGAAGACAGAGGGGGCCCTTGAGGCGATCCTTGGGTCTCCATAGTCAGCAGAAAAGATCAGTAACTCACCCGACCTGCTTCATACAAGAGGCGAGGCATCTCCGAGACCGAGCAGCAGAAAAAAGCAGGGGTCAGATCAGAGGAACAGCTGAGGATCTGTGCAGCAGATCGGTGAGAGGGCGCTGCTCTGGATGGCCAGAAACTAGATCTGGAGGCAGATCCGTTCAGATCCAGCCAGGATCGAGGCCCCTAGGGCCGAGAGGGCCGTAGCAACAGCAAGGGAGGCCGTGGGGGCGGCGCTCAAGTTCGGCCTCCCTCCATTCGAAGCTGAGGCTATGTCTTTGGTGCACGGAACACTGCTATTATCCTCCTTGCGAGATCTTATTTAAAATTTTTCTGGATCCTGGTCTATGTTAATGGTGATGTTATTCTTCATTGTTTTTTTTTTTCCTTATGTTTTACATGCTGTCCATTTTCTCTGATAAAGAAAATAAAATTTAGAGTAGGATTTACTGAAAAGTACCCTATTTCTGTCTGAAAGTTTTATCTTTATGTTTTCTTCTGCTAAGGTATGTTTAGAAGATTTTTAATTTCCCTCTAGGTTTATCTAGCTTGTTGATTTGAGAATGATTCAATAGAGTATAACCAGTGAAGAAATGTTGGTGAGCCCATGTCTTTCTGTGTACAAATTGAGATATTGTTTTTGAATGTTCTTTTCAAGGTTTTCTAAGTAGAGTTAACCTAGGGAAGTCTATGGTTTTCCCTTTCCTCTGGCTAGTATTTAACAGTTTCCTTGAAAGATCTCTTGAGAGTATGCCGAAAGAAGGCTAGATTCACAGTTTCTGTCTGATCTTAGGCTGTTTTCCTTATTCTCTTATGTGTTTTCTCGTTTCTGAAAGTAGTCTTAGGATTATTAGATTTTTGTCTGAAGAGTGTGATTTAATAAAATTTTGTCCAAAGAAGTCTATGGTTTGCCTTGTCCTTTGGCTTGCTTCAAACAGTTACTTTGAAAGGCTTTTCTTGTCTTAGTGAAGTTAGATTCTTAATTGGTTTTAACTTTGCTTCTTTCAAAATAGTTTAATGTTTCATATCACAATTCAATCTTAAAAATATCCTTTGACATAGATGACTTTCCCTACGAGAACCCTTGAATAATTTTTGTACAATTAAATCCTTTTGTGACTCCATAGCCCAATGGGTTGACACTGTTTCTTGACCTATCCTTTCAGCTGAAATATTCTTCAATCTGCTCTCACCTTCACCCTTCAGTTAACCTCTTCGTTTAATGATATCCATCCCAACCAAACAAACAATTTCTCTGAGCTTCATAACTAGCCTAATATCATAAACAAAGCATAAATATATATCCTTTGAAAACACTTAATAGAGAGATCCCTCTCTGAATCCAGGAAGGCTAGGTCCTAGGATTCCAAAGTGATTTTGATGTGGCCCCCTGCAGTTTTTATTCTTTCCAATCTTGTAAATCATAGGGAGCCAACATAGTGGCGACCATACTATGGAGTAACTGAGTAATAAATAACTTCACAACTCAGAAAATCCCATTCTTAAAAATGAATCAAGTGTCTGTCAAGATTGGTTCCTGATTGTTGATGGTGGAAAACAACCAGTCCTAGAAAAAAAGTAAAAATATTCCACCTGGTGACTCCACTGGTTTTCAGTAGGCTTGTTGATTCCCCTTGGTTTTCCATAGAATCCACTAGGAAACTCATTTCATCATAAAAACATCAAAAACCCAGTTAAGAAAACTTTTTGGATTAAGTTTTCTTTCACAGATTAGTTTTCTTATCTTTGGGCCTAAATCATGGCTTCCAAAAGAATCCATACTAGATCCCATCCTGACCCAAATCCTCCTACAATAGTTGATAATCCAGAAATCATTCTTAGGAAATCTCCTACATCTAAGAACCCAAATATTGTTGGACCAATTTACAGAGCAAGTTCAGTTCCTAAAAACCTTGCAGCTCTGCAAGATACCTGAGTTGACTTACCTTTCATAACGAACCTATCTAGAAACAAGTCACTTAGTGGTATAGGTCAGATAGACTTTGAGCCTGAAAATTCACAACATAATAGTAGCAGAGAAACCTACCCATCTACCCCACCTGATCTTCATTTCATTCATAACTTTGGTTTCTCTCATCCTAAATCTGCTCAATAGTCCCTTGCTTATCCAAGTACTTCTGTTTCACTCACTCACAACCCTACTTTTCAAACCACTTCATCACATAATTTACCTCCTATCACAAATCCTCCACTTGTAAACCCTCCATTTCTCCCACAACTTCATATCATGGCAACATGGTGTGCTCCTCTAGTCCTTCCTTTACCTTTACCTATTCTATCACAGGACTATCAGTCCAAGATTCCATTATATGATGCTAGTAGCTCTACTACAGCTCAACAAAATGTGGATAGAATGAATGATTACTTTGACAGACAAGAGATCGATGATGAAACTATAAAACTTAGGATGTTTTCTCAAAGTTTAGGGGGAGAAGAAAGAAAATGGTTCAAAGGCTTAACCCCTAACAGTATCAATGACCTCCCCTCTTTTCATCAATTATTCCTAAACAAATGGGAAGTCAAGAGAAACCCCCTTCAAATCCTGTTAGAATACAATGATCTTAAAAGAAATGCTGGAGAGAGTGTTCAAGATTATTGCACTAGATTCAATAGTGTTTATAATGCACTCCCTCCACAAATGAAACCCCCACAAGGCTTAGCCTTAATAAAGTTTCCTGAAGGATTTGACCCAGAGATGTGTTATCAATTAAGGGAGAGATAACCCCTCACATTAGAAGACATGCACAAAGGGGCAATAAGTGTAGAAGCTAACCTTAATGCCAGAAGGGCTAGATTGAAAGGAGAAAAACAGGTTACCTACAAAGATGAAGCAGGACCTTCCACATCAGACTCCAAATTTGATAATTTGGTCAGAACCATGGAGATGATGATGGAAAGAATAAACATGAATGAGATAGTGTATCTTAAAGAAAAACAAACAGCTCCTCAAAATAAAAATCAAAATAAGAATCAGAACTTTAGAAGGAATCCCCCTCAAATTAAACAAATAGGCCCTGATCATCAAGTCATACCTCCTTTCCAATAGAATTATGCTGATGATGATGAGGGAGTGATTGAAGAAACAGAGGGAAATCACATAAACATGTTGGAAACAAATGATGAGGATACTGTCTTTCTCACTAGGAAATAACAAGTCATGTACACACCCTATGAAGAAGAGAGCCTAGAGTCTGTAGACTACCAACAAGGCTTTGAAAATGATATAATAGAAGTACACAAACAATATGACTTAAGGAGTAAAAAGAACCAAGAAGCTCCCAAGAAAAGGACCTCTAAAATCTCTGCTAAAAACAACCCTGTAAATACTTCCAAAAAGACAGCTGAAAACAAAAACATAGTGGTTAAAGATTCTAATAAAAACAAAAGACAAAACACCAAAATTCATGACAAACATAGTGGTGACCCTAGCAGCACTAACACCTCAGCTAATGCTCCTGAAAAAACCATTTTAATTGCTATAAATAATAAAAAACAACAAGCTGATTTTGCTGAGAAAATAGTGACTAAAAAGGTTGAATTAAACATTTCCAAAACTCAAACTCCTTTCAGCATAGAGAGTGAAATTGCCAAGATAAAAATCTCCATCCCTCTCACTGAGTTAGTCACTCAAGATGTATATAGATCCCAATTTTTAAAAGCTTTGAACATAGGATATCACAATGACTCTGTTAACCTAAATGATGACAAACCTAAGCACCAAAAATTGAAGGAAAATTTCAAGAAGGTGGAGTTCCTCCATTTTGTGTCAGCTTAAACATCCATGATAACATTTTGCATAATGCCATGCTTGATTCAGGAGAATCACATAAACTCATGCCCAAAGTAATAATGGAAAGATTAGGCCTTGAGGTAACCAAACCTTATAAGGATTTATACTCCTTTGATTCCAGCAGAGTTAAATTCCTAGGCCTAATAAAAGATCTCTGTGTCAATTTAGCACAAATCCCAGCCAAAAGCTTAGTGATGGACATTGTTGTGGTTGATATACCCCCCAAATATGGCATGCTTCTTTCAAGATCTTGGGGTGCTAAGTTGCAAGGCACAATGCAAATGGATATGACTTATGCCACCATCCCTATATTCAGTCAGTCTAGAAGACTCTATAGGGAGACACACATGAAATACATGGTGAGTAGCCAAGAAAGACCAGAAAATTCCCCTCTTTATTCTATACATACTGAGCTTGACTCATTAATTTTGTATAATGATGGGATTCCTAATGAGCAAGGATTAGAAAATGAAACATCAGCCAACATAGTGGCAGCCATAGGACAAGAGGAAGGGAAAGAAAAACCATCCAAACAGTTTGCTAGTTCAGAAAAACACAACAAACCAAATGAAGGTCTTGAGCATCAAAACATTCATCAACATAGTTCCAATAATAACAATCAAAGAAAAATTCCTCAACACATTGAAAACCTTGAGGAACAAGACACAAATAAACATAGTGCAGATCCTCAAAAAGAACACAGTGATGATCAAAATGAACAAAACAGAGAGGAAAAAGAGGAAATTGATGAAAAATCTGAAAACAGTCCTCTTTGGAGCATGATTTTTGATGGGTCTTGTACTAAAACTGGTGCGGGAGCAAGCATATGGGTGCACAACATTGAAAATAATCATGCAGAAGGTCATTCATACCGATTAAACTTTCATTGCACCAACAACATAGCAGAATATGAAGCACTCCTCTTAGAACTAAAATTACTTAAAAAACTAGGAGCCAAGAGGATAACAGTTCATGGGGATTCAGAATTGATAATTAGGCAAGTAAATGGGGAATATACTGCCAAACATCCCAGATTAAGAGCCTATAGAGATGATGCCATGGACCTCCTGAAATCATTTTCTAAATTCCAACATAATTTTGTCCCTAGAAACCAAAGCATTCTTGACAATGGATTAGCCTGTGCTGCTAGCACATGTTGAAACCTTATGAAAGAAAAAAATATACAGTTATATCAAATATAGACTAGCAGTCCCAGATAATGAAAAATACTGGCAAGTTTTTGAAGGAGAAAAACAAATAGAAGACTTCCCATAGTCTAGAAATGAATTTGAAATGCCAAGTTCAAATTCAGAGTATGAAGAAGACTGTCCTATTGAGGAAAAATCACTTTTTGAAGAAGAAAAAACTCCTGATATTGCTGATATAAATTTGTTGACCAAATAATCCAAACATAAAATAGAAAACTACACAGATTTAGAATAAGAAGATCTAGAGGTGATGCAATCCAAAACTGAAAATTTGCCAAAGGGAATGGTACCCTTAGAAGAATTTTTTGACTTTAATGATGTTGCAAAAAGGCCAAAAATAGAACCTACTAAAGCTTAAGTATAAGAGTGCAATATAGGCAGTGAAGAAAAGCCTAAAATGATCAAATTATCCAAAACACTGCCAGCTCACATTAAACTAAAATACCTTGACCTGTTTAGAGATTTTTCTGATGTGTTTGCATGGAGTTATGAAGATTTAAAATCCTATGATACAAAGTTAATTCAGCATAAGATACCCGTCAAAGAAAACCAGAAACCTTTCAGACAAAAATTGCGCAGAATAAACCCTGTTCAATTACCTCTAGTTGAGAAAGAAATTAGAAAAATGTATGATGCTGGAATTATTGTCCCTATCAGATACTCAAAGTGGGTATCCAATATTATATCTATGAGGAAGAAAACATGAGAGATAAGGCTTTGTATTGATTTTAGAAACCTAAACAAAGTCTCATTAAAGGACAACTATCCCTTGCCCAAAATGGATCATATTTTACAAAGGGTGATAGGTTCTAGAAGAATTTATTTTTTAGATGGATTTTCAGGATATAACCAAGTATTGGTAGACCCTGATGATCAACTTAAAATATCCTTTACCACACCTTGGGGCACTTTCATGTATGTCAAAATTCCTTTTGGTTCGATGAATGCTGGTGCCACATTCCAGAGAGCCATGGATATTGTATTCTTAGAAGAAATAGGCTACTTCATTGTGATTTACTTAGATGACATAACTGTCTATTCCAAAATAGATGAAGAACACCTAATACACCTAAGAAAAGTCTTTGAGATATCATATCTGAAGAGGGAATAAAGATAGACCTAAAGAGGATTGAAGGTATATTGCAAATCAATCATCCTAGAAACATCAAGGAACTTCAATCTTTCATTGGAAAGATTAATTTCTTGAGAAGGTTCATACCCAACCTAGCTGAGCTCCTTAGAAACATGACAAATATGCTTAAAAGAGAAGAAGGAGTCAAATGGACCTTAGAATAAAAAAATCGTTTGGGCTGGTAAAACAAGCACTTACCCAAACACCAGTTCTCATTAGTCCTGATTTTACAAAAGATTTTTTCATATTTTCATTTGCACCAGAACACATAGTAGCCGCTGTACTCCTACAGAAAAACATGAAGGGACAAGAGCATCCTATTGCATTTTTCAGCAAGGCATTAAGAGATGTACCTTTGAAGTATAATATAATGGAAAAACAAGCTTTTGCCTTGGTCAAAGCTTTAAAATAATTCAGAATTTACATTTTACACTCACACATCATAGCATTTGTGCCTTATTCATTCGTAAAAGACAGCTTGAATCAAGATCCTGATGGCAAAAGAGGAAAGTGGATTGCTGTAATATTAGAATATGATTTAGAAATCAAGCCCAATAAGCTCATCAAAGGTCAAGGACTAGCAAGACTTATGTCTGAATCCAACTTTCAAGCTCTTGATATAAACATGTTTAATTCATTGGATGAATAGGAGGAGTTGGCAGCTCCACTTATTTTCTGAATTCATCTTGGTATGTTGAAATTTTGTATGTGCTACTTAATCTTAATGTTTCTCATGGTTTTTCTAAAACAAATGCAAGGTTTTTAAAGTTAAAGGCTGTAAATTACTGCATTTTACATAAATGTTTATATTGGAAAAATGCTAGTGGATTATTGCTTAAATGTTTGCCTGAGAATGATGCAGATAAGATCAAGCATGAGTTCCATGAAGGAGAATGTGGAGGCCACCTCTATTGGATAACTACTATGAACAAAATCCTTAGAGCTAGATATTACTGGCCCACCCTCTTTCAAGATATCCAAAAAATGTTCATTGCCCGCCATAAATGTCAAAATTTTGAAGGCAAAAGAAAATTGCTTCCCTTACCTCTGCAACCAATCACTGTTGAAGCTCCTTTTCAGCAATTGGGTCTAGACTTCATTTGGGAAATCCATCCTACCTCATCTTTCCAACACAAATGGATCCTCACAACAACAGATTACTTTACCAAATGGATAGAGGCCATCCCTTCTTGGAATGCCACAGACTCAGTCATCATTTCATTCCTTGAAAATCATATCCTTTCTAGATTTGGCTGTCCTACGAAAATTATCACGGACAATGTTGCTGCATTTGGATCCAAAAATATGGTTGATTTCTGTCATAAATATCAGATTACATTGGGTCATTCCACAACTTATTACCCTCAAGGTAATGGGCTAGCGGAATCCTCAAACAAGAGTTTGGTAAACATTATCAAGAAGTTGTTGGGAGAGAATAAAAAATCATGGCACAACAAGCTAGTACATGCACTTTGGGCAGATAGTTTGACAGTCAAAAAGTCAATTGAAATGTCCCCTTATCAACTAGTTTATGGAGCAGATGCAATATTTTCAACCAGTCTAGGAGTGCTAGTCATGAAGCTGATCCAAGAGGTACAATTTGAAGAAGATGACATGACAAGAAGAATAAACCAAATTGTACAATTACAAAAAACCAGAGAGGAATTCTACAAAAGAGCACAACAAGTACAAGAAAACATCAAGAAGCTATTTGATAAAAGAACAAAGGAAAGTGATTTTAAAATTGGTGAGAAAGTATTAAAATGGGATTCTAGGAAAGAAGATAAGGGAAAACATGGAAAGTTTAAAAATTTATGGAAAGGCCCTTATCTCATTCAGTCTGCTATTGGCAACAATGCATTTTTACTTCAATAGATGGATGGAGCTGAACTTTTTGGAGGTCTTGTCAATGGCAGGATGCTCAAACATTATTTTTGTTAAATTTTTGTTCAAAGTTCTTTTTAATTCATTGTAAATAACATTGCTTGAAAGAAAATTTGAAAACGAAGTACAAAAACAATAGAAAAAGAGAAAATAGGGCAGATAAAAGAAAATGTACAACCCCATACCAAAAAAGAGAAAAATTTGAAAGTGTGTAGGCTCAAATGCCACTGCTTAAAAAGAAACTATTATTTTTTCATACAGCCTAATCATGACTAAGTAAATTTCAATTTTGTGCTGATAGGTTAGTGAAAACAGATTTTCCAAACAATGTAACCTTGGCTTATCAGTAGAATAGATTAGGATAAAGAAAGAATGGTTTTAACAAACTCAAAATCTGAACCGAGAAAAGAAAGAGAAATGGCTCCAAAGAGATTAAAACCCGAGCCAAAGAAAGAAGGAAGGATGCTTACAAAATTTCAGATCTTAAGCCTTCAAAGTTTTGTTTTAAATTTTCTGCAAATAAAGTCTATGTGCAGCTTGTACAAAATGACATAGCCCTCATAGCAAGTCAGACTGTTTAATCCTGATTTTTCTGTGTTTTAAATTTTCTGTTTTAGAAATAGAGAATAAAAATTTGTCAAGCAGCTCAATCTTGACAGATAGTTAGAATAGGTAGAGAATTATTGAATTAAACTGTTTAATCTGAACTCATGGAAGATATAACAGTAGAAATAGATTAGTTTCCTAATTTCAAATAAAATAATAAAATGATGTTGAAAGGGTTTGCAAGTCTAAGTGCACCCACTGAAGAAAAAATGTTAGGAAAAGTAGGATGTCTAGGTAGAAATGTGGGAGAAAATCATTTGATTATGATAAATACTGATCATCTTTTAAAGCAGCATGATCCAAGAAGGAAGAGGAATGTCAAAAGAAAGGAACAAGGCACTGGTCTACTTTCAGAAGATTTATCTCTGATGTTCTTGACACCTCCAAGGAGATGCCCTCCCCAAGTGGAGCCACTGTTAGCCATCTATAAATTTTGTTATACCTCATGATGGCTAAATAGGTTCATTAGGTTTTCAAGAAACAAATTTTTGTGAAAATATTGTGAGTTCTTGAAACCTCACTCTGTTCATAACTTCAAGAAACCATTTTGCTATAAACTTCACTCAAAGCCTCTGAAGTTACCTTGCCAAGACAAAAGAAACTGTTTCTAAAGCCATTTTCCATCATTCCATAAATTCATTTTCACCCACTTTTTCACTCATTTTCACCTATCCCAACAGTCATTTTCCCCTTCAAAAAGGGCTTCTTCCTCTTCATATACCCTCCATTCCCTGTAAGAAACCTTTAAACCATTGAAATCCCCTTTATATGGTTTAAAAACACCATTTTTCTATCCTATTGGAACCTCTAAAAGGCTTTAAAAACCTACCTTTTGGTCTAAAAAGCGTTCTTTTGCACATAAATGCCTTAAGAAATTTTTTCTTAAAGCATTAGAACCTTTTTTTTCCTCCACATGACCATTCTCTGCCTCATTAAGCCCCTTCTCTTGTTTTTTCAACTCCACTACCATGTTGTTCCCTAGTATGATATGGATTGTTGATCTTGACCGATCCAATGGAAACCGTGCTTTCCCCCTTATCCTTTTCGCCCAACCATTACCTAATCCATTTTTCCCTTGGGAAAAATCCGCACCATAGATCTCCCAGATCTAACGGTCACCATGCCTCCTCATCTTTCGACCCCGCCAATAACATTTCGTTACTTGATAAAGGAGATAATGTCACCCCTATGGCCCACCACTCCACCACCGTCCAATATTTTTTTGCCACCTGTCCTCCATCTTTGCCCCTCTACCATGCATATTTTCCGATCACACTCACGCCTCCACTATTGATCTGGCTCCTCCAGATCCAATGACTTATACCAACTATCGCGCGCATTTGCCAACAGGAGTTTAACCACCCATTTCAACACGAAAAAAGCGGTTTTCCAGGGGACAGGTGTCATCCTCTGAATGGAATTGCGTTTGATTCACTCAAAACCATTTACTACCCAACCTATGCATGAATACCACCTCGGTATTGCCACAAAACCACTTTCCTCCCATTTTCCACCCGATTTAAATTTAAACCCTATTCTTCGTGGTTTTCGTAAGGGAACCCTCCTCTGTGCATTATCCTTCCTCCGTATTGCTCCTCCACCCTCACCAATGCCTCTGAAAGAAGTTGTCTTACAAACACAAGTTTTTATTTAATGTTTTTGTTGTTGTGCAGGTTAAATGGCAGCCAAAGTATTACAGGCCATCCCACAACCAAATGTCAGTGGTGGAAACCCCATGATGACGATCCTTGAGGTTTAAATATGCAAGAAATGGATCTAGGGTAATCTTCATGACCATCGATGTAATCACAGAAACCCTCTAGCACAGAAGGAAGCCAAGCCACCTGTACACAAAAGAAACATAAAGAAGATCAATGAAAGTTAAAGGTTAAAGCATAAACCAGGAGATTTAAAGCTTAACCAGCAGATTAAAGGATAAAGCACAGTTAAGGATAAATAAATCAATTTCAAAACAGTCAGCAAAGTGACAAAATAAGAAGATGATTAAAGAAGTCCTAAAAGCTAAAAACAAAGGCCTAATCAGAGTTTAAAGAGCTAATCAGACAGATCAACAAGAAAAAGCTTTGAATGCCACATCTGCAGAAGCAATTACTCCTCCAATGCCACCTGCAGGCCTAATTTGCCTCAAAAGACACATAAAATTACTCCAAGTCAGAGATATTTGTAAAGATAGCTCAGAAGTTATTGCCAGCCTACCTAAAAATCCTAAAAGTCAACAAAAGCGACTAAGTAGTTCAAAAATTTAATATAATGCGGAGTTAGACATAAATACATTTTGCCTTGGGCCTTGCATGGTCTCAAAGGTCAGAAACATTAAACTCTGTCATTTATGAACCATTAGAGACCCCGTCTTTCACTCCACCTCCTCATTTATCTATAAATACTGTATGAGGAGTTCATTGTTGTTGTTGGTGGGATTATTATTGAAGTGTAAGATAGTTGCTGTTGTTGAAGAGTTGCTGAGTGGTTGAAGAATACTCAGCTGAGAAGAGAAGTTTTGAGCTGTAGAGACCCGTTGGACTTGAAGTATGTAACTGGTTTAAACATCAATAATACAAGTTGATTCATGGGATCTTGGTCTATGTTAATGGTGATGTTATTCTTCACTGTTTTTTTTTTTTCCTTATGTTTTACATGCTGTCCATTTTCTCTGATAAAGAACAAAAAATTTAGAGTAGGATTTATTGAAAAGTACCCTATTTCTGTATGAAAATTTTATCTTTATGTTTTCTTCTGCTAAGGTATGTTTAGAGGATTCTTAATTGCCCTCTAGATTTATCCAAATTGTTGATTCGAGAATGATTCAATAGAGTATAACCAATGAAGAAATGTTGGTGAGCCCATGTCTTTCTGTGTACAACTTGAGATATTTGTTTTTAATGTTCTTTTCAAGGTTTTCTAAGTAGAGTTAACCTAGGGAAGTCTATGGTTTTCCCTGTCCTATGGCTAGTCTTTAATAGTTGCCTTGAAATTTCCCTTGAGAGTATGCCGAAAGCAGGCTAGATTCATAGTTTCTTTCTGATCTTAAGCTATTTCCTTGTTCTCTTATGTGTTTTCTCCTTTCTAAAAGTAGTCTTAGGATTACTAGATTGTTGTCTAAAGAGTGTGCTTTAATAAAAGTTTGTCCAAAGAAGTCTATGGTTTTCCCTGTCCTTTGGTTTGCTTCAAACAGTTACTTTGAAAGGCTTTTCTTGTCTTAGTGAAGTTAGATTCTTAATTGGTTTTAGCTTTTCTTCTTTCACAACAATTTAATGTTTCATATCAAAATTCAATCTTAAAAATATCCTTTGACATAGATGACTTTCCCTATGGAAACCCTTGAATAATTTTTGTACAATTAAATCCTTTTGTGACTCCATAGCCCAATGGGTTGACATTTTTTCTTGACCTATCCTTTTAGCTGAAATATTCTTCAATCTGCTCTCACCTTCATCCTTCAATTAACCTCTTCTGTTAATGATATCCATCCCAACCAAACAAACAAGTTCTCTAAGCTTCATAACTAGCCTAATATCATAAACAAAGCATAATGATATATCCTTTTAAAACACTTAATAGAGAGATCCCTCTCTGAATCCAGGAAGGCTAGGTCCTAGGATTCCAAAGTGGTTCTGATGTGGCCCCTTGTAGTGTTTATTCTTGCCAATCTTGTAAATCACAGGGAGCCAACAGGGTCTACCTTAACACCCTTGTGAGATACAATATCACCCAGATATACCACCTCTTGTACTCCAAAAAAAAATTTGGATGTTTTTGCATATAATTATTTCTCCTCCAATGGTTTGAGCACCTTGTCAACATGTTGAACATGATCCTTCCAAGACCTGTTGTAGATTAGTATATCATCAAAAAATACTAGCACAAATTTTCTAAGGAAGGGTTTGAAAATTTAATTCATCAACCCTTGAAATGTAGAAGGTGCATTGGTAAGGCCAAAAGGCATGACCAAAAATTCATAATGACCCTCATGATTTTGAAATGTTGTTTTCGGAATATATTCAGTCTTCATTCTAATTTTATGATATCCTGAACAAAGATCCAACTTGGTAAAATAAACTGCTCCATGTAATTCATCCAATAATTAATAAATAACAGGAATGGGAAATTTATCTTTAATAGTGAGCTTCTTGAGCTCCCTATAATCCGAACACATGCGCCATGATCCATCTTTCTTGTGCACTAATAATACTAGGGCAGAGAAAGAACTTTGACTCAGTTGAATTATACTAGCCTCTAACATTTCTGCAATCATATGTTCAATTTCTATCTTTTGGACATAATGATATCTGTAAGGCCTGATGTTTGGAGGAACACTTCCTGGAATCAAATGAAGAGCATGATCATGATCACGAATAGGTGGGAGTCCTTTGGGAGTATCAAACACCTTGGAATGATTGTCCAAGACTTTTTGGAGATCTGGATAAATAGATGATTTCTGTGTTGGAACTTATAGTGAGCATAATTGTGCAAGTACGCCTCGTTCTTTCTTTAGAAGAGTTGTAATGACATTAGAGCTTATTATCTTTCCTGACTTCCCTGTGATACCCCGTAATTTGATTTCCTTTCCTTCTGAAAAAAATTTCAAGAAAAGTTCTTGAAAATTAAAAGCTACCGTCCCCAATGATTGTAACCATTGTACTCCTAGTACAATATCAACACCTCCCATTGGGATGGAAAGAATTGGACTATTCAATACATATTCCCCCATGGCTAGCTTGATATTATGGCATTTTCCTGAGAAATTTATAGTTCCTCCATTTGCAACCATCACTTGACATTCTAGTGCTGGGTATATGAAACAATTCAATTCCTTGGCTACCTTACAATGAATAAAATTATGGGTACTACCCAAATCAATGAACACTATTACCTTTTTCTTCTTGATATGTCCTTCTATCTTGAGAGTTTGAGGAGTGGTAATTCCTACCAATGCATTACATGATATGGTCAGACTCATTTCTTCTTCTTCTAGGGTTTCTTCCTGGTGCATATCCTCTTCTTTTGAAGTTTCTTGTTCATTTTATTCCTCCTCTTCACAACCTATGTAAAATAATTTCTACTCAGCACACTTATGACCTTTAGTGTATTTTCTATCACAACTGTAGCAAAGCCCTTTTGCTCTTTTTTCTTCCAATTGTTGTGGTGTCAACCTTGTAGGTTGTGGAAGTATAGGAGTAGCAACACTTCCATCTTTATAGATGTGAGTGGTAGGTTTCCTTGTCGCCATAATTTTACATTCAATTTTTCTTGCCAACTTGAATGCCTTCTCTAATGAATCAGGTTCCCAAACATGAACTTCATGTTGGATGTTATCCTTTAAAGTCCCTATGAAGACATCAATCACGTGTTCCTCTGGAATATCAGTTACCCTTAATATTCAATTTTTGGAAGTCCTCAATGTGCTCCACCACTGAACCCTTTTTTTTGAGATTTATCTATTGGCTAAAGAAGGTGTTGCTCTTTGTATCCTCATAATACGCTATCATTTCCTCCGTAAAAATTGATCAAGTGACAATTTTTTTACAGGAGAAAAGTCATCGATACCATACAAATGTATTCTATTCTAAATATAAAGTTGCAATGTGTACCTTTTGTGTGATTTTCACATTATTGAGATCAAAATATTGCTCCATTTGTAGTATCCATGTTACGGGGTCCTTCCCATCAAACTTCATCGTTTCCATCTTTGGAATATGGTGGTTCTTCCATCCAAAATTAGAGTTTATGAAATCACGATTAATATCTATTTTGTTCTCATCATGATTTTCTTCTACTATATTTTCGCCACTAGGAACCATTTCTTGTATCAACTTTGTCAAACCTTCCATGTCTGCTTTTAGATCATTCTTCATGTTTTCCATGTTGTCTTTCATTTTTTCTTCCATTTCCTTCATCTTAGCTTCCACACCATCCATCTTAGCTTCCACGCCTTTCTTCAAACCATCCATATTATTCTTCAAACCATCCATCTTCGCTTCCACGTCTTTCTTCAAAACTTGCATTTCATTTTTTGTTGCTCTTTGCGAGAGCAAAATTTGGTTCACTTTCTCTTGTAATTTTGATAGATCATGTTGAAATTATTCATCTTCATGAGTCATTGTAGAGTATTATGAGGGTTAAATGGGTGTTTAATTATTTTTAGGAGGCATTTTAGAACCCAATACTGAAATATATGCTCAATAGGCCCTTGGAATCACTTCAAAATGATTTTTGGCACAAGACTTATGAAATTTGGAAAGAAAAAAATACACACCTTTTTCTTGCTTTTGAGGAGCTCTATATTGAAACTCAATTATCTCTGTGATTTTGGATCTTAAATATCTGAAATTTTGCCCTGAGGTAGCCCTCTGAATCCTCTTTCGAATGCCATAGGTCTGACTTGATTTGGATTCTTCAAGACAAAGTTATGTCCAATCTCCCACAATGACCTAATTATGGACTTGTTCAGTAGAGTGAGCTTTTATGACTTGATTTGTGTCATTGTTTTCTCCTTTGGCTCTACAATTGATAGACAGGAAACTGCAGTCTGTGTACTTGTAGCCACACTTTATATAATTCCAATCTGATGCTCAAAGAGAGAGTTATGAAGATTTTCCCACGATCACCTTTTTGAGATGAAATTCGGGAGTCTGAACAATCCCTAACTTCCACAGATCCTACCTTCCAAAATAATGCGAATCAATCTCTAAAATTTTTCCACGATGTTCCTTAGGATTTCGTCTTCTCTCTGTGAAAATTTCATCTTCTGAACCCTCATATAAAAATAGTTATAGTGAAAATTCCGAGATGACCTGTTTAGGTTAAATTCAGGATCCTGCAAAAATCCCTAACTTCCATAGATCATGTCTCTAAAACTGTTATGAACCTAGCTCTAAAATTTTACAAAGATGTTCCTCAAGATTTCAGTTTCTCTCTCTAAACATTTTAGCTTCTGAGCATTCGTAGAAAAAATGTTATAGCGAAAATTCCATGATGGCCCATTTGGAGTAGCGAAACCCTAGAATCCAAAGCTCCGATACCAAATGTTGTGAAACCAGCTCCAAAAATAGAAGAAAAGAGAGATCAACGCCTTGGAAATCAGCCACTTCGAGGGGGAAACCTCCAATACATTACATAAATGAATAATTCTTGGATGATACAAATGAAAAAACCTCCTTTCTATATATAGGAGTCCATGGGGCCACAATGTAATTCTAGTGGGGCCACAATGTAATCCTAGCCGACCTAACAATAATAATTTAAGGGCACAATAATAACAATATGGGGGTTACAGGGGTACCAAAATAGCAATAAGGGGGCTACAATAACAACAATAAGGGATTATACTAGTAATATAGGGACCTAACATGTCTACAGATATAGACCCATGATAGGTTGACCATCTGAATAATGACCATCGTACGGATGATTTGGTACTTCTCCTAAAATCGCAGCCTAGATGGATGAAACTAGATCCGGGGTCTTCTATCTCGTTCACACAATCACTTAAAGTGTGAGTCTAACCATGTGAATATTTGATCTGAAGTCAAACATGGGAAGACACTGTCTCATTACCAACCAATGATGTGAGTCGTTAACATATGCGAGAAAAACCACTATTGATGATAATGGCTCTCAAGGTACTGCAGTACATTCTGCATGGTGTGAATAGATAATTTGATATCGAACACCATACAAATTATTTCAATTGAAGGCCTATGATGTCAACCTATCACTGGAAGCAAGAAACTTGTTGTTGATGTAAGCAAGCTCCAAGGTACTGAAAGGTTGTTTCTATGTCAACTTCCTGGATAATGCGATGATGTCGACAGGAAGCGACTCATCGTAGGAGGGCACTAATGCTTCCCTCATCAATGACATGAAACAAGAGTAATGATTTTGGAGACAGAATGTGACTGATGAAGAAATGTCAGGGATGGAAGTCATGAAAATTAAGGTTTATGAGTATTGTAATGGATGAGGAATAAGTGAATGACTTATCTTGAGCATATCAGTGACACTGAATGAATTGGAAACATTTGACCCAAAAACGAAGTGTTGGATGGTATGATATACCGTCAAGCAGATTACCCAACCAAAAAATCACGAAGATGAAGTGAATAAGTGTCATGTTCAAGAGTGACTTGCTACCATAAACTATTTTATCCCTTTCCAATTTCCACAGTCATTGCTAACCAATACCTCTTTATTTTTTAACAAGCTTGATGAGGACAACATATTCTTGATGTAAAATTCCACCCTTTGGGTGAATCCATTGCTATTTGATGTTTTAACGAGTCTAGTGAAGGTGAAACCCAATCTTGTCATGATGGACAAGTCCATCCCTATTTGATGCTTTAACGAGTCTAACGACAGTGAAACTCAGTCCTTTCATATTTAGAGTGTTTGAAAAAATGGACGAAAAGAAAACTTCACAGGTTATTTTTCGTATAATATTCCCTCAGATCTGAAAAAGCGTAAAACAATACCTGAGAGAACCTCCTAGCCATGTTCAACTAGGGTTTCCCTTTTTCATAAACATAATCTATCTCAGTCTGAAAAAAGGTTAAACTTATAATGAGTAGAAGTTGTTTCAATTCCTTTAATGAGCTCGAAATGACAAGTGCTCGACAATATTTTCATATTTAGAGAGTCTGAAAAGAGCTGAAAGGGAACTTTAGGGGGGTTAATTTTTCACATTTAACAAAGCTAAAAAAAGAGATAAAAGCACGCTTTGAATTCCTTTTTCATGTTTAAAAAAACTCGAAAAAAGATGATAAAAGTATGCTTTGAATTCCTTTTTCATGTTTAAAAAATCTTGAAAAAGAGATAAAACCATGCTTTGTGGTCAATATCGCATTTCACGATCATGAAAAACTAATTCACTATATTCAGCTATGAACCTACTCAAAACACCATCAAACAGATTAAACATACCTGTTACAATAGTAAAAATGGGTAAAAACCATAGTCAATTCATTAAATATGCATTAATTATTAAAAAATACTATTAAAATAAGAAATTACAAAGTCAATTTTACCATTCCAAATTTACCATTTGAATTTTAGTGCTCTGGGCCTCTTTTACCCTCAAAATTCAGCAACTGATTACAACAAATTCTGTGGATAATTTCTCGTGCCATTCAGACCAGTAGAAGATCTTACCCTCCTCTTTCTTTTGAATGCATTATTTTTCATTTTCATATATAATTTTTAGGGTTTTTAGGCCCCTAGGGTAAATATACAAAGCCCTAGTGCCAACACACCCTTGAATGTCAAAAAGTGCATTGCGGAAAGGCTGGAAAAAAGCCTAGTTCCTCTGCAACACTCTGTCTCTCACTGAGGGGTGCGTTGGGCACAATTAAAAAAGTTGTTTCTTTGTTTCTACCCGAAATTTTCCTAGTTTGTTGCATGAAATGGATCCTAACTTAGCCTATGGTGTGATTTCAGACTTTCATTGGATCATAATGTTGATTACATGGGCGATAAATAGAACATAAAGAATAGGATATGGTTGCCATAAATTATCCTGGCACTATGAGAGCCCTCAAAGATTGTGGGTTGCTCAAGTACCTACGATCGTCTAGAATGAGGCAACACATGGAATTATAGTTCTTGATCCATTCATGGGATACAAAAATTCAGGAATTTCACATTGGGGAAAAAGTGCTCCCAATATTAGCAGTTGACATTTAATTTCTCACAGGTTTGTTGAGATGTGGTGCCCCCATTTCCCTTACGGGTTCTACGCATGGAGGTGAAAAAGTGAAGGAATACATCCAACAATTTTTTCGACCACGAACTGAGCCTAGTAAAGATGGAAAGATAAATATCAAATATGGTCGTGATTTTCCCTTGTGCACTCTCCTATTCACTATCAAAAAACTAGTTGGCAACGTGACACTACATGTTGCAAACATATCATATATGCATTATGCAATTGAGTGTCTCGAGCCAACCGTATTCAAATGGGCTAAAGCAGTATTCCTTAAGATGAAGGAACAACTGACCAAGGTAAAAAGTGGTAAGACCAAAATTTTCAGTTATGGGTCAATTTTAATCACTTTTCTTTTGGAGAAAGTTCCATTGATGCTGCCACAACATGAGGCGCTGGGATTAATTAGTCATAGAGATCCATGGATGCAGTGGTGGGTCGAGTTGATGGATAGACATGCTGGTCAGTGATCAATATCATTTTCCACTGCATTCTTTAGTTGGATCCGAAGACATAATATCTTCATAGAGGAGCAACCATATGCAGGGATGGATTTCCTTGAAGATCCAGACGTGATTTTACCAGCCGGCACTCAATGGGGTGCTATAGGTAAAATTTTGACCATGTTTTTTTATTTTTTGGGGGTTTTTTACATATTTTTGTGTTGTTTGATGTTTCCAAGACTAAACTAAATATGTTTTATGCATGCAGATATAGGTACCATTCGACTAGTGGTTAGTGCATAGCAGGTGGGGGAACCAGTAGAGCGGACTGTCGGAAGAGCAAGTCCTACAGGATTTGGATTTAGTTGAGACTCTTATGGAGTTGTAGTAGCATGTGGAGGGATTGCCTCTTGGGATATCAGATGTACAGATCGAGGAGTTACCTATGAGGCTATAGTGCCATACCATTGGTGTGCCTAACCGTTGGATGAGACTATTGCGCATGATAGCCCAAGCAATGACCTATTATTATGAGCATCAGTAGTTTACTTAGATTATGCTATGTCTATATACATTTTGAGGTCAGATGACCAACATGTCTTGGACACGATTTTTGTAAAAAACTTGATATAAACCTATTTTACTTTCAGTGTTTCTCTATGATTATGTGCAATCCTATTCAATTGTATGATGTGAATTGAAAATCTATCTTCACATATGTTGCAAATGTCTATCTAACACATAATTCGCCAATGAATAAACCAGAGTGTTAAAGTTTTTGGAAATATGTTGATATTGAATGTAATCAAAATGTCTTTCCAAAAGATGAACTCTAAGGAACATGTGATGAATTGTTGTGTTTCAGATAGTATAGACACTAGTAAGTTGTAGTATAACAAATTGTGAGTCCAGCCTAATGATGATGTGGTGAATTCCATGTGAAATGGCATTAGAGAGTAGTTAAATCAACCCACTATACTCAACGATATTGTTGGTCGATCGATCGATAAAAATACCTTGGAAACTCACTAACTCGCCACTTGGAGAAAAAATAGCCCATGCTGCAGAGGATAATTTTTGAGTACTACGACTAGATTTTGACATCAGCTAAAAATGAAAAATATGTTACTAACCACATGAAAAAATCTAAAAGACACACTGCTACAGACGCAATAAAAGCATATAATACAATGTTTACTACGCAAAATCAGGCATAGTAACGTTTAAGATACAACCCATTTCGAGGTTGCGCCAATGGAATCTCATCATAATCTACCAAGTTGTAGGCACCCTTAGTCAGAATGTGCTTGACAATGTAGGGGTCATGCCATAATGGTTCAAAATTCCATGTTCCTATCTTATTAGATTCTTGATCATAAAGAAAGACCAGGTCTCCTTCCGAGAAGTTGCGAGGCTTGACATTACGATCATATTGTGCCTGAATTCATCTCTTATGCGCATCTTTGGAAAATGTGGCTTAATGATGCATTTCATCTAGATGGATGAGATCTAAAAGATGTGCTTCTTCAGTGGAAGTTTCAGGTAGCAGGTCAATTACGAGTTTCAATGATGGTATTTCGCATTGGATCGGTAAGATAAATTCCATACCATAAACTAGCTGAAAGGGAGTAAATCCAATCACATTTATCACCGAGGTTCGATATTCCCACAAATGCGAGTATAGGATCAAATTCCAGTTTTGTTTATGAACCCCAATCATGCGTTGAAGCATACATTTAAGAATTTTTTTGATAGATTCAACTTGTCCATTAGCTTGCAGATAATAGGGGGTAGAATTATCATGTGATAATCCTAACTTGGCAGTCAAATCATCCATCATGTGATTGCGAAAATGTTTTTCATGATCTGTGACTATGGCTTGTGGTACACCAAACGGTGAAACCACATGGTTAAAAAAGAACAATGCAACTGTCTGTCTCATGTTGTTGAATGCAGGCATCGCCTTGGCCCACTTGGTAAAATAGTCAAAGAAGACAATAATATACCCATGCCCCCTAGCCAAGTGGGGGTTACATGTCATGAAGTCAATGCCCCATTTTGCAAATGGTCCAACAGAAATGACATGATACATTGGTGTGGGCGACAAGTGGGTCTTTGGATCAAATATCTGGCAAGCATGACAACTTCTCACCATGATAATGCAATTGCAAAAAATGGTAGGCCAGAAGTATCCAACGCAGAGAATCTTCTGCGCGGTAGAAAAATAGACAAATGTCTACCACATGCATCATCATGGCAATGATTTAGAAATTTTTTCGGCTTCCTCATGCATGAGGCACCTCCTTAAAATCATATCAATACCACGACGATAAAGTGTATCACCGAAAATCATATAATATTTGGCTTGGTATCGAATACATCACTATTGCGAATGAGAGGTATCAGGACGATAAGTTTGGGTTTTGAGATAAATGATTATATCTCCATACCACAGGTCAGATGACTGGATTAGAAACAAAGACTCATTTGGAATTCATGGTTCCATAGTAGGATCGGTACTACTCGAAGGAAGGTCACAAATAAGCTCAACGAACACAAAATATTTCTTTGACTTAGATTTGATGAATTCCAAATCAAACTCCTACAAAATGATGATCCATTTTGAATATTTCCCCCCTAGAAATTGACGTGATAGAATGTATGTCAAGGGTTGCAATCTGAAATGAAAATGGTCTTTCGGAGCAGGATATAATGGTGAAATATTTGTACAGATTGAACAACTGCCAAAGTGAGCTTCTCAATGTATGTGTACTTAGATTCCGTAGCATTGATATTGCGACTCAAATAATATATTAGATGTTCAATCCCATCTTCCTCTTGGAAGAAAACCATAAATATGGTTGTATCTGCAGCGGTGAGATATAGGAAATGGTCACTCTGATCATTTGGGGGATAGATTAATGAAGCTTGGATCAAGGAATCTTTAAGAACATCAAAGGAAGTTTGTGCGACCTCATCCCAATGGAAGGGTACCCCCTTTTTCAAGAGTCAAGTAAATCCTTTAGCCATTTCGACATAGTTAGGAATGAAACTCCTTAGAAAGTTAGCCTTCCCTTGGAGTCTCTGTAACTGAAGAAGATTGGAAGGAGTAGGAAAATCAAGAATAGCCTGGAACTTCAATGGGTCAAGCCAAATTCCATATTTCGACATGAAAAATCGAAGCAAACAACTATAACTAAGACCAAACACACATTTGTGCGGATTTATGCATATGTTATAGTGAAGACATCATAGAAAAATTCCTCTCAGATGTAGCAGGTGGTCATTATGTTTTCATGAATGTGCAAGCAAGTCATCTAGATACGGTTGAACTATGTACTTTATGTCATGAAAATAATAATTCATTTCCCTCTGGAAATTAGCCTCGACATTCTTTAAAATTAAAGGGAGATTTTGATAAGAAATTTTTCTCGAGGGACAAATATTGGATGGATTTTTCATCCAATTTGGGCGAATATTGATCTGATTGTAACCGGAAAATCCATCCATGAAAGAAAATATTTCACATCCAACACATTCATGAATAATTTGGTCGATAAAGGGAGTTGGATAGTTGTCTTTTGGACAAGCATGATTAACATCCTGATATTTAATGCACACTCTACTTGTTCCTTGTTTCTTCATGACAGGAACAATGTTAGATACCCAATCAGTAAACGGAATAGGGTAAAATGAATCCCACGTGCAAAATATTTTCAACTTTTTCTTTAATGGAAACAAGTTTATTAGGGTGCACAGGATGAAGGTGTTGTCGCACTGGCTTGACAGCAGGGTACATTTTTATCTCATGTTCAACAATGCTGGATTACATACCTGGTATATTCTCGTATGACCATGCAAATACATCTCGGAATTCACGAAAAAGAGCGCGGTAAATTTCAAGTTTAGATTAAGAACATGATGCACCGACATGAATTTTTTCTATAATGACAGGTTTGGTCAAAATATCGATAGAAATCCTTTCTTCGATATTTGATGGATTTCGCTCGGAATCGACGGCGTGGATAGGAACATAATTCGTCAGTAACTCAACAACTATAGGGTGATATAGTTCAGATGGATTATCTTCACTATAATCTGGAAGATGGGATCGTTGATGTGATTATTCCCATGGTTCTTCTTCCGGCATCATGGATTCCATAATGCTCTTATCAGTCGAGAATAGGCATGAAAATGGATCAGAAGAAGTACCAAATCTGAAGAACGATCAACCCAAATGGTTGGAAAAAATGGATTTGGAATCGTCACATAAGCCAAGAAAATTGATTACTATGCTAGCGCAATTGGGATTTAGCGACATGATTTCGCCCAACCTAACTACTTCATAATCATTGGGTATCTTCCTTAAGTCAGATGAAGTGGAAGATATCATGTTGCAGGTCTCTATATGTGTGATTTACACTGATGTCGCAGATGATGGTAACGAAAATGTTCCCATTAGGGAATGATCCTTAAATATTCCTACACCAATATTCTAAAGAGAAGGTGGGGGTCCATGAACTAACAAAACACTTCTAGTTTCTTGGGAACCAGAGGTGAAGAAGGCAAGTTGGTCGATGGCTATGATACTTCCTTTATGGGGGAAGATGATCATACGAAAATAAGTAGATACTACTGCAGCCATAGCGTAAACCCACAGACTTCCAAGTAATATGTTTTTTTCGAGGGGTCCATCAATGACCTCAAATTCAATAGTAACTGACTTTCCCCTGAGTTCTACTTGCAGGTTATTTAAAATTCCACAAGGCTTATAAGTATGACCATTAAAAGATTTTAACGTTGTAGGTGATTGTGACAAATTTGGCAAGCCAAGTGACTTATAGCAACTCATTGACATGATGCAAGTAGATGTGCCTTCATCAATAATGATCAGGTGAATGAGACGATTATTAACATGTACTTGAATCAATAATGCTAATTCGGTTGGTAATTTTGGCACGTAGCCCGCGTGATTAAAGACTTCAAGATTTGAATCTGTCAGATCAATTCCATCGATCACGGACAACAAAACCTGCTTATGGGAGGGACAATTATTAAGTACCTCAAGCATTTACATAGCATAAGGTGGCTATGCCAAGTCTTCTACTACACTATAATTCTAAGCAGCATGAGCTTGAGGGTTGAATGTCGATTTATGAACTACTCCCTTCGGCAATTTTATTGTTAACTCTAAAAGGATAGGTGGTAGAGACGAATCAGATGAGGTTGAAGTCGATGTGGTAGGTTGATCTGTAGGATAATCATGGATGACGACAACATATTACTATAATATTTACTTCGTTTCAACACCAAAACATCAGTTTTGGGCTTAGTGTTGGATAGCATAAGCACTTGCGAACTAGAAGTAGGATCCCTCGCAACCGAATGGATTTCTGGGTTCAGAAAATGATTTTTCAACACTGCATATGCGACATAAGTCTGAAGAAGCTTTGGGACTTTCGAGAGGTGAAGAAAATTTAGCAATCAAGCAAGGGTAATGAGGTTTCTGAAAAGAACCAAATGAATCAGATGATTTTTCCTGCGGGGGTGAATTTTATTTCTTCTTGTCTTTCCCCTTCTTCCTATTTCCTGGTTGCTTATCACTTTTTCCTTTGTCAGATGACACAACATGGATGTTTGAAGAAGACGCAGGATCATATGTAGAAGGGTTTTGATTTGAAATAGAAAGTGTCAAACCAAATGGTCGACTTGTTGTTGGAGTGCTAGCAGAACCAATCGCACCATCGTCGGCATGAATGTCCTGATCATATGGAGTAGGAGGAACATAAAAATTTGGTCATGAAGCATTTGGAATATTTTCGTAGAGCATGCTAGATTGGGTGTAAATCAAATCAAAATATTGGGCACGAGCAATGAATTTCTCTTCAGTGCCAACATCGCCTTTGGCCACATCCTTGGTGATAGATGGCAATAAGGACTCAATAAACCACTTAGCTAAAATATGATCATGAACAAATGTTTTAACCATTCGACGACGACAACGCTACTCATGTATATGATTCGATATATGAGTAGCAGTGGTATATTTAAAGCTGGTCAAAATTTCTGTTCTAGTTTCATATCTGATGGGTACATTAGGGGAATTTTGAGGTCTAAAATGGGCCTCCTAAGGAAATTATAAAACAATAGTGGAAATAATAAAATAAGATTTGATTACATCATCAAATTTTTGAGGGAAATAGGAAAAAACTATTTTTTCAACTCGTATTTTCAACTTATCTCATAAATATTTTACTCAAATTTCGAGTGGAAGTACTCATTAGATGAAAAATTTAATTCCTTATCCAAGGAGTACCCATGTTGCATACTTTCGATAGATCCTACTAAATGAAAAATGAGAAATCATTAGGGGAATTTTGAGGTCTAAAATGGGCCTCCTAAGGAAAATGTACAATCAAAATTCACTTTATGAGAACCAATCACATTTTAGGGGATGACATCATCCCTAATGGTTGAGGTGGCATTGCTTGAGTTAAAGGTACTTACTTGTCACATTCTCAATGGTGGATAAAAACTCATGGTTAACCATGGTAGTGTTCTAAGTACTTTTAAAGTCAAAGTAAAGTACTCATAATAAATGTCATTTCACACTTTTTGAATAAAAATATATTATTGTCATTTAATATTTCTTGAAAGAAACAATGCATATCCCTATACATTTATTATATTATATTATATTATTTTTATATAGTATATTAATTACATGTTATTATACAATTTAAATAATACAAAATTTAATTAATAGCATATAATATAATTAAAAATTTATAACTTTATATTTATGTTTTGTTTTAATTTATTTAAGTACAAAGGACAAATGCATTAGTTGTTAAATGATAATGATTTTTTTTTTGAAAAGATCATTCTTATTTATAGTTACATCAATACAATTTTTTTATTAATTTTATTTTGGTACAACTTTTGAATTGAATTTAACTATGGTTACATGGATTGTGGTGTAGAGAATGAATTGCAAATTCATAAATATTATTTTATTGGTTTAGCTCTTATTTTATTATTTTCTTAGAAGGCCCATTTTAGACGTCAAAATTCCCCTAATGACATGAAAAACATGATTACAATCACGCTTTTCAGGTATTTCTCATTTTTCGTGTAGCAAGGTCCTTCAAAAGTATGCAACATAGGTACTCCTTGGATAAGGAATTAAATTTTGCATCCAACGAGTATTCCAGCTCGAAATTTGAGTAAAATATTTGGGAGATCAGTTGAAAATACGAGTTGAAAAAGTAGTTTTATTAATTTATTATTTTTTAATATTTTAACCCTTTTACTTAAAAAATGGTGAATCATCCCCCATGATTGACACCATCATCTTGAATCCTATTGGTTCTTAGAAAGTTTATTTTGATTGTAAATTTTTCTTAGGAGGCCCATTTTAGACCTCATAATTCCCCTAATGATTAGAAGTGGGTTAAAAAAGTAGTAGCTAAAGCTGTAAAGTTATCAAAAGAAGCTCATGGTAATTCAATGTACCACTTTGCAGCCGTACCAGTAAGCGTTCGCTGGAAAAGATGCAATCTAACCAAATCATCATTTAAGGAGTTTGATGAACACCGTAAATGATAAGTCATGACATGCATAGAGGGGTCTTCTCCAGAATTTCCATTGAATTTGGGAATGTCCGAGGGTACTTTATGTGGAATCACCGACCACCAAGGTAAATAATGAATTGGACCATTGGTGAGCCGATTTAAATTCGGTAATTCTAATGTTGCAACAAATGGAAACTTTATATTAAGGCCAAGTTGAGCATAGCCAGGATAAGATGGAATTGCCTGAGCAATAGGCCTTTGTGTACCAAAAAATGGATTATGTTGCTGGTAACCCAGATAGGGGTAGGCTTGTTGAACAGGACCTGGATAAGCTTGATAATGTGGGAATGATTTCTATGGCTGCCATGGTATTTGATATAATGGTTTTCTGCTAGGATAATTTGGACTAGGTTATGAATAAACAGGGCTAATATAAACCTATGAAAAAGGTAAACCAACCTGCGGTTGCAAAATTCTTGATACATATGGTTGTTGAATAACAGTCTAGGAAGATTGAGTTTGTAGACTTGAAACTTTAGGGTTAGGGGTGGAAGGACCCACTTTTGCATACTGAGAAAGAACCATAGAAGAAACTACACGCGTAGTAGGCACATAAGCAACAAGTTGAACTGGTTGATACACAACCATTTCTCGCTGAACAAGCAAAGTTGACTGCCATTGGAAAACAAGCATTCCAACATATGATTGACCTGAATATGATGGAGTACCATCGTATGGAATAAAAATCTATTATCCCCCAACATATGGAGTATAGTGATATCGCACATAGTGACTTTCATATGATGGGTATCCAACAGATACTGGATAATAGGGATAGTAATTGGATGGGCTAGCCTGATATTGAGGGTTAGGCTGATGAGTACTCATAACAAAAGAATAAAAAAAAATTCCAATTGATGACATGGGTGAATTCCATGGAGTAGAGGAGACACCAGAGTAGGTTCCATTTAAAGCATGGTAACCCAGTGGGATGGACGAACCACCATAAAGATGAGCCTCAGGTGTCGTCAAAAACATCGAAGATGAAGCAAAAATAGATGTTGTCGCAGCTAAAACATATGTTTTAGTCTGGGATGTTGTCTCTGCCATGGTGAAATAACCCAAAAAATACTCTAATGAATCTATGGGAACTTGAGAGTCAAAATGATCAATAGAAGTAGAGTAAGCCCAAGGAGGAAAGGATAGATAAAGATTAAGCTCCGGCCCAAAATGAGTTGGAGTCAAAGGTGATGCTTCTTCTTGTTGTATTTCCTTAATGGAAATCAAACCAAGTGGAAGTACTTCACCGTTAGGCCTGAGATAAATTTCAGGAAGGTAAACTCTACGGTAAAGAGGAAGATTCAATGGTTACGGATGGCTGAGGAGAAGACGATTGTACCGTAACAAATTCTTGTTCTTCGACTTCGGATCAACTACGAGATTTCCATCTTGACAGTAGTAGATAAACCGTATCAGTTGAAATGAATCGAGACTCAGTACTAAAAGGATGAGATGTCTATGGTATATCAGTTGATGTAGCAACAAGAGTTCCAAAGGTACTAGAGTTCTTAGGATGAGCACACCTTCATCTACTTGGTGTAGCTTTTGGCAGTGATGGAGGTTTATTTGCTGTCCTACGTGAACGACGAGGAAAGGGTTGATATTTATCCACAATTTTTGATTGATTTTATGCAAAAAAAAGAAAAGAAAAGAGGGTAATACTAGGAAAAAGGTTTACCAAGAAACTGTGAACTGCAATATACTGCCCCAATAAAACCAAGGACTTATTATACGTGCAGGAAATATCCTTGAATGCTGTGTTTGGTGTATCATAGGTACAAGGCGACCAACTCAGTTACCTATGGATGGTAAGCAACCTAATTTTTTCCTCCCAAATATACGCGAAGGTACGTGGAGGCCCAATCCGTGTTAGCATTGTCTAATGTGAAACCGCACAATGAGAGCATCCCCTTACACTTTTCGTACTATAACACTACCTGATATACCCGAAAGTATGTGGAAGAGCTCCCATATAATTATCTACATGGAATGAAGTATCACACTCAGAATGTATCACAGAAAATTAATGACAACTGCTATGTTTACCGATGCTGAAACACATCTCTAGCCTAGAACTCTAAATGTTATCGTTAATTTTACAAAGCTTCCTTAGGTAAATTTGCATAAATTTTACGTTGATATTGATTATCAGTTTTTCTTTTAGGTTCACCGCAAGATGTATTGAACATTCCTAGAATGAAATTAGAATGATAAGGATATATTTTGAATTGATTTTCAACAATGGAAAACTAGCTAGTAGGAATATAGCAATCAGATAATTTGCAATCATCAATGAGCACATCTAAATGCAAATTTTCCCTAAACTATTCCTCAAGTAGCACTCACAATCCCTAAATGCAAATGCATGTTTTTATTTTCAGTTTCCTTTAAGTGTAGATGAATGAAAAAGAAACTAATGCACAAACAATCACATAAAACTTTCAAGAGAAACAAAGACTGTAACGACAATTCCTCTTTTCGAAAATAACGAATTGATCAAATGTAAAATTCAATTTTGTAACTATTCACAATGATAAAGAAAACACAAAGAAACATTGATCAAATCAATCCAAAGTGAGGCAAGAAGAGTAGAGTAATACTAGTCTCTAAAGGTATTCAATCACTCAAGACTTTAGCAAGCAAACACTAACATGAATTGGAAAGAGACAAAACAGATAGATTTTGGTTGGTCACAAGGGAAACACACCCTTGAGTGGGAGACAGTGCGTTGCAGAGCATTGTACCTAAGCCAACATTGTTATCTAGATTTATGCAGGAACACAATAAAATACATAAATAGACATAAACACAAAGATGCAGTAGAAATAATACTTCATTTCATTAATATTAAATAACAGAAATATGCTTACATACATAATGGAAATAAAATAGCTAGGGAGCTGGTAGCTTATCTCTGAGAAGAGATGTGGCAGCTATAGGCCTTTGAACTGTGTTACAATGAGGCTTGAGGGCTTATTTATTATTAAGAAATAATAAAAAATCTTAAACATCCAAAAACCTAACCCTAGGAGATGAAGCGCCAAAACTATGGGCCTCGTTTGGGTAAATTGATGTTTCAACTTCCCGGTGACGTAACTTTGGCATACGATCTCTATTTGACGCACACCATACCTCATTAGAAATATATATCCGAGGACTAAAAATATTTATGTGAGAAACTTTGGTCCATGGATTCATTTTGCTCTCAGTTTTCCCAAAAAAACGTCGTTTAGGGCCTCAAAATGGCTCGGGAAGTTCAAGACCCAAAAAATTGCTAAAAATAGTAAGTTGTACCGAAACTAAAAAACTGAAAGAATTGATGGTGCGGGTCCAAATGGAATAGGTGGGTGGCCAACGATATATACCTAGATCATTCCTCCCTCCTTAGGAAGAAATGGTCCCCATTGCATTAAGTTCCTCCATGAGAGGAAAATTTTGCTGAACTTGGTATTGGATTTGTCTAGGATGTCATGGACCTGTTGGTGTATGCGATGGATGCGTTCAATAAATTTCGTTTCCTCAGAAAGTACATGTGAGGATTTTTTTTGTGTAGTCACATGAGGTATGGCAACATCAAGCGGTAGTGCACCGAGGGTCATATCAATGGAGTGCTTGTCCTGACAGTGTAGAGGAACCCCTCTGGGTGAGGAGAAAATGTCCTCATATTCCTCCATGCCTTTTTCCATCTGCTGCTACCATGTAGGGGAGCCCTGCTTGGAGGTTGTGGCCATAATATTATTCTTTCCTTATGGGCGAATGGTAATGCAAATAAATTTTCTGGTTTGGGAAACAATCTTACTGCGTTGTTTTGCTATAGTCAAAGAGATGGCAGGAGGCGGTATTACCTCCAGTACCCTGTACAAGTTATTTCCAAAAGTAAAAATAACAGCACGAGGCCTAGACTCATACATAGCATGTTGCCTCCACAAGTATGATTGTTTTGATAATACATTAGACACATCAAGAGGAGCAACATCACACAATACCTCATCCTTGAATGGCTTGATGTTGTATAGAAGGCAGAACTACTGGCGGACGTGGAGATCTCTTCCTTCATGAAGCCACCCAATGGTATACAACTCCAGGTGTGCTATGGTTGGTAGGCCAAGATTCTTCATGATATGTGTAGAAATCAAGTTCTTTTGGCTTCCGCTATCGACAATAAATCACAATGGAGAACCCTTCACCCACATCTACGAATGGAAGAGGCGCTCCCCCTACTCTGGATCCTTGGGATCCTCCCTTTGGAGCTTGGTGGTGGCAAAAATGGCACTGGGGTCCACATCAATGATCTTCTTCCTTTTTCATCTCCCTTGTCTAGTTCTAGCTCAGGATCATAACATGAATCTGATTCGAGTGCCTTCAGTTCGGCCACCAACGACTGTTTTTTCTCGACACTCGTTTGTGCTGTGAGTGGGGCTGTTATGAAATTCACAACACTTCCCTATGTCCTTCTTTTCATTTTTAATGGTGTTCTGAGTCGCTTCGATTTGGATGCTCCCCCTATTTTGTAGTTCAGGGGGGCCTTTCCCTTGCTTCAGATTCATGAATCCAAAGTCTTGCTTCTTTTTCTTAAATTTCTGCTCGATCTTGGCCACATAGCGATATGCCGTGCCAAGTGACGTAATGTCGAGGAACTGCATTTCCGCATAAATGTGTATGTGAATACAACTGTGGTACTTGAGCACCAAATGTATCTCTGAATCTTTAATACCCAACTTTGTGCGCAGGGTATGGAATAAATTTGTCAGTTCATGCACATCTTGATCCCTTTACTTCTGCAACGTGGTCAATTGGATGTACTTGTCCTCATAGCTCCCCGTGGGGTGATATTATTCCTTGATGCCATCTCAGAATAAATTCCAAGTGGGTGCGGCAGAGAACAAAGAGGGTTCCCTCCTGTCCTTTTTCTCACTGTAGGTTTCCCACCAGTATTTGACATGGCAGGTGGCTTTGAGGAGTGCAAAAATAATCTTTTCTCGATCGGAGAAATCATGGACCAAGAAATACCCTTTTATCAAATTCAATCATCTATCTATGACGTCTACATCTATCTGACCTTCAAATAAAGGAATGTCAAAGTTTACCTATCCCTTGAAGGGAGTGGCACCTCCAAAGTGGTTGTTGGATGCAGATAAGCCATAGATGGGCAGGCGTTGAAGGATTTGAGCAAAGTTATCCATAATCGTGCTCCTTTGTTTCTCGAAAGACTCCTCAAGAAATATTTTGATAGGATGTCCTGCTCCCTTGTATTTCTTTTCTTTTGCCATGTGAGATTGTTGGGGTTTGCAAGGCTGATCTTGCAAGGGTTCAACCAGATCGAGCCATAACTCCTTATACCCTGACCTCGTTGGGGACATGCAAATAAAAATAGAGAAAGAGTAGACCGCTCTGATACCACTGATCCATATTTCGGCAGGAACGTAATAAAATATAGAAATAGACATAAAGACAGAGATGCAATGGAAATAATACTTCATTTCATTAATATCAAATAACAGAAATATGCTTACAGACATAATGGAAATAAACTAGCTAGGGCGCTGGTAGCTTATCTATGAGAAGCGATGCGGTGGTTACATGCCTCTGAACTGTGTCACAATGAGGCTCAAGGGCCTATTTATTATTGATAAACAATGGAAAACCCTAAACATCCAAAAACCTAACCCTAGGATATGAAACACCAAAACTGTGGGCCCCGTTTGGGTAAATTGGTGTTTCAACTTATCGGTGACGTAACTTTCGCATACGATCTTCATTTGATGTGCACCATACCTCGTTAGAAAGATATATTCGAGGAATAAAACTTTTGATGTGAGAAAAATACATCCATGGTTCTATGTTGCTCCCTGTTTTCTCAAAAAACGTTGTTTAGGGCCTGGAAACGACTTTGGAAATTCAGGACCCGAAAAACTGCTAAAAATATTAAGTTGCACTGAAACTGAAAAAATGAAAGAATTGATGGTGCGGGTCCAAATGGAATAGTTGGGTGGCCACCAATATCCACTTGGATCATTCCTCCCCCCTTAGGAAGCAATGGTCCCCATTGCATTAAGTTCCTCCATGAGAGGCAAATTCTGCTGAACTTGGTATTGGATTTGTCCAAGATGTCGTGGACCTATTGGCGGACGTGATGGATGCGTTTAATAAAATTTTTTGCCTCAGAAATTATATGTGAGGATTTTTTCTATGTAGTCACATGAGGTATTACAACATTAGGCAGTGGTGCACTGGGGGTCATATCAATGGAGTGCTTGTCTTGAGAGTGTAGAGGAAACTTGTGGGTGAGGAGAAAATGTCCTCGTATTCCTCCATGCTTTTGGCCATCTACTGCTGCTGTAGTGCTCAACTTAGTGTTCCTAAATTGAGGTCATAAATTATCAACCAGGGTCAGTAAACTGCTGAAGTGAGGTGCACTATATGTGCCTAGGTATCTGTTTCTCGCTACGTTGTGTTTAGTGTTTTTATGATGTTTTTGGTTTTTTGGTTTTATGTTACAAAGGAAAAGAACTAAGTGTTGGTAAAGAGAAGTGGATGGTTACACTAAAATAGAACAAAACCTATTCTAAACTGTGTATGACACTAAAGAACAAAACATGCAAAGCTTGATAATGACTCCTAGCAAGGAAATAAACCACAACATGAACTCAATAACTCATAGCATGAACTCATCCAATTCATTCATTAGAAATATGTTGGAATAGCTTGAGAAGAGGACAAGTTTAGTACAAATGAGGTTCTCCTAAGTACACAATCATCTTACAATATTACAAAGAATCTCATCCATGGCTAGAAGTTTATTGGAACACAATTGAAAAGATTATTTGTAACACAATAAGATTTCTACTCTGAATTGACTTGTAATGCTAAGATTAATCCATTCTGCAGCTCAGCTTGTCACTACTAAGCCTTATCTGAAAGTTAGAGATTTTCTATAATAGTTTTGGGAAAAAGGCTTATTTGTGAAATTGCAAAAGATTGTAGAACGATCAAGGCCTTAAACTGATATCACTAATTCATTCATGTCCATATGATGATGCATTAATAGAAAGTCAGAACAAGATTAGTTTGTAAACAATGAAGGCCATGAAGTTTAATTTTGACAGTCAACACAACTTAAAGAACAATGGATGACACTGAACTAGAATGCAATTGATCAAACTTGAAACACAGTGATCACAACTAAAATAGAATTCTTTTAGCCTAACTTTGAAATACAATGAACTGGAACTAAACTAGAATGTCACTAATCTAACTTAAAGTACATTGGATAGAGTTATACTAGAGTGCCATTGTCAAACTTGAAACACGGTGACAGAATTAAACTAGAGTAACATCTACCTCCGGAGTATTACAACTAGACTAAAGATGCAACTAATCACTGAAATGTTTCAGCTCTGTCTCATTCGGAATTAGTGGTATTTTGGAATAGTTTGTAGAACAGGACTGGCTGCAACATGTTATGTAAATGAGCATGAAAGCATAAAATTCAACAAAACACAACAAAGCTCTAAAACACCACAGCTATGTCTCATCCGAAATTAGTGATATTTTGGAAGAGTTTATAAGATCATGACTAGTTGTAACAACTGATGTAATTGAGCATAAGAACGTAAAACTAACTCCTAAAATAATACAATTACACCTCATTCAACATTAGTGATATTTTGGAATAATATGTAAGAACGAGACTAAACTGTAGCATCCAATGCAAGTGAATATAAAACGCAAAGTTCAGAAAGTCAATTGAACTAGGAATGAAATGAGGCTAAGTTACTTATATAAATCATATGAACAAAGCTTCTCAGGTAGCAGGGGCCCTCTACCACCGGATTAGCATGCAAATCTACTCAAGATTGACTCAGCTCGTGCAATAAAATGATGTTTCTTTCATTAAAGGAGAAATTCTTCAAAACAGAGGATTACGTCTTCTGAGATCTAGCAACAAAACAAAATCTAACCTAGCTGTTTCTCGGTCTCCCAAGTCATACTTATAATGAAGTTACATAACTACTCTTGCGAAAAACAGGGATAAGTGTCTTTCCCACTTCTAATCAAATAAAAACTCTTATTAACAGTCGTGTACTTTATTGCAGACATCTGTAGAGTCCGTGTCTTGATAGGAGACTGCTTCTCCTCTACGTGCATAACCGCTTGGAGACTTTAACTCAGACTTCGTGGGGAGAAAGAGATGATGGGGAAGTGTTGTGGATTTCACACATATGCCTTTTTCTTTGTAGTGACACCTGGAACCTACGTAAACATGAGGATGGCTGCAGAACAGACGACTGGCTATGGAATGCCTGTATTCTATAGCAGAGTCTTAGTCAAAAATTACTACACTAACAAAATCATGAAAATATAACAAGTTAGTCATTATATAAATTCTTAAAGCAAATTTAATTAATCTTATTGATCATTTAAGCCTGTAATTGATGAGGGACAAAGAAAATGAAGTAGAATGTGGTGAAAGAGAATAACATCTTTGGGGCTCAACAACTGTTGTACAGGGGAGCCCTACTTCGAGCCTGTGGCCAAGAAATTATTCTTTCCTTGTGGGCGAATGGTAATGAAAATAAATTTTCTGGTTGGAAAAAAAATCTTACTGCGTTGTTTTGCTATAGTCAAAGACATGGCAGGAGGCAGTATTACCTCCGAGATCCTGTACAAGTTATTTCCCAAAGTAATAATAACATCATGAGGCCTAGACCACAACATGTCGCCTCCACAAGTATGTTTGGCCCAATAATACATCAGACACATCAAGAGGAGCAACATGACATAGTACCTCATCCGTGAATGGCTTGATGATGTACAAAAGGGGGCACTGCTGGCAGATACAAAGATCTCTTCCTTTGTGAATCCACCCAATGGTATATGGTTGTGGGTGTGCTATGGTTGGTAGGCCGAGCCACTTCACGACCTTTGCAGAAATGAGGTTATTTTTTCTTCTGTTGTCGACAAGAAATTGCAGTGGAGAACCCTTCACCTGCATCTACGAACAGAAGAGGTGCTCCCCCTCCTCTAGATCCTATGGATCCAACCTCTAAAGGTTGGTGGTGGCAAAAATGGCACTAGGGTTTTCATCAATGCTCTGCTTCCCTTTTTCATCTCCCTTGTCTGGTTCTGGATCAAGATCAGAACATGCATCTGATTTGGGTGCCTTCATTTCGGCCACCAACAACTGTTTGGCCTGACACTCGTTTGTGCTGTGAGTGGGGCTGTTATGAAATTCACACCACTTCCTTGTGTCCTTCTTTGGATTTGTGTTGGTGCTCTGAGTCACTCCGATTTTTATTCCCCCCTGTTTTATGGTTCAGGGGCACTTTTTCCTGGCTTCGGATTCACGGATCCAAAGTATTTCTTCTTCTATGTAAATTTCTGCTCGATCTTGGCGGCGTAGCGATATGCCATGGAAAGCGACGTAATGTAGAGGAACTACATTTCCTCCTGAATATGTCAGTGAAAAAAAATGCGATACTTGAGCACCAAATGTTTCTCTAAATCTTTAATACCCAAGTTTGTGCATAGCATATGGAACAATTCATCAGTTCATGCACATCTTGATCCCTTTGTTGGCATAGCATGGTCCATTGGATGTACTTGTCCTCATACCTCCCCACATAATATTGTTCCTTGATGCCATCTGGGAATGAATTCCAAGTGGGTACGACCATGAATAGAGAGGGTTCCCTCCTGTCCTTTTGCACACAGTAGGTTTCCCACCAGTATTTGACATGGGGGGTGACTTTGAGGAGTGAAAAAATAATCTTTCTCGGTGGGAGAAATCATGGACCGAGAAATACCCTTCTATAAAATTAAACCATCTATCTACAACTTCTGCATCTATCTGGCCTTCAAATATGGGAATGTCAAAGTTTACCTGTACCTTGAAGGGAGTGGCACCTCCAGAGTGGTTGTTGGATGTAGATGCGTCGTAGGTGGGTAGCTGTTGAAGGATTTGAGCAACGATTATACATCATCACATTCCTTTGTTACTCGAGGGCCTCCTCAAGAAATATTTTGATAGGATCTTCTGCTCCCTCATCTTTCTTTTCTTCCGCCATGGGAGGTCATCGGGGTTTGCGAGGTTGAGCTTGCAGGGGTTCAACCAGATCGAACCCTAACTCCTTATACCCTGACCTTGTTGGGGACATGAAAAGAAAAATAGAGAAAGAGAAGACCGGTCTGATAGCACTGACCCAGATTTATGCAAGAATGCAATAAAATACATAAATAAACATAAACACAGAAATGCAGCAGAAATAATACTTCATTTCAATAATATCAAATAACAGAAATACGCTTATATACATAATGGAAATAAACTAGCTAGGGCATTGGTAACTTATCTCTAAGAAGAGATGTGGCGGCTACAGGCCTCCGGACTGTGTTACAATGAGGCTCAAGGGTCTATCTATTATTGAGAAACAATGGAAAACCCTAAACATCCAAAAACCTAACCCTAGGAGATGAAGTGCCAAAACTATGGGCCCCGTTTGGGTAAATTGGTGTTTCAACTTCCGAGTGACGTAACTTTGGCATACGATCTCCATTTGATGTGAACCATACCTCTTTAGAAATATATATCAAAGGAATATGCCTTTTGATTTGAGAAACATCGATCCATAAATCCATGTTACTCCGAGTTTTCCAAAAAAACATTGTTTAGGGCCTCGAAATGGCTCCAGAAGTTTAGGACCCGAGAATTGCTAAAAATAGTAAGTTGTACCGAAACTCAAAAATGGAAGAATTTATGGTGCAAGTCCAAATGGAATAGGTGGGTGGCCACCAATATCCACCTGGACCATTCCTCCCTCAGGAAGAAATGGTCCCCATTGCGTTAAGTTCCTCCATGAGAGGAAAATTCTACTGAAATTGGTATTGGATTTGTCCAGGATGTCGTGGACCTATTGGCAAACGTGCTTGATGAGTTCAATAAATTTCGTTTCCTTAGATAGTACATGTGAGGATTTTTTCTGTGTAGTCACATGAGGTATGGAAACATTAGGTGGCGGTGCGCCGGGGGTCATATTAATGGAGTGCTTGTCCTGACAGTGTAGAGGAACTCCTGTGGGTGAGGAGAAAATGTCCTCGTATTCTGCCATGCATTTGTCCATCTACTAATTCCATGCAGGGGAGCCTTGCCTTGAGGCTATGGCCACATTATTATTCTTTCCTTGTCGGCAAATGGTAATGCAAATAATTTTCTTGGTTTGGGAAACAATCTTATTGAGTTGTTTTGATGTAGTCAAAGAGATGGCAAGAGGTGGTATTACCTCCGGTATCCTGTAAAATTTATTTCCCAAAGTAATAATAACATCACGAGGCCTAGAATAATACACAACATGTCACCTCCACAAGTATGGTTGGCCCAATAATACATCAGACACATCAACAGGAGAAACATCACACAATACCACATCCGTGAATGGCTTGATGCTGTACAGAAGGCGGCATTGCTGGCGGACGTGGAGATCTCTTCCTTTGTGAAGCCACCAAATGGTATATGGCTGTAGGTGTGCTAAGATTGGTAGGCTAAGCCACTTCACGACCTCTGCAGAAGTGAGGTTCTTTTGGCTTCTTCTATCGACAAGAAATTTCAGTGGAGAACCCTTCACCCACATCCCTGAATGGGAGAGGTGCTCCACCTCCTCTGGATCCTTGGGATCCCCCCTTTGGAGCTTGGTGGTGGAAACAATGTCACTGGGGTCTGCATCAATGATATGATTACCTTTGTCATCTCCCTTGTCTGGTTCTGGCTCAGGATCAGAACATGCATCTGATTCGGGTGCCTTCAGTTTGGCCACTAGCGACTGTTTGGCCCGACACTTGTTTGTGTTGTGAGTGGGGCTGTTATGAAATTCATAGCACTTCCCTGTGTCCTTCTTGGGATTTGTGGTGGAGTTCTGAATCAGCCCTCTTTGGCTCTACCTCCTATTCTATAGTTCGGGGGCTCCTTTCCCTCGCTTCGGATTCACGAATCCAAATTCTCGCTACTTCTGCTTAAATTTATGCTCGATCTTGGTGACATAGCGATATGCCCTACCAAGCGACGTAATGTCTAGGAAATCCATTTCCCCCTGAATGTGTTTGTGCATATAGCTACAGTACTTGAGCACCAAACGTATCTTTGAATCTTTAATACCCAAATTTCTGCTCAGGGTATGGAATAAATTCGTCAGTTCGTGCACATCTTAATCTCTTTGTTGCCGCAGCATGGTCCATTGGATGTACTTGTCCTCATAGCTCCCCACAGGGTAATAATGTTCCTTGATGCCATCTCAAAATTAATTCCAAGTGGGTGCAGCCGAGAATAGAGGGTTCCCTCCCGTCATTTTTCTCATAGTAGGTGTCCCACCAGTCTTTGACATGCAGGGTTGCTTTGAGGAGTGCAAAAATAATATTTTCTCGGTCGGAGAAATCATGGACCAAGAAATACCCTTGTAGAAAATTTAACCATCTATCTATGGCATCTGTATCTATCTCGTCTTAAAATACGGGAATGTCAAAGTTTACCTGTACCATGAAGGAAGTGGCACCTCCAGAGTGGTTGTTGGATGTAGATGTGCCGAAGGTGGGCAACTGTTGAAGGAGCTGAGCAAAGTTATCCATCATCGTGTTCCTTTGTTTCTAGAGGGCCTTCTCGAGAAATATTTTGATAGTATCTCATTCTTTCTTGTGTTTCTTTTCTTCCACCATGGGAGGTCATCAGGGTTTGCGAGGCTGATCTTGCAGGGGTTCAACCAGATAAAGCCCTAACTCCTTATACCTCGACCTCGTTGGGGACATGCAAATAAAAACAGAGAAAGAGCATACCGCTGTGATACCACTGATCCAGATTTATGCAGGAACACAATAAAGTAAAAAAATAGACATAAACATAGAGATGCAATGGAAATAATACTTCATTTCATTAATATAAAATAACATAAATATGTTTACAGACATAATGGAAATAAACTAGCTAACGCGCTGGAAAATTATCTCTGAGAAGAGATGTGGTAGTTACATGCCTCTAAACTGTGTTACAATGAGGCTCGAGGGCCTATTTATTATTGAGAAAAAATGGAAAACCCTAAACATCTAAAAACCTAACCCTAAGAAATGAAGCACTAAAACTATGGACCTCGTTTGGGTAAATTAGTGTTTCAACTTCCCATAGACGTAACTTTGGCATACGATCTCCGTTTGACGCACACCATAGCTCGTTAGAAATATCTATCGAGAATTACAAATTTTGAAGTGAGAAACATCGTTCCATGGAACAATGTTGCTCTCGGTTTTCCCAAAATACGTCGTTTAGGCCTCGAAACGGCTCCGAAAGTTCAGGACTCGAAAAATTGCTAAAAATAGTAATTTGTCCTGAATATGAAAAAATGAAAGAAGTGATGGTGCGTGTCCAAATGGAATAGGTGGGTGGACATCGATATCCAGCTGTATATTTCCTCCCTGCTTAGGAAGCAATGGTCCCCATTGCGTTAAGTTCCTCCATGAGAGGGAAATTCTGCTGAACTTGGTATTGGATTTTTCCAGGATGTCATGGACCTGTTGGCAGACATGCTGGATGCATTCAATAAATTTTGTTTCATCAGAAAGTACACGTGAGGATTTTTTCTGTGTAGTCATATGAGGTATGGCAACATCAGGCGGCGGTGTGCCAACAATCATATCAATGGAGTTCTTGTCCTGAAAGTGTAGAGGAACCCCTATGGATGAGGAGAAAATTTCCTTGTATTCCTCCATGACTTTCTCCATCTACTTCAAGGCTGTGGCCACAATTTTGTTCTTTCCTTGTGGGTGAATGGTAATGAAAATAAATTTCTTGGTTTGGGAAACAATCTTATTACGTTGTTTTTTTGTAGTCAAAGAGATGGCAAGAGGCGGTATTACCTCCGGTATCCTAAAAGTTATTTCCCAAAGTAATATTAACAGCACGAGGCCTCGACTCAAACACAGCATGTCGCCTCCACAAGTGTGATTGGCCCAATAACACATTAGACACATCAAGAGGAGCAACATCATATAGTACCTCATCCGTGAATGGCTTGATGTTGTACATAAGGCAACACTAATGGCGTATGCGGAGATCTCTTCCTTCGTGAAGCCACCAAATGGTATATGACTGCAGGTGTGATATGTTTGGCAAGCTAAGCCGATTCACGACCTCTCCAAAAATGAGGTTCTTTTGGCTTCTTCTATCAACAATAAATTGAAGTGGAGAACCCTTCACCCACATCTCCAAATGGAAGAGGCGCTCCCCCTCCTCTGGATCCTCGGATCCTCCCTCTGGAGCTTGGTGGTGGAAAAAATGGCACTAGGGTCTGCATCAGTGATCTAATTCCCTTTGTCATCTCCCTTATCTGGTTTTGGCTCAGGATCAGAACATGCATCTGATTCGGGTGCCTTCAGTTCGGCCACCAACGACTCTTTGGCCCAATAGTTGTTTGTGCTGTGAGTGGGGTTGTTATGAAATTCAAACCACTTCCCTGTGTCCTTCTTTGGATTTGTGGTGGTGTTATGAGTTGCCTTACTTTGGCTCTTCCCCCTGTTCTATGGTTAGGGGCGCCTTTCCCTAGCTTCGGATTTGTGGATCCAAATTCTCACTTCTTCTTCTTAAATTTATGCTTGATCTTGGCGGCATAGGGATATGCCGTGCCAATTGACGTAATTTATAGGAAATCCATTTCCTCCTGAATGTGTCTGTGCATACATCTGCAGTACTTGAGCACCAAATGTCTCTTTGAATCTTTAATACCCAACTTTGTGCACAAAGTATGGAACAAATTCATTAGTTCGTTCACATCTTGATCCCTTTGCTGCTGCAGCATGGTTCATTGGATGTACTCTTCCTCATAGCTCCCCAAAAGATAATATTGTTCCTTGATGTCATCTCAGAATGAATTCCAAGTGGGTGCGACCAAAAACAGAGAGGGTTCCCTCCCATCCTTTTTCTCACAATAGGTTTCCCACCAGTCTCTGACATGGGGGCGACTTTGAGGAGTGAAAAAATCATTTTTTCTCGGTCAGAGAAATCATGGACCAAAAAATACCCTTATAGAAAATTCAACCATCTGTCTACAACATCTGTATCTATCTAGCCTTAAAATACAGGAGTGTAAAATTTTACCTGTACCTTGAAGCGAGTGGCACCTCCAGAGTGGATGTTGGATATAGATGTGCCGTAGGTGGGTAGTCGTTGAAGGATCTGAGAAAAGGTATCCATAATCACGTTATTTTGTTTCTTGAGGGCCTCCTTGAGCAATATTTTTATAGGATATAATTCTCCCTTTTCTTCCTTTTCTTCCACCATGGGAGGTCGTTAGGGTTTGTGAGGCTGATATTGCATGGGTTCAACAAGATAGAGCCCTAACTCCTTATACCCTGACCTTGTTGGGGAGATTCAAATAAAAACATAGAAAGACCATACCACTTTGATACCACTAATTCAGATTTATGTAGGAATGAAATAATATGCATAAATAGACATAAACACAGAGATGCAGTGGAAATAATACTTCATTTCATTTATATCAAATAACAAAAATATGCTTACAGACGTAATGTAAATAAACTAGCTGTTACACTAAAAATTGTCATCCTGACATTCTGCTATGGGTATGAGTTCATTATAACTCATATTTCCTCCTTTTTCAAGTCTACAGTTCTTCATATCAAGCCTTGAAAATCAGAAGAAAGTTCTTGAAAATCTCCTAAACCTTGATATCGCACTTTATCTATACATTGCCTGCGGTCCCGCACCTAATGGTCAGCTCTCCTGCGAACCTAAAATGCACTTTCTATGTGTTATAGGTGCGGACTCCTGTAAAACTCAAAAAGGCAAGAAAGTAAAGATAAAAAATTGATTTGAGATTAATTCTAGAAGATTCTAAACGAGAATTTTTGAGAATGAGTACGCTTTGATAAGGTGCATGTATCCCTTACCTTATGGAGCTAACCCCTTGATGTGAGGAGCTTATCCCTTTGAAGGAGGATTTTATCCCTTCATATTTGGAACAGAAAAACCTCCTCTTTTCCACTATAAAAAGAGGCATTGGGTAGCCTCAAAGGGAGTTGGAAGCTTTAGAATATTTGAGGATAAGTGCTGTTGAGATTCAGACTCAGTTAAACAAGACTTTTGTGAGGAAAGATTACATACCTCTATTTGTCTTGATTGAAAGAGTGTAGAGCTTGTCAAAGTAGAGGAGACTCCTACTTCGTACCCTGGGAAGACCTGTGCAACATCAAGGCTCAGGTTGTAAGGTTTTCTTTCTTTTGAAATTAATACAAATATACTCATTTTTCTCAATAAGCTGTCTATTAATGGTTTATTTCATAGATTCCTTGATCACTATGATAAGCATGGTTTATGATGATGTCTATACAGGTGCTATGTAATATTTTTCTTGTTTGTGACTGCAGGTTTATGAAGAAAACTCCTTCAAGTGCACGAGGGACAACAATGAATTCAAACAAGCGCTGGACATAAGGTAGGTCTTTTACACCTCTATAGAACTATTTGTAAATCATATATGCTTAGAGAAAGATTAGTTTATTTGGATGTTTGTTGCTAGATACTTTTAGTACTAGGGAGATCGGTCTTGTCCACAAGAACAATTTATTCGCCAACAAATTGGCGACTCCGTCGGGGAAGAACTTGTTGTTTTTGGTTCTCTTTTATTTTGATTTGAAGAAACATTTTTTCTTAGTTTTTGATTGATAGACATATGCCTGGGTAGTTTAGGTTTTCTTTGTTTTAGAAAATTTTCAAATCTTTAGTGTTTTTCTCTAATTTTTTCTGGGACCGCACTCTGTCTTCTTTTGACAGTGTGGGCAGTTTCGCATCTTCTTTAAGTAAACAGTGCGGTACCGCACCTGGTACTTCTGGAAGCCTGCGGACCCTGTTTAAATTTTAGAAAAACTCTAGATTCCTTTCTTTAGTTTATCTTTATTTTGATTTAGTATTTTTGATTTCTACCCAGATTGTTTACTCTTTCTGTCAAAAACTTTCTATGAATGAATTCCAACAGTGTTGATGTTTTGATGATTTTCTAGAAGACTTTGAATTTTGGATTGCATTTCACTTGGTCTTTGTAGCGATTTGAAGCATTTGACATTTTGAAATACCTCAGATTACATCGGTTTTCTTGTCTTTTTGCTGAATCTGACTTTCTTGTGAAATCATCCTTTATTGAGAAATAGAGCTACTTGTTTCTTTGCAAATCTTCGAAAAAACTCTGTTATTGGTTTTTTTGAATTTCATTTTTTGTAAAAAACATAATTGAGTGTTTTTGATCTGTTTGTTATTCTGAACAAATAGATCCTTAGTTTTCTCAATAACTAAGTAAAACATTCTTCAAAAATTTTAAAGCTTTTATTCTTTTAGATTGTTAAAAATTAGTTAGACTTTAAAATTAGTTTTGTAGTTTTGAGTGTTTTTTTTTTTTTAAATTTCTAGCTTTCTTTTGAAGGAAAATTGTTTTGTAGCTTCAAGTTTTTGGAAAGTGAAAGGATTTTTATTGTGAGCTCTGATAATTTATTGGAAAAGACAAAAATATTTTCTTTCAAGTATTCTTTATGTTTAAAGAAGGAATTGTTTATTAAAAGAGTTTCATTCTCTAACTTTTCCATAATTAGAATTTCATTGAAAGAAAACAATCTGATTATCATTTTTAGATGCATTTTTAGTGTCTTTTGGAAATCGAGTCTTCACACCACCAAAGTTTCATTTCCACACCCATTGACTTAAGAAACAACTTTTAAAATTAACGCTTAATTAAAATTCATCTAGCAATCTTTTATTTTCTAGGGCTCTTATTACCAACATAGCTTAGGCTAGTATCTTGGAGTAGGGAGTAATTAACTCTCCAAGATAGTAAAAACAAACAACTAGACAAATCTTGCGGTAGGAAGAAATTCCAATTGTTGCATATATGCTCTAGGAAGCTCCTCTTAAAGGAGTCAAGCACGAGATCATATCTAAACCAGTGAGGTAATCAATCCTTCCTCATTGGGAACGATAGAAGATATACACGTATTAACAATGGTAAACCTTAGATAGACCATTTTCAAGGAGCCTGGGGTCACTTGTTGGCATACCTTGGATTATTTCAAGGAGCCTTCAAGGGGATTGAGCTTTGTTACTCTGCCCTTGCGTGTGTGTCAGATCGTAGACTGTTCCCCCAGGTATATTTGTTTCTGTTGGTAACCTTAGAGGCCATAATATTTAGGATTATTTCCTAAGGTGACGGTGGAGGGAAGATCCCACTGTACCTGGAGCAAACGTCGGCTAGACTCACTTGGACTCTCCGGAGGGTTATCTTCACTTGAGATGGTATAGTGGAGAAAATTGCACCGGTCTGTTTCATTAAGCAGGTTATCGGGGTAACTGTTCCAACCGCCATTTTCGTATTAAATTTCTACTAATTTGGATTTCATCACCAACTAGTGTTTTTAGTACGGAAAGTTACTGTTTGTGTGTGGTTTGAACTCTTAGATTTTTTTAAAGCGTATGATTCAACTGTTTGTTTCTTAGAGACTTTAGGTGTTTTCATTGAAATTTTCTTTGTTTGCGTCTAGTTAATTTATTTTTTAATTGTGGCGGACTTGCCAAGACAATCCCGGAGACTACAAGGGAAACCCCCTGAATATACACCAAGTCAACTTGAAGGGCTACGTGCTCTGGTATCATCTAGCAGCGGTAGGATTAGATCAACAGAAATTGGAACTTCATCCATTGTAGTTCATCCTGATTATCAAACACCCACAACATAATACATTCAAGAGTCGATTTCTATTTCTGAAGTTATATATTTCTCCTTCCAGTGAACTAGTTGATGAACCTGAAATATAAGTTCCAGTAGACATACATTTGGAAACATCCTCGGGGATTTATTTCAGTACGATCTTCCAGCTGGTCTTATTTCTATTGAAGAACTTACTAATCCAGAAGAAGATATATCTCTTCCCGACTCCCCTCAATCTTTAAATCTTAGGGAGCGTGAATCTATTTTCTACAGCCCTATTCGAACTAGTGCTTGGTATCTATCCTTAACAAATTTTTTAGAAAATCCGGGTCTTGCTTTTCATCCACCTCGAGTTCCATTTCATCCTACACCCAGAGGTTACTATCCGCCATCCATTATGGCAGGAGAGTCATCAATTTTTTCCCAGACTCCGGAATCATTTTTACACGGTGGTCCTCCTGTTCCTTCAGGATACCAGGCTCTATCTGGTACTTTCTCGGGAGAAGCTCCTCAACCCATTGAAAACGTGTTATCGTCTGGTCTTAACGGTCTTAAAATTGAAACGTCAAATGCAGAGAAAAATTTTATGATGTCTGGTAATGTTCCCAATCCTCAACCACAAGGCAGTCAGTTACCGCCTGGGGGACAACCTCAAGGAAATCCGTTACCACCTGGGGGGCAACCTTTAAGTAGTCAATTACCACCTAGAGGGCAACCTCAAGGTAGTCAGTTACCACCTGGAGGGAAACCTCAAGGTAGTTAGTTACCACCCGGGGCACAACCTCAAGGTAGCTTTTTCCCAGGACAAACTGTGGAATCATATTATTTTGGGGGACAACCCCAAGGACAGTACATACCTCAAGGGTATCAACCTTCAGAACAGTACATACCTCAAGGTCAACCCCAAACTCAATATACTCCTCAGGGTCCTTATCAACCCCAGCTTCAGTACGCGCCTCAGGGTTATCAACCTCAAGGTCAGTACCCAATTCAAGGTTTCCAACAGCCTTCTGGTCAACCATCTATTCAAGGAGCCGGAAATGTACCACTTAATTATCAACCCTACATTCAACCAGGTTATGGTCCTTATGTTCAACCTTCTGCGGGACAATACCCTGGAATGATGGTGTGGGATCCATCCCAATATCAACAACCTATGCAGCCTAATGTGAAGATGTCTTATCAACCTGGAAAACCATTGGTTTCTGGTCCAACCCAACAACCTGTCCAGCCAACTATTCAAACTCCTGCACCTAGTTCTGTTCAACAGACTGGGCCTAGTTCACCTCTGATTCCGCCTCAAACTGCTGCAACCACTGCAACGACTGTCCAACTTGTAACAATTGTTTATGGAGTATCTGTAACCCCGAGTTCGGCTATCCCTGTATCCATGCAAATTCCTCAAGTCTCTATACCCCAGTCAGGACTTTCAGTTCAGACTTTGGTTCAGATACCTGCAGGACAAACTGGTACAAGTACAGTTGTCATAAGTCAACCGCAATTCACGTATCAACCGTACCAGGGACAGCCGCAATTCGGTCCCTATACATAAAATCCAAACTATCAGTATCAACTGTACCATGGCTACACTTATCAACAACCCCAGTTTGGTATGATTAATCCTGGTTATCTGGGAGGTTACACAATTCCTAATGCAAATCCGATTCCCAGCTATCCTGGGTATCCACCTCCTGGAACTGATTTGGCTACTCAAGGTTTTCGTGATCCTAACCGTCAATTACCATTTATAGCAAATTTAGATTTACCCGACTTGATGCGCCTTACGAATGATCCAATTTTCTATTATCAAAATTGGCCGCCAATGCCACATAAGTTGCCCAGTGATATACCTAAATTCGATGGTAAGTCAGGAGAGGATCCATCAAATCACATCATGAATTATCACCTCTGGTGTGCATCTAATTCAATCATTGATGATTCGATTCGCTTACATATTTTCCAAATAACTCTTATTGGTCTTGCAGCCAAATGGTACATTGAGTTACCCCAAGGCTTGTTTCATAATTTCAGTCAGTTAGCAACTGCCTTCTTGACTCAGTTTCAGTTGCCAGTCAGATACGACAATGGCACAGAATTATTAACTTCGCTGAAACAATCCACGTCTACGTATATTTCTAACCATATTCATGAATGGTGACGTAGGAGACGTTTGGTGAAAGTTTATATTCCTGATCAAATTTTGGCAAAATGGTTTGTTAAATCATTGTTACCCAAGATTACTGAAGATGTAGCTAAGGATGGTGTTGTTACTGAAGAGCAAGTAATTTCTCAAGATCAGTACCTTGACCTCTTTTATACGCAGTCAGGTACTTTACATGAAAAAATCCCAGACCTTCCAAAACAAGGTCAAATAGCTGCTGCTCCTTCAGGGTCTCATGCCGCTGACGGTATGATTAGTACGGTCAATTCTAAAAGCAAGAAGAAATCTTCAAAGAATTCTTCTCCTATTATAACTTTACCTGATTCCCCAAAAGGAGAATCTTCCCTCGAATTTTCTGCCGATATTCACGTCGTAGAGACATCTACGACCAAATCTAAATCCGGTGGTAAAAAGAAAGGGAAGAATATAAAAAAAAAGAATTCGAAAGAGAAAACTGATAAAAATGAATCCAATGACGAAAAACGTAAACCTCGCTATCCTTTTTTCATTTGTGAAGAGGATCATTTCACGAAAGAATGTCCATATCGAGTCGAAGTTATGAAATTCGTTAAAGGATCACAACAACCTGCTGTCTTGAAGGATCCTTTTCCAACTCAATATAGTAAAATGATTGGTTCTACCTCGACAAATTTAGAAGAACCTATTATGATGATGTCTCATGTAAGGATTGCGACGCGATCGCAAGATTACGGTAGTAAGAATCCTGTTGATGGTAAAGAAACAAAATCTTCTAATGCAAACGCATCAACTACACCTCCTCCTGTTTCTGGTCCGCTACAGATCGAGAAACAAAATCCAGACTTAATAATCAAACCGCCTGCTAAAGGTATTCTTCGTAAATCAGCTTTCAATCCACATGCGAGAGCTGCTCAGAATTACAACATTGTTGAAGACTTAGCTATTTCTCCTTCAGCAATGTCGGCTTTGGAAGTGCTACAATCATGCCCAGCACAGTGTAAATTGCTTTTGTCTGCTATAGGAGCTGTTGATATTCAGGATTCCAATCTTATAATCTTCGATTTAGAAAATAGTACACCTCGTCTACCTCACCAAATGGATTTCCAGATTCAAGTGTTAGTAAAAAACAGACCAATATTTCAGACTGTGATTGATGAGGGAGCTTCAACGTGTATTATGTCGATTCAGTGTTGGAAATCACTTGGTTCACCTACACTTAACCAATCTCTGACTCTTCTTAAGGCTTTTGATGGTCGAGGTTTTCAACCTTTTGGTATTTTGCAAGATTTACCCATAGGGGTCGAAGGTAAAATAGTAAATCTAGATGTGGAAGTGGTTGATGCCCCTCTAGATTACAACCTTCTCCTAGGTCATAGTTGGTCTTATGCTATGACTGTTGTTGTTTATTTGGTCTTTCGACTCATAAAATTTCCATATCAAGGAAATATCGTTACAATAGATCAGTTAACTTATTTTTCTTCCAACCCAGCCTCTACAGAAACAATCCAGCATGTTGGAAAAATAGCTATCTCTTACAAGGATGTTGGAGTAGGTTTGATTAAAGATTCTGGTTTACTAGGAACTTTTTCCTTTCCTCCTCCTAACGTATCACCTTCTATTGGAAATATTCACATGATTTCGTCAGACACTGTTACGTTTGATGATCCTTGGATCGTACCTTCCAACTCTGAGTTAGATTCATTTGATGGTATGATGCCTTTGAGTCCATTTGAAATTGCGTATCAGGCTGTACAATCACTTTCCAACCCCTCTTCAACCGAAACTGATCCAATGAATGGGATCCATAAGGAATCAATTTCTATATCTAGTTCAGCCACAACGACATTTCCTGAACTTGTTCATACTGATGAGCAAATTTGTGAGTTTTTGTCTGTTGACGATTTACCATGGGAAGATCTACATCACCGATCTTCGTTTTTACCTGAGCTAGATCATTTTGAAGATGATTTCGCTTCAATTTTTACTGCTGAATATGTTAAAGAACCACAGAATCCTTTACAAAATCTTGATTCTGAGTTAAATTTGGAAAATATATCTTGAACGGTTCCCATTGAAATTTCAGTAAAACCAGGAATAATTGAAAACATTCATATAGGTGCTTGCTGTACAGAAGATGAAATTCGAACTTATAAAGCCCTATTTCAAGAATTCCGTGATGTGTTTGCCTGGTCCTATGAAGAAATGCCAGGAATCGATCCGTCAATCGTCATACATGAAATCAAAACTTACCCGGATGCTAAACCTGTTCGTCAACGTTTACGTCAAATTCATCCTAGAAAAGCTGCTGCTATCAAAGCAGAAGTTGAAAAATTACTTTGTGCAGGATTCATTTATCCAATCCATTTAATGGATTGGGTATCGAATATTGTTCCTGTGACTAAAAAAAAAGGAACACTAAGAGTATGTATCGATTATAGGGATATTAATCGAGCTTGTCCTAAGGACAATTATCCGACCCCCTATATCGATCAAATAATCGATGATTGTGCTGGCAGTGAAATGTTTTCCTTTATGGATGGCTTTTCCGGTTACAATCAAATAAACATACTCCCTGCTGATCAACCAAAAATAGCTTTTATTTGTCTGTGGGGTACGTTTTCTTACTGTAAACTACCTTTTGGATTAAAGAATGCTAGAGCAACTTTTCAACGGGCAATGTCTTACGCATTTCATGACATTAAGCACATTGTGCAGCCTTATCTCGATGATTTACCTGCTCATTCATCGCATAGGTCCGATCATCTCACTCATTTAAGAGCCATATTTATGAGACGTCGGCATTATCGAATTAGGCTGAATCCACACAAATGTGTTTTCTGTGTAGAATCGGGTCGATTACTGGGATTTATTGTTTCGAAAGCAGGCATTCGCGTCGATCCGTCGAAGGTCGAAGCTATTGTTAAATTGCCTCCTCCTTCGACTTTACGCCAACTCCAAAGTTTGCAGGGGAAAGCAAATTTTTTATGACGATTCATTCCAAACTATGCCGAGCTTACAAAGGGTTTTACCCGATTGTTGAAACAGAACATTCCATTCTTTTGGGATGAGATCACTGATCAATCTTTTGATGCACTTAAATACGTGTTGACCCATGCACCGTTATTGCATCCTCCCAATTACAATCAGGATTACTTTTTGTACCTCGCCGCTTCTCATTCCACTATTGGGATGGTGTTAGTTCAGGAAGATGAATCTCACAATGAACATGTGATTTACTATATTATTCGAAATTTGCATCTGACTGAGATCAAATACACACATGTGGAGAAATTGGCCTTGGCAGCTGTACAAGCTGTCCAAAGATTTAGACATTACATTTTGTTACACAAAACCACAGTAATTTCTGATTGCAACCCTATGATGTACATTTTAACCAAACAATTGCTAGGGGGCAAGTATTCCAAATGGATAGTCATCCTGCAGGAATTTGACTTGGAATTTGAAAAATCCAAGGCAAAGAAATCTTTGGTTTTTGCGGAACTTATGTGTGATTTCCCCTCTACTGATACTGAAACAGTGGCAGAGGAGTCCATTGCGGATGAATCTTTGTTCCTTATCAGTACTATTGATCCATGGTATGGAGATATTATCGTTTATCTCCAAACCCAATCTTTTCGGCCTGATATCTCACGATCTCAGCGATGGAAAATACGCTTCCAATCCCAATAGTATAATATTATTGGTGATACACTTTATCGTCGTGGAGCGGATTCTGTTTTCCGACGTTGTCTTACTCATGATGAAGCTGAAAAGGTTTTAAATGACTGCCATTCTAGAGCATGTGGCGGTCATATGTCTGGGTATGCCATAGCCCAAAAGATATTGTGCGCTAGTTATTTCTGGCCATCGTTATTCAAATATTGTATTTATGTCATCCGGAAATGCCATAATTGTCAACTTTTTGATCGTAAAATGCGCGCGCCACCCGCTCCTCTTCACCCTATAATTGCTGTTGGTCCATTCGCAAAGTGGGGTATCGACTTTATTACATGTAACCCTCACTCGGCCGAGGGGCATGCATATATTATCTTAGCAGTAGATTATTTTACTAAGTGGGCCGAGGCGATGCCTACATTTTCGGCTGACAGCAAGACTGCTGCAAATTTCGTATTTAATCACATAATTGCTAGGTTTAGTGTTCCTCAAGCCATTATTACAGATCATGGAAGTCATTTTAAGAATGTTATGATGACTGAACTAACAGATCAACTTGGCCTACGCCACGATAGTTCCACTCCGTATTATCCGCAAGCTAATGGTCTGGTTGAAGCCATAAATAAAGTTTTAGTCACCATGATTAGACGAATTATTGGTATTCACAAAACAAATTGGCATTCCATGTTATTTTCAGCACTTTGGGCATATCGAACCTTAGTTAAAACATCAACAGGTTTCACTCCCTTTCAACTCGTTTACGGTTTGGAAGTTGTGTTGCCAATTGAATGCGAAATTCCATCCTTAAAATTAGCCATAGAATTACTCCCAGCTACTTCTGAAGAGGAGAAACGTTTCTTGTACTTGGCTCAGCTAGATGAGAATCGACGAAATGTTGCAATAGCAAACGAGGCTCATGTTAAACGAATTAAAGCTCAGTATGATAGAAGCGTGACCCCTCGAAATTTTTCAAAAGGAGACCTAGTCTTAATTTATGATCAAGCCAACGATAAGCTAGGAGCTGGGAAATTCATGCCTATGTGGCATGGTCCTTTCATTATTAAACGAAAACTAGCAAAAGGGGCCTATGAGTTGATAGATTTTGACGGTGTCCCTTTGGATAAACCCAGAAATGGGCTTTATCTAAAGCGATATTATGCTTAAACTTAGTGTGGAGATTTTTTGTTAGATTATATTTCTTTACTGCTGGTGTGTTTTAGGTTAAAAAAGTGTGCCTAGTTTAGAAGTGTGTTTTTATCACTATTCCTACTTATCTGAGTTTTACTCTTGATATTTCAGATGTCGACGTCTCTTCAAACCTACATTGGTTTTGCTGATGGTGCTTCTCGTAGTACACAGAACATTTCTTCCGCAGCTTGGGTTATTTTTTCACCCTCTGACGAGTTAGTTTCCATGCATGGGGTAAGCCTTGGTCAAACAACGAATAACATTGCCGAGTATAGTGCAGTGATTGAGTTATTGTCTGAATCCATATCATTTGGAATTCGGAGTTTGATTGTTAGGTTGGATTCTGAACTTGTTGTATTACAATTAAACAGAGTTTATACCATTAGAAATCTAGTATTATTACGGTTATTTTTAAGAGTTCGTCTCTTGGAACGTGAATTTGATTACATTGAATATCAACATATTCCAAGACATTTAAATACATTAGCAGATGCAGTTGCTTCTAGTATGATAAATCGACATTTGCAATGATCAAAACAGTAAAACAAACAGCATCCATAACATGAACACAGATAGCTGGTAAATAGTGATATATCATAATATAGGAGTGTTTTCAAAAAATATACATCGTCTTCGATCATAGGTTGGAAACACCTTATGATCGGTAGAGTGATAACACAAAAAGTCAAAATATGAGTCTACAACACGATCATCCCATCACTGATGGTGATCACGATAAGAGACCACTGCTCGGGCCACCCTACATAGGAACCTCCTAAAAGGTCCTGGAACACCAATCACGTATCTCTGTAATCTGAGTGGAATCTCATCTATGTCCGTCTCTAGAATGTCTAGAGTCAGGCGCTCTAGGTGATGCTCTAAGTCAGACAAGATTTCCGTTGATTGGCCTGCTGGGGCTGGGGCTGGTGCAACTACAACTAGTTGTCTTCTGTCATAAGGTTGGAGATGGGCTGGTCGCCGTGGGCCCACATCTGCATTCAAAACTTTTGGTTATTAGCTTCAAAGACGATCAAAAAATAAAAAAAATTTAGAACTTAGAAATTGTTGAAAATGATTTTACCTGATTCATCCCACTGTTCCCCGGCTGGGAGAGTCATCTCTCGGTCGCCGCGGAAATCTATCCCGGCATATGGAAAGTCCTCTATGGTAAAAATTTGGCGATCCAGCCAACGAAAATATGAAGGAGGAAATCAAACAATTTCAGAGCCCTCAATACTGTGACGGGCCATCAGTGCGACCCAACGAGTCATCCTAGGTTCTCGAAGTCGACCGGCATCAACAGAAATACTCTGCGGAGCTAGCATGGGGATCCTCTCTAGAGCAAAGGTAACGACGATGGATCCATATCCAAAGTTGTTTAGTTTACCATTCTTCGCTCTAGTCAATTGGCCTTTTATATTGGCCAATACAGCTTCGCACCGGTTGAAAATGGTGTCGCGAAAACAGTCCACAACAATACGCATTTGGGAACCGGTAGCCACATGCAGCACAACACTCCCACACAGTCTGGTAACAGTAAATGCAATAACTTTCAACTCGGGACGGATGATGTTTTTTATGTCAATCCGTTTTTCCCTAGGGTTTGCCTGATCATTACAGAATTCTAGTTGAAGACTAGCGACAGACTGGCCACCTGGCCTAGTCCCAAACAGAGAAACTTGTTCGCCCCTTTTGGACAAACCAGTCAGAAAATAAATATCCTCCAGCTCAATTTCGAGCCGGTGGCCACCAATAATGAAACACTGGTACTGCACGTTCCACCTGTTTACCAGCCATGTCAGGAGGTCTACCTGTGCCCTCATGCCTTGGATGGCCCAGAATTTATATATACCGCATGCTTTTAATGCTTGCATTGTGGGAAAATGGAGCATTGCGGCGTCATCCACGTCCTCATGTTCGCGTTCTCTCCAAATCAACATCTTGTTACTCCTGCAATGCATAGAAACACAAGTTAGAACAATCTAATTTGGAAAATTTTGGGTGGCAAATGAGAAATTTGAGTTTTAAATTTAAACGCGTGGGTACCGCACTTAGCCTTTATACACAGTGCGTAGAAACGAACGCGCTTTGTGTGATGAGTGCGGACCCATGAATTTTTTCTATATAGAAAAAAGTCGGGGTCTGCAGGTCCCATGTGTCTTACTTGCGGACCCTCGCGGGCAAATTTTTAAAAACCATATTTTTCCCTAAAAATAAAATCTAAAGCCTAAAACTGAATTTTAAATGGATGAAATACAAGATTAAGAGGTCGTGGATTACCTGGGACTGACGGTTCTCGATTTCGCCGGATGGATTTTCCAGAATCTTCACAGGAACTTTCTTACCCAAAAGCTTTTTACTTTTCACTCTGAAACTGAACAGTAAAAATGAAATTGAAAAAGTCCTTTTTATAAGTTTTTTCGAATAGATGAATTTTTAATTTGTTTATTTTTCACTTTAAAAAGGGTATTTTGAAAGCATTTTTACTTATCTTAAACAGGTATGTGTAATGTTTCAATTTTTTGTGCAGAAATTGGATTTTTCAGGAGAATTGATCATTTTTCAACAAAGAGCATACTTTTATCACTTTTTCGGACTCTTTCAAAAATTTTACGAAAAAGCGAAACATTGGAGTCCTCTTTTAAGCCCTTTTTAGACTCTCTAAACATGAAAATATGGCTGAGTACTTGATTATTCGAACTCATTAAAGTAAATTAATGATCATCCCTTCAGTATAAGTTTACCCCTTTTACGGACTGCAATGGACTATTTACAAAAAATGTATACGTTGACTAATTACGGTCAATAGAGTTCTCTCCCGCATTATTTTATCCTTTTTCGGGCTCGAGAGACTAAATTTACGAAAAAGTACACTCATGGAGTTTTCTTAAGTTTTTTCTTTTGACTCCCTAAAATTGAAAAACACCGAGTTTCTCCTATACTGGACTTGTTAAAATTTAACAGTAAAGGACCTGTTTAATTTTCAACAGGAACGAACCACTCCTTCTTAGGGTTCGAATCTTAAACTAAGTTGGACTCATCCGAAGGATGAGCTTATAAACAAGCAAATGTTATCCCCCTCAAGCTTGTCAAAAATAAATAGGTACTTGCCAGAAATGGTGGGGGAAAAAAGAGGAAAATGGGCGTGTTTGTTGTATTTTGATTTTTTGAAAATCCAGTCAACCACTCTTGAACACGACACTTTCATTCACCTGGGTTGGGAAATCCTTTGCCTAACAGTTAATCAAACCATATTGAAAGTCTTCAACCGGTTTCTGGGTATTAGCTTTGGGTCAATTGTTACCAAGCCATATGTAGTGTCGTTATGTGTTCAAGAGGACAGTTCAAGTAAACCATTCATCTGCAAAATATCTGTCATCCATTTTTGACCATCCCTGAGTCAGTCCTTGCCAATATATTTTCAAAACTTGATCTATGATTTCGTGTTGTAGGCTTGCCTACGACAGATCACTTTCTATCGACATCAGCACATTATCTAGGAAGTTGATCCAGAAATTGTCAGTACCTTGAAATCTGCATGCCTCAATGGCAGGTTTCTCGCCTTCGACGACAGGTTGCATCATTGACCTTCGATCGAATGATTCCATGACATGTTCGACTTCAGCTCATTCATTCACATTTCATGGATTGTACTGGGTACTTTGAGAACCATTGACATTACTGGTGGTTTCTCTCACACTTGTTAACAGTTTACATCATTGACTGGTAATCAAGTGGTTTCTACCATGTTCGACTTCAACACATTTATTCACATGGATAGAATCGTATTAGTTCGAGATGCGGAAATCAAGACCCTGGATCTAGTTTCTACCATCCAGGCTGCGAGGAATTTTGTTATCATTCATACAGTAGACTCTTTATAAACAGATGGCTGCATCCATACTGTGTCTACACATGTCTATACTGTGATGTGTTAAAAAACATTCCTGTATCAGAACAATTTAAGTTAGTTCTAGATAGTTTTGATCTGAGTATGGGAATGCCTACCTCAGTGATGATATGTATACATATATATTTTGCATTGAATGTTTTTACAGGTTCCGACTGGGGTGTCCATAGGATGATCCTTGAAATGATAAAGTACTACACTCTTCATATATGATAGACTTAAGTTTCATCTATTCCAGACTTTGCACTTTAGGGGGCAATCTGTTACACTAAAAATTGTCATCCTGACATTCTGCTATGGGTATGAGTTCATTATAACTCATACTTCCTCCTTTTGCAAGTCTAACATATCAGTTCTTCATATCAAGCCTTGAAAATTAGAAGAAAGTTCTTGAAAATCTCCTAAACCTTGATATCGCACTTTCTCTATACATTGCCTGCGGTCCCGCACCTAATGGTCAACTCTCCTGCGGACCTAAAACGCACTTTCTATGCGTTATAGGTGCGGACTCCTGTAAAACTCAAAAAGGCGAGAAAGTAAAGATAAAAAATTGATTTGAGATTAATTCTAGAAGATTCTAAACGAGAATTTTCGGGAATGAGTACGCTTTGATAAGGTGCATGTATCCCTTACCTTATGGAGCTAACCCCTTGATGTGAGGAGCTTATCCATTTGAAGGAGGATTTTATCCCTTCATATTTGGAACAGAAAAACCTCCTCTTTTCCACTATAAAAAGAGGCATTGGGTAGCCTCAAAGGGAGTTGGAAGCTTTAGAATATTTGAGGATAAGTGCTGTTGAGATTCAGACTCATTTAAACAAGAATTTTGTGAGGAAAGATTACATACCTCTATTTGTCTTGATTGAAAGAGTGTAGAGCTTGTCAAAGTAGAGGAGACTCCTGCTTCGGACCCTGGGAAGACCTGTGCAACATCAAGGCTCAGGTTGTAAGGTTTTCTTTCTTTTGAAATTAATACAAATATACTCATTTTTCTCAATAAGCTGTCTATTAATGGTTTATTTCATAGATTCCTTGATCACTATGATAAGCATGGTTTATGATGATGTCTATACAGGTGCTAGGTAATATTTTGCTTGTTTGTGACTACAGGTTTACGAAGAAAACTCCTTCAAGTGCACGAGGGACAACAACGACTTCAAACAAGCGCTGGACATAAGGTAGGTCTTTTACACCTCTATAGAACTATTTGTAAATCATATATGCTTAGAGAAATATTAGTTTATTTGGCTGTTTGTTGCTAGATACTTTTAGTACTAGGGAGATCAGTCTTCTCCGCAAGAACGATTTATTCGCCAACACTAGCTAAGGCACTGATAGCTTATCTATGAGAAGAGATGTAGTCGCTATAGGCCTATTAAATGTGTTAGAATGAGGCTTGAGGGCCTATTTATTATTGAGAAACAATTGAAAACCCTAAACATCCATAAACCTAACCCTAGGAGATGAAGCGCATAAACTATGGGCCCCGGTGACGTAACTTTGGCATACAATCTTTGTTTGACACGCATCATACCTCGTAAGAAAGATCTATCCGAGTAATACAAATTTTGATTAAAGAAACATTGGTCCATGCATCCATGTTGCTCCCGGTTTTCCCAAAAAATATCGTTTAGGGCCTTGAAATGGCTCTAAAATTTTAGGACCCAAAAAACTACTAAAAATAATAATTTGTAATGAAATTGAAAAACTGAAATAATTCATGGTGCAGGTCCAAATGGAATAGGTGGGTGGTCACCGATATCCTCCTGGATCATTCCTCCCTCCTTAAGAAGCAATGGTCCCCATTTCTTTAAGTTCCTCCATTAGAGGAAAATTCTGTTGAACTTGGTATTGGATTTTTCTAGGATGTCGTGCATCTGTTGGCAGACATGCTGGATGCATTCAATAAATTTCATTGCCTCAGACAATACATGTGAGAATTTTTTATGTGTAGTCACATGAGGTATGGCAACATCATGCAATGGGCCACCTGGGGTCAGATCAATGGAGTGCTTGTTGTGATAGTGTAGAGGAACCCCTGTGGGTGAGGAGAAAATGTCCTCGTATTCCTCCATGCCTTTGTCCATCTATTGCTACCATGTAGGGGAGCCCTGCTTCAAGGTTGTGTCCACAATCTTCTTCTTTCATTATGGGTGAATGGTAATGCAAATAAATTTCCTAGTTTGGGAAACAATCTTACTGCATTGTTTTACTATAGTCAAATAGATGGCAGGAGGCATTATTACCTCTGGTATCCTTTAAAATTTATTTCCCAAAGTAATAATAATAGCACAAGGCCTAGAATCATACACATCATGTCGCCTCCACAAGTATGGTTGGCCCAATAATACATCCAACACATCAAGAGGAGAAACATCACACAGTACCTCATCTATGAATGGCTTGATGATGTACAAAAGGTGACACTGATGGTGGACACAGAGATATAGTCCTTCGTAAATCCACCCAATGGTATATGATTACAGGTGTCCTATGATTGGTAGGCCAAGCCACTTCACAAACTCTACAGAAATGAGGTTCTTTTGGCTTCTGCTATCGATAAGAAATTGCAGTGGAGAACCCTTCACCCACATCTGCGAATGGAAGAGGCACTCCTCCTCCTTTGGTTCCTCGGGATCCTTCCTCTGGAGCTTGGTGGTGGCAAAAATGTCACTGGGGTCTGCATCAATTATTTGCTTCCATTTTTCATCTCCCTTGTCTAGTTCTGGCTCAGGATCAAAACATGCATCTGATTCGGGTGCCTTCAGTTTGGCCACTAGTGACTATTTTTCCCGACACTAATTTGTGCTGTGAGTGGGGATCTTATAAAATTCACAACACTTCCCTGTGTCATTCTTTGGATTTTTTGTGGTGTTCTTAGTCTCCCCATTTTGGCTCTCCCTCCTCTTCTGTGGTTCGGGGGCGCCTTTCCCTGGCTTCGGATTAGCGGATCCAAAGTCTCGCTTTTTCTGCTTAAATTTTTGCTCGATCTTGGCGACATAGAAATATGCCGTGCCAAGCGACGTAATGTCTAGAAACTCCATTTCCTCCTAAATGTGTCTATGCAGACATATGTGGTACTTGAGCACCAAATGTCTCTCTGAATCTTTAATACCCAACTTTATGCGCAGGGTATGGATCACATTCGTTAGTTCGTGCACATCTTGATCCCTTTGCAGCCACAACGTGGTCCACTGGATGTACTTGTCCTCATAGCTCCCCACGGGGTAATATTGTTCCTTGATGTCATCTCGAAATTAATTCTAAGTGGGTGTGACAGAGAACAGAGAGGGTTCCCTCCCATCCTTTTTCTCACAAAAGGTTTCCCACTAGTCTTTTACATGGGGGATGGCTTTAAGGAGTGCACAAATAATATTTTCTCGGTCGGAGAAATGATGGAATGAAAAATACCCTTATAGAAAATTCAACCATCTATCTAGGGTGTTTGCATCTATCTTGCCTTCAAATACCAGAATGTCAAATTTTTCCTATACCTTGAAGGGAGTGGTGCCTCCATAGTGGTTGTTGGATGTAGATGCGCCTTAGGTGGCAGCCGTTGAAGCATCTGAGAAAAGTTATCCATCATCACGTTCCTTTGTTTCTTGAGGGCCTCCTTGACCAATATTTGGATAGGATCTCCTTCTCCCTCATCTTTATTTTATTCTGCCATGGGAGGTCGTTGGGGTTTACGAGGCTGACCTTGCAGGGGTTCAACAAGATCAAGCCCTAACTCATTATACCCTGACCTCGTTGGGGACATGCAAAGAAAAATAGAGAAAGAGAAGACTGATCTGACACCATTGATCCAGATTTATGTAGGAACACAATAAAATATAGAAATAGACATAAACACAGAGATGCATCAGAAATAATACTTCATTTCATTAATATCAAATAACAGAAATATGCTTACAGACATAATGGAAATAAACTAGCTAGGGCGCTGGTAGCTTATCTCTGAGAAGAGATGTGGCGGCTACGGGCCTCTAAACTATGTTACAATGAGGCTCGAGGGCCTATTTATTATTGAAAAACAAAGGAAAACCATAAACATCCAAAAAACTAACCCTAGAAGATGAAGCACCAAAACTACGGGCCCCGTTTCGGTAAATTGGTGTTTCAACTTCCTGGTGACGTATATTTGGCATACGATCTCCGTTTGACACTCACCATACCTCGTTAGAAATATTTATCCAAGGAATACAACATTTTATGTGAGACACATCAATTCATGGACCCATGTTACTCCCAGGTTTCCAAAAAAATGTCATTTAGGGCATCGAAACGGCTCCGGAAGTTTAGGACCCGAAAAACTACTAAAGATAGTAAGTTGTACTGAAACTGCAAAATTGAAAGAATTGATGGTGCAGGTGCAAACGAAATAGGTGGGTGGTCACTGATATCCACCTGGATCATTCCTCCCTTGTTAGGAAGAAATTTTCTGCATTGCGTTAAGTTCCTCCATGAGAGGAAAATTCTCCTGAACTTGGTATTGGATTTGTCCAGGATGTCGTGGACCTATTGGCGGACGTGCTGGATGTGTTCAATAAATTTTGTTGCCTCAGATAGTACATGTGAGGAGTTTTTCTTTGTAGTCACATGAGGTATGGAAACATCAGGCAACGGTGTGCTGGGGGTCATATCAATGAAGTGTTTGTCTTGACAGTGTAGAGGAACCCCTGTGGGTCAGGAGAAAATGAACTCATATTCCTCCATGCCTTTGTCCATGTTATGATTTCATGCAGGGGAGCCCTACTTGGAGGCTGTGGTCACAATCTTCTTCTTTCCTTGTGGGCGAATGGTAATGCAAGTAAATTTCTTGGTTTGGGAAACAATCTTATTGCATTGTTTTGTTATAGTCAAAGAGATGGCAGGAGGGTGTATTACCTCCTGTATCCAGTACGAGTTATTTCCCAAAGTAATAATAACAACACAAGGGCTAGAATCATACATAGCATGTCACCTCCATAGGTATGGCTGGCCCAATAATACATTAGACACATCAAGAGGAGCAACATCACACATTACCTCATCCATGAATGACTTGATGCTATACAAAAGGCGACATTGCTAGTAGACATCGAGATCTATTCCTTCATCAAGCCAACCAATGTTATATGGTTGTGGGTGTGTTATGGTTGGTAGGCCGATCCGCTTCACGATCTCTGCAAGAATGAGGTTCTTTTGGCTTCCGCTATAGAAAATAAATTAGAGTCGAGAACCCTTCACCGAAATCTTCGAATGGAAGAGGCGATCCCCCTCCTCTGGATCCTTGAGATCCTCCCTCTGGAGCTTGGTGGTGGAAAAAATGTCACTGGGGTCCGCATCAATGATCTGCTTCCCTTTTTCATCTCGGTTTTCTAGTTCTGGCTTAGTATCAGAACATGCATCTAATTCGGGTGCCTTAAGTTCGGCGACCAACGACTGTTTGGCCCGACACTCATTTGTGCTGTGAGTGGGGCTGTTATGAAATTCACACTACTTCCCTATGTCCTTGTTTGGATTTTTGGTGGTGTTACGAGTCACCCCAATTTGGCTCTGCCCCTTGTTCTGTGGTTCAGGGGCGCCTTTCCCTGGCTTCGAATTTGTGGATCCAAAGTCTCGATTCTTCTGATTAAATTTCTGCTCGATCTTGGTGACATAGAAATATGCCATGCCAAGTGACATAATGTCGAGGAAATCCATTTCCTCATGAATGTGTTTGTGCAAATAGTTGTAGTGCTTGAGAACCAAGTGTATCTCTTAATATTTAATACCCAACTTTGTGCGCAAGGTATGGAACAAATTGTTCAGTTTGTGCACATATTTATCCCTTTGTTGTTGCAGCATGGTCCATTAGATGTACTTGTCCTCATAGCTCCCCACGGAGTAATATTGTTCCTTGATTCTATCTCAGAATGAATTCCAAGTGGGTACGATCGAGAATAGAGAGGGTTCCTTCCCGTCCTTTTTCTCACTGTAGGTTTCCCACTAGTCTTTGACATGGGGGGAAAATTTGAGGAGTGAAAAAATAATATTTTCTCGGTTGGAGAAATCATGGACCGAGAAATACCCTTCTAGAAAATTCAACCATTTATCTACAACGTTTGCATCTATCTGGCCTTCAAATACATGAAATTTAAAGTTTACCTGTACCTTGAAGGGAGTGGCGCCTGCAGAGTGGTTGTTGGATGTAGATGCACCATATGTGGGCATTCATTGAAGGATCTTAGAAACATTATCCATCATCGCGTTCCTTTTTTTCTCTAGGGCCGCCTCAAGCAATATTTTGATAGGATATTCTGCTCCCTCATCTTTCTTTTCTTCCGCCATGGGAGGTCGTCATGGTTTCCGAGGTTGATCTTGCAGGGGTTCAACCAGATCGACCCTAACTCCTTATACTCTCACCTTGTTGGGGACATGCAAAGAAAAACAGAGAAAGAGCAGACCACTCTGATACCACTGATCTGGATTTATGCAAGAACGCAATAAAATACAGAAATATTCATAAAGATAGAGATGCAATAGAAATAATACTTCATTTCATTAATATCAAATAACATAAATATGCTTACAGAAATAATGGAAATAAACTAGCTTGGGCGCTGGTAGCTTATCTATGAGAAGAGATGTGGGAACTACAGGCCTTTGAATTATATTACAATGAGGCTTGAGGGCATATTTCTTTTTGAGAAATAACGGAAAACCTTAAACATCTAAAAACCTAACCCTAGGAGATGAAGCGCCAAAACTGTGGGCCCTATTTGGGTAAATTGGTGTTTAAAATTCCCGGTGACGTAACTGTATCATACGATCTCTGTTTGACGTGCACCATACCTCATTAGAAAGATCTATATGAGGAATAAAAATTTTGATGTGAGAAACATTGGTACATTGACCCATGTTGCTCTTGGTTTTCCCAAAAAACGTCATTTAGGGCCTCGAAACAGCTCCAGAAGTTCAGGACCTGAAAAAATGCTAAAAATAGTAAGTTGTACTGGAACTGAAAAATGAAAGAATTGATGGTGTAGGTCCAAATAGAATAGGTGTGTGGCCACATATATCCACCTTGATCATTCCTCCCTATTTAGGAATAAATGGTCCCCATTGCGTTAAGTTCTTTAAATGAAAATTATGCTGAACTTGGTATTAAATTTCTCCAGGATGTCGTGGACCTATTCGCGAACGTGCTGGATGCGTTCAGTAAATTTCGTTTCCTCAGAAAGTACATATGAGGATTTTTTCTGTGTAGTCACATGAGGTATGGAAACATCATGCGGTGGTGCGCTGGGGTTCAGATCAATGGAGTGCTTTTCGTGACAGTGTAGAGGAACCCCTGTGGGTGAGGAAAAAAAGTCCTCGTATTCCTCCATGCCTTTGTCCATATGCTGCTTCCATGTAGGGGAGCCCTGCTTCGAGGCTATGACCACAATGATCTTCTTTCCTTGTGGGCTAATGGTAATGAAAATAAATTTCCTGGTTTGTGAAACAATCTTACTACATTGTTTTGATGTAGTCAAAGAGATGGCAGGAGGCAGTATTACCTTCGGTATCCTGTAAAAGTTATTTCCCAAAGTAATAATAATAGCACGAGGCCTAGAATCATACACAACATGTCGCCTCCACAAGTATGGTTGGCCTAATAATACATCAGACACATCAAGATAAGAAACATCACACAATACCTCATTCGTGAATGGCTTGATGCTATACAGAAGGCGACATTGCTGGCGGACGCGGAGATCTCTTCCTTCGTGAAGCCTCCCAATGGTATACGACTGCGGGTGTGCTATGGTTGGTAGGCTGAGCCACTTCACTAACTCTGTAGAAATGAGGTTCTTTTGGCTTCCACTATTGACAAGAAATTGCAGTGGAGAACCCTTCACCCTCATCCGTGAATGGAAGAGGCGCTCCCCCTCCTCTGGATACTCGGGATCCTCCCTCTAGAGCTTGGTGGTGGAAACTGTCTACTCAACTTAGTGTTCCTAAATTGATATCATAAATTGTCAACCAGGGCTAGTAAACTGTTGAAGTGAAGTGCACCATATGTGCCTAGGTATCTTCTTCCTACTTCGTTGTGCTTAGTGTTTTTCTAGTGTTTTTGGTTTTTTGTTTTTATGCTAAGGGGAAAAGAACTAAATTGTTGGCAAATAGAAGTTACTGATCACACTAAAACATAATAAAATCTACTCTAAACTATGAATGGTACCAAGAACAGAAAATGCTAATCCATAGATTGTAAAGCTAATAAGAAAAATAACTCATAACATTAAACTTAGTCCAATTCATTTCATTAGAGGTATGTTGGAACAAACTGAGAAAAGGATTATTTTGATGTGATGAGGTTCTCTTTAGTAAACAACAACTTAAAACATCACAGAGGAAATCTTATTCGTTGTTAGAAATTTGTTGGAACATTTTGAGAAAAGATTATCTGCAATGTAGTAAGGAACCCTATGCTAAAATAACTTATGACACTAGAATTAACTCATTATGCAACTCAAAATGTTACTATTAAGCCCCATTCAAGGGTTAGAGATTTCTTGGAACAACTTGGGAAAAAGGCTATTTGTAAAATAATGAGAATCTCTTACATAATTGCAGAACAGTCAAGAACTCAAAATGATATAACTAATTCTTGTTCATGTGATAGTGATGTGTTAGAAGAAGTTGAGAACAAGAGCAGCTTATAAAATAATGAGGGTCTTTTAAATCTAATTAGCAAGACTGAAATGCAATTAACCAACAGGACTGAAATGCAATGAACAGAACTGAACTAAAATGCAATTAACTCAAAAGTACTACAGCAATATCTCATTCACATGTTAGTGATATATTTGAACAGCTTATGAGAACAAGATTGACTGTAATATTTGATGTAAGTAAATGACATAAAGCATGATGCAAGAGGATAAACTCAGAAAACTGCCTAAGTTAAGAACAAAACAGAGTTAAAGGTCACTTATCTAGAAAATATCCACAAAGCCTTTCGGATAGTAGGGGCCCTCTACCATCAGATTGGCACACGAATCCTTAACTCCTTAAAGTTGCTTTAGATCATGCATCAAATTTATACTTCTTTTATTAGAAGAAAAATGCTAAGAAACGAAGTATCGCAGTCTTTGAAAACTAACAACAAAACATCGACTAACTGTTTCTCGGTTCACCAAGTTATTTTTATAAGCAACTACATAAATGAAATTGCGTAGAAATAGGCATAGGTGTCTTTTATAATCAAAATCGAACTAGAATTCCTATTGAGGACTCGTATTTTGCTGAAGACACCTGCAGAGTCCTTATCCTTGTAGAAGTTTGCTTCTTGGTTTTGGCTTTGTCCACGTGCATAACCACTTTTAGATTTTTGCTCAGCCTTCGTGGAGGACAAGGAATGATGCAGGGGCGTTCTGGAGTCTAACCATATGCGTCTTTCCCTCAAATGACACCTGTAACCTGTGTAAACATAAAAATGGCTACGAAATAGGCGACTAGCTACAGAATGACTGCATTCTGTAGCTAAGTCTGCTAAAAAATCACTATGACAACAAAACCACAAAAGTATAATAAGTCAGTCATTGCATGTATTCTTAAAGTGATTTTAATCATTCCTATTGATCTTTTAGGCCTATAAATGATAAAGGATAAATGGAATGCAGTGGATTTGGTAAAAAGAAAAGACATTTTTAGGGCTCAACAGAAACAATGGCACTAGGATCCACATCAATGATCTGCTTCCCTTTGTCATCTCCCTTGTATGGTTCTGGCTAAGGATCATAACATGTATCTGATTTGGGTGCATTCAGTTTGGCCACCAGTGACTGTTTGTCCTGACAATCATTTGTGCTATGTATGGGGCTGTTATGAAATTCACACCACTACCCTTTGGCCTTATTTGGATTTGTGGGAGTGTTCTGAGTCACCCCGCTTTGGTTCTACCCACTGTTCTATGGCTCGGGGGTGCCTTTCGCTGGATTCAGATTCACGGATTCAAAGTCTCGCTTCTTCTACTTAAATTTCCGCTTGATCTTGGCGGCGTAGCGATATGCCATGGAAAGCGATGTAATTTCGAGGAACTCGATTTCATCCTAATTGTGTCTATGCATATAGCTATGGTACTTGAGCACCAAATGTCTCTCTGAATCTTTAAGACCTAACTTTGTGCATAGGGTCTGGAACAAATTCTTCAGTTCGTGCACATCTTGATCCCTTTGCTGCTGCAGTGTGGTCCATTGGATGTACTTTTCCTAATAGCTCCCCACGGGGTAATATTGTTCCTTGATGCCATTTCGGAATGAATTCCAAGTGGGTACAGTTAAGAACATAGAGGGTTCCCTCCCGTCCTTTTTCTCATAGTAGGTTTCCCACCTGTCTTTGACATGGTGGGCGGCTTTGAGGAGTGAAAAAATAATCTCTTCTTTGTCGGAGAAATCATGGACTGAGAAATACCCTTCTAGAAAATTCAACCATCTATATACGGTGTCTGCATATATCTGGCCTTCAATTACAAAAATTTCAAATTTCACCTTTATCTTGAAGGGAGTGGCACCTCAGAAGTGGTTATTGGATGCAGATGAACCGTAGGTGGGCAGTCGTTGAAAGATCTGAGTAAATTTATCCATCATCGCGTTCCTTTGTTTCTCGAGGGCCTCCTTGAGAAATATTTTGATAGGATCTCCTGCTCCCTCATCTTTCTTTTCTTCCACCATGGGAGGTCGTTGGAGTTTTCGAGGCTGATCTTGTAGGGGTTCAACCAGATCGATCCCTAACTCCTTATAGCTAGACATCATTGGGGACATGCAAAGAAAAAAAGAGGAAGAGAAGACTGATCTGATACCACTGATAAAAATTTATTTAGGAACAAAATAAAATACAGAAATAGACATAAACATAGAGATGGAACGGAAATAATACTTCTTTTCATTAATATCAAATAACAGAAATATGCTTACAGACATAATGGAAATAAACTAGCTAGGGCGCTGGTAGCTTATCTCTAAGAAGAGATGTGGTGGCTACAGGCCTTTGAAATATGTTACATTGAGGCTCAAGGGCCTATTTATTATTGAGAAACAATGGAAAACCCTAAACATCCAAAAAACCTAACCCTAGGAAATGAAGTGCCAAAACTATGGGTCCCATTTGGGTAAAGTTGTGTTTCAACTTCTCGGTGACGTAACTTTGGCATACGATATTTGTCTCATGCGCACCACACCTCGTTAGAAAGATATATATGTGGAATAAAAGTTCTAATGTGAGCAGCATAGATACATGGAACCATGTTGCTCCTAGTTTTCCCAAAAAACATCGTTTAGGGCCTCAAAACAACTTCGGAAGTTCAGGACCCAAAAAACTGCGAAAAATAGTAAGTTGTACTAAAACTGAAAAACTGAAAGAATTGATGGTGCAAGTCCTAATGTAATAGGTGGGTGGCCACATATATCCACCTGGATCATTCCTCCCTCCGTAGGAAGAAATGGTCCCCATTGCGTTAAGTTCCTCCATGAGAGGGAAATTTTGTTAAACCTGGTATTGAATTTCTCCAAGATGTCATGAACCTATTGGGAGACATGCCGGATGCGTTCAACAAATTTCATTGCCTCAGATAGTACATATGAGGATTTTTTTTGTGTAGTCACATGAGGTATGGAAACATTAGGTGGCGGTGTGCCGGGGGTCAGATCAATGGAGTGCTCGTCCTGACAATGTATAGGAACCCCTGTGGGTGAGGAAAAAATATCCTCGTATTCCTCCATGCATTTTTCCATCTGCTGCTGCCGTGTAGGGGAGCCCTTCTTTGAGGTTGTGGCCCCAATATTCTTCTTTCCTTGTGGGTGAATGGTAATGCAAATAAATTTCCTGTTTGGGAAACAATCTTACTGCGTTGTTTCATTGTAGTCAAAGAGATGGCAGGAGGTGGTATTACCTTCAGTATCTTGTACAAGTTATTTCCCAAAGTAATAATAACAACATGAGGCGTAGACTCATACACAACATATTGCCTCCACAAGTATGGTTGGCCCAATATTACATTCGGACACATTAAGAGGACCAACATCACACAGTACCTCATTCGTGAATGGCTTGATGTTTTACAGAAGGCGGCATTGCTGGTGGACATGGAGATCTCTTCCTTCGTGAATCCACACAATGGTATACGTCTGCAGGTGTGATATGGTTGGTAGGCCAAGCCACTTCATGAACTTTGAAGAAATTAGGTTCTTTTGGATTTTGATATCGACAAGAAATTGCAGTGGAGAACCCTTCACCAACATCTGCAAATGGAAGAGGCACTCCCCCTCCTCTGGACCCTCAGGATCCTCCCTCTAGTGCTTGGTGGTGGAAAAAATGGAACTGGGGTCCGCATCAATGATATTATTCCATTTTTCATCTTCCTTGTATGGTTCTAGCTCAGGATTAGAACATGCGTCTGATTTGGGTGCCTTCAGTTCGTCCACCAACGACTGTTTGGCCCGACACTCGTTTGTGTTGTAAGTGAGGCTATTATGAAATTAAAACCACTTCCATGTGTCCTTTTTTGGATTTTTGGTGGTGTTTTGATTCGCCTCGCTTTGGCTCTGCCCCCTATTCTATGGTTAGGGGGTGCCTTTCCCTAGCTTCAGATTTGCAGATCCAAAGTCTCGCTTCTTCTGCTTAAATTTCTGCTCGATCTTGGTGGCATAGCGATATGCCATGCCAAGCGACCTAATGTCGAGGAACTCCATTTCCTCATGACTATGTTTGTGCAGACAACTATGGTACTTGAGCACCAAATGTCTCTTTGAATCTTTAATAACAAATTTGTGCGCAGGGTATGGATCAAATTGATCAGTTCATGCACATCCTAATCCCTTCGCTGCCACATCGTGGTCCATTAGATGTACTTGTCCTCATAGCTCCCCACGAGGTAATATTGTTCCTTGATGCCGTATCTGAATGAATTCCAAGTGGGTGCAACTAAGAACAGAGAGGGTTCCCTCCCATCCTTTTGCTCATAGTAGGTTTCCCACCAGTCTTTGACATGGGGGCGGCTTTGAGGAGTGCAAAAATAACATTTTCTTGGTCGGAGAAATCATGGATCGAGAAATACCCTTTTAGCAAATTCAACCATCTATCTACAACATCTGCATCTATCTGGCCTTCAAATACATAAATGTCAAAGTTTACCTGTACCTTGAAGGGAGTGGCACCTCTAGAGTGGCTCTTGAATGCAGATGCACCGTAGGTGGGCATCCGTTGAAGGATCTTAGAAAAGTTATCCATCATCACATTCCTTTGTTTCTCGAGGGCCTCCTCTTGAAATATTTTAATAGGATCTCTCGCTCCCTCATATTTATTTTATTATTCCATGGGAGGTCTTCAGGATTTGCGAGGCTGATCTTACAGGGGTTGAACCAGATCGATCCCTAACTCCTTATTCCCTGACCATGTTGGGGACATGCAAAGAAAAACAACGAAAGAGTAGACCGCTCTGATACCAATGATCCAAATTTATATAGGAATGTAATAAAATACAGAAATAGACATAAACATAGATATGCATAAGAAATAATGCATCATTTCAGTAATATCAAATAACAGAAATATGCTTACAGAAATAATGGAAATAAACTAGCTAGGGCGCTGGTAGTTTATCTCTGAGAAGAGATGTGGTGGCTACATGCCTTTGAACTGTGTTACAATGAGGCTCGATGGCCTAGAAATTATTGAGAAATAATGGAAAGCCCTACATATCCAAAAAGCTAACCCTAGAAGATGAAGCACCAAAAATATGGGCCTCGTTTGGGTAAATTGGTGTTTCAACTTCCTGGTGACATAACTTTGGAATAGGATCTCTGTTTGACATGTGCCATACCTCGTTAGAAAGATGTATGCAAGGAATACAAATTTTTTTGTGAGTAGCATTAATCCACAGACCCATATTTGTCACATTTTCCCCAAAAAACGTCGTTTAGGGCCTCGAAACGGCGCCAGAAGTTCTGGACCCAAAAAAATGCTAACAATAGTAAGTTTTACTGAAACTGAAAAACTGAAATAATTGATGTTGCGGGTCCAAATGGAATAGGTGGGTGGCCACCGATATCCACCTGGATCATTCCTCCCTCAGAAGAAATGCTCCCCATTGCATTAACTTCCTCCATGAGAGGAAAATTCTGTAGAACTTGATATTGGATTTGATCAAGATGTCATGGACCTACTGGCGGACGTGCTAGATGCATTCAATAAATTTCCTTTCCTCAAAAAATATGTGTGAGGATTTTTTCTATGTATTCACATGAGTTTTGTCAACAGCAAGCGGTGGTGCGCCGGGGGTCAAATCAATGGAGTGCTTGTGCTAAGAGTGTAGAGGAACCCCTATGGGTAAGGAGAAAATGTCCTCATATTCCTCCATGCCCTTGTCCATCTGCTGCTGCCGTGTAGGGGGGCCCTAATTCAAGGTAATGGCCACAATATTCTTCTTTCCTTGTGGGTGAATGATAATGCAAATAAATTTTGTGGTTTTGGAAAAAAATCTTACTACATTTTTTTGATGTAGTCAAAGAGATGGTAGGAGGCGATATTACCTCTGGTATCCTATACAAGTTATTTCCCAAAGTAATAATAACAACACAAGGCCTATAATCATACACAACATGTTGCCTCCACAAGTATGGTTGGCCCAATAATACATTAGACACATCAAGATAAACAACATCACACAGTACCTCATTCGTGAATAGCTTGATGTTGTACAAAAGGTAGCACTTCTGGTAGACACGAAGATTTGTTCCTTCGTGAAGCCACCCAATCGTATACAACTGCAGGTGTGCTATGGTTGGTAGGCTGAGCTGCTTCAAAACCTCTACAGAAATGATTTTATTTTGGCCTCCACTATTGACAAGAAATTGCAGTGGAGAACCCTTCACCCACATTTGCGAATGGAAGAGGCGCCCCCCCCCCTCCCCCCTCCTCTAGATCCTCAGGATCCTCCCTCTAGAGCTTGGCGATGGCAACAATAGCACTGGGATCCACATCAATGATCTTCTTCCCTTTGTCATCTCCCTTTTCTGGTTCTGGCTCAGGATCATAACATGTATTTGATTCATGTGCCTTCAGTTCGGCCACCAACGACTGTTTGGCCCAACACTCATTTGTGCTGTGAGTGGGGCTGTTATGAAATTCCACCACTTTTCTGTGTCCTTCTTTGTATTTTGGGTGGTGTTCTAAGTCACCCAGCTTTGGCTCTACCCCCTGTTCTGTGGTTCGGGGGTGCCTTTCCTTGGCTTCAGATTCGTGAATCCAAAGTCTCGCTTCTTCTGCTTAAATTTTTGCTCGATCTTGGAGGCATAGCGATATGCCGTGCTAAGCGACGTAATGTTGAGGAACTCCATTTCCTCTCGAATGTGTCTGTGCATACAGCTACGGTACTTGGGTACCAATTTTCTCTCTGAATATTTAATACCCAACTTTGTGCGCAAGGTATGGAATAAATTCATTAGTTCGTGCACATATTGATCCCTTTGTTGCTGCAACGTGGTCCAATTGATGTACTTGTCCTCATAGCTCCCCACGGTTAATATTTTTCCTTGATGCTGTCTCAGAATGAATTCCAAGTTGGTGCAGCCGAGAATAGAGAGGGTCCCCTCCCGTCCTTTTTCTCATAGTAGGTTTCCCCCCTTCAAATTTTACCTGTACCTTGAAGGGAGTGGTGCCTCTAGAGTGGCTATTGGATTCAAATGTGCCGTAGGTGGGCAACCGTTGAAGGATCTGAGCAAAGATATCCATCATTGCGTTATTTTGTTTCTCGAGGGACTCCTCAAGCAATATTTTGATATGATCTCCTGCTCTCTCTTGTTTCTTTTCTTTCGCCGTGGGAGGTTGTCGGGGTTCGCGAGGCTGATCTTGCAAGGGTTCAACCAGATCAAGCCCTAATTCCTTATACCCTAACCTCGTTGGGGACATGGAAAGGAAAACATAGAAATATTTGACCGCTCTTATACCAATCATCCAGATGTAGGAACGCAATAAAATACATAAATAGACATAAACATAGATATGCAATGGAAATAATACTTCATTTCATTAATATCAAATAACATAAATATGCTTATAGACATAATGGAAATAAACTAGCTAGGGTGCTAGTAGCTTATCTCCGAGAAGATATGTGGTGGGCCTCTGAACTATGTTAAAATGAGGCTCAAGGGCCTATTCATTATTGAGAAACAATGGAAAACCCTAAACATCCAAAAACCTAACCTTAGGAGATGAAGCACCAAAACTATGGGCTCCGTTTGGGTAAATTGGTGTTTCAACTTCCCAGTGACGTAACTTTGGCATACGATCTCCATTTGATGTGCATCATACCTTGTTAGAAATATCTATTTGAAGACTACAAACTTTTATGTGAGAAACATTGATCCATGGACACATTTTGCTCCCGGTTTTCCTAAAAAATTTCATTTAGTGCCTCGAAACGGCTCCGAAAGTTTAGGACCCGAAAAACTGCTAAAGATAGTAAGTTGTACTAAAACTGAAAAAATGAAATAATTGATGGTGTAGGTCCAAATGGAGTAGTGAGTGGCCACAGATACCCACCTGGATAATTCCTCCCTCCTTAGGAAGAAATGGTCCCCATTGCGTTAAGTTCCTTCATGAGAGGAAAATTCTCTTGAACTTGGTATTGGATTTGTCCAGGATGTCGTGGACCTATTGGCAGACGTGCTGGATGCTTTCAATAAATTCCGTTGCCTCAAATAGTACATGTGAGGATTTTTTCTGTGTAATCACATGAGGTATGGCAGCATCAAGCGACGGTGCGCCAGGGGTCAGATGAATGGAGTGCTTGTCCTGACAATGTAGCTGAACCCCTATGGGTGAGGAGAAAATGTCCTCGTATTCCTCCATTCCTTTATCCATCTGTTGCTGTCATGCAGGGGAGCCCTACTTCGAGGTTGTGGCCACAATATTCTTCTTTCCTTGTGGGCGAATGATAATGAAAATAAATTTCCTAGTTTGGTAAACAATCTTATCGTGTTGTTTTATTGTAGTTAAAGAGATGGTAGGAGGCGATATTAACTCTGGTACCTTGTACAAGTTATTTCCCAAAGTAATAATAATGGCACTAGGCCTACACTCATACACATCATGTCGCCTCCACAAATATGGTTGGCCCAATAATACATCAGAAACATCAAGAGGAGCAACATCACATAGTACCTCATCCATGAATGACTTGATGCTATACAGAAGGTGGCACTGTTGGCGGATGTAGAGATCTCTTACTTCGTGAAGCCACCCAATGGTATATGGCTGTAGGTGTGCTATGGCTGGTAGGCTGAGCCGCTTCACGATATTTGAAGAAATGAGGTTCTTTTAGATTTCGCTATCGACAAGAAATTGCAGTGGAGAACCCTTCATCCACATCTGTGAATGGAAGAGGCACTCCCCCTTCTCTGGATCCTCATGATCCTCCCTTTGGATCTTGGTGGTGGAAACAATGGATCTAGGGTCTGCATCAATGATCGACTTCCATTTTTCATCTCCCTTGTCTAGTTCTGGATTAGGATCAGAACATGCATTTGATTCTGTTTAGCCCAACACTCCTTTGTGTTATGAGTGGGGATGTTATGAAATTCACACAACTTCCCTATGTCCTTATTTGGATTTTTGGTGGTGTTCTAAGTCACCTCACTTTGGCTCTACCCCCTGTTGTCTGGTTCAGGGGCACCTTCTTCTGCTTAAATTTCTGCTCAATCTTGGCGGCATAGTGATATGCCGTGCCAAGTGATGTAATGTCTAGGAACTCCATTTCCTCCTAAATGTTTCTTTGCAAACAACTGCAATACTTGAGCACCAAATTTCTCTCTGAATGTTTAATACCCAACTTTGTGCACAAGGTATAGAACAAATTCGTCAGTTCGTGTACATATTGATCCCTTTGCTTCCGCAGTGTGGTCCATTGGATGTACTTGTTCCTTGATGCTATCTCAAAATGAATTCCAAGTGGGTATAACTGAGAACAGAGAGTGTTCCCTCCCATCCTTTTGCTCACAGTAGGTTTCCCACTAGTCTTTGACATGGGGGGGCGACTTTGAGGAGTGAAAAAATAATCTTTTCTCGGTCGGAGAAATCATGGATTAAGAAATAATCTTCTAGCAAATTCAACCATCTATCTATAGCGTTTGCATCTATCTGGCCTTTAAATACATGAATGTAAAAGTTTACCTGTACCTTAAAGGGAGTGGCGCCTCCAAGGTGGCTATTGGATGTAGATGCATTGTAGTTTGGCAGCCGTTGAAGGATCTGAGCAAAGTTATCCATCATCGCGTTCCTTTGTTTCTCAAGGGCCTCCTTGAGAAATATTTTGATAGGATATCTTGCTCCCTTGTGTTTATTTTCTTCCTCCATGGGTGGTCGTCGGTGTTTGCGAGGCTGATTTTGCAGGGTTTCAACCAAATCAAGCCCTAACTCCTTATACCCTGACCTCGTTGGGGACATGCAAAGAAAAGCAGAGAAATAGAAGACCACTCTGGTATCACTGATCCGTATATATGCAGGAATGAAATAAAATATAGAAATATACATAAACACAGAGATGTAGCAGAAATAATACTTCATTTCATTAATATCAAATAACATAAATATGCTTACAGACATAATGGAAATAAACTAGCTAGGGCACTGGTAGCTTATCTTTGAGAAGATATGTGAAGGCTACAAGTCTCTGAACTGTGTTATGATGAGGCTAGAGGGCCTATTTATTATTGAGAAACAATGGAAAACCCTAGACATCCAAAGACCTAACCCTAGGAGATGAAGCACCAAAACTACGGGCCCCATTTGGGTAAATTGGTGTTTCGACTTCCCGGTGACGTAACTTTGGCATACGATCTCCGTTTGATGCACCATACCTCATTATAAATATCTATTCGAGGACTACAAATTTTGATGTGAGAAACATTAGTCCATGGACCCATGTTGCTCTCGTTTTTCCCAAAAAACATTGTTTGGGGCCTCGAAATGGCTCCAGAATTTCAGGACCTGAAAAACTGCTTAAAATAGTAAGTTGTACTGAAACTGAAAAATTGAAAGAATTTATGGTGTTGGTCCAAATGGAATAGGTGGGTGGCCACCGATATCCACATGGATCGCAGTTCTATGTGGAGCACTGTGTCAAGACCAATAGTGTGTTGGTGCCAAAGGGTTCTCTAAAAAAAAAGCAATCACACTAATTTTGCTAAAACACATTCAAAAGATTGAAAATAAGCAGGTAAAGTCTACTAGAAGTTGACGGACAAGGAAAAAGCCACCAGGGATGATATGTCATTCCCTAGTATGGTCACCATTTTTTTTTTGTGGAAATACAAACCGACGGATAAGTATGCTTTCCCTAAGTGAGTGGTTCACTTAGAACAACAGAAAGAAAGATATCTAACATTTTCCTTAACTGAATAGATAAAGGGAGAGAAGCCTACTTGCAATATGTTCACTTCCTCTCGCCTCCCTCCATTGCTTTCGTCGCTCTCAATCCGAATTAACTCACTTGATTGATACCTACCATGATAAACAGAAGACAAAAGACCACATAAAGGAAATACGATCTATTCAAGTTAAACAAATTGAATTGATTAAATTCATAAATACACATATAACATCATTGACACGTGCATTAGGAAAGGAAAAAAATGTCTTTATTATGAAGTAGAAAGAAGAGTAAAACCAATTGATCGATTCACTGCCACTCATCCAGCTTCAGTCCCATCCTCATCACATCCAGATAATCCGTAATCCAACAAAATCACAATACATGCACAACACCTTCAAGAGTTGATCTCACCAGCATAACTATACTTAACAAAAATTATTGCTCTATAGTTCGCTGTGTTTAGTGCTATATTTATAAGTAGATGAAGGTAGTTTGAAATAAATGAATCATTGAATGTAATTCCTAAAAATTGATGAAGAGGTTTCATTTTTCATGGGAATAGGAGGATAAGAGGTTTAATGACTTCATGGGTTCCAAATTCGAGGCTATTAGATGAGGTGAGATCTGGAACAACTTCTAGAAGTCACTAGAAGTCGGGGAGATTCCCGGAATCCAATAAACAATTCGCTCTCAATCGACCAACACACTCCAAAGTGGGCCTATATCCTTTTCAACACAACCTTCCATGGGAGTAGATGCTCTACAAAGAAGTTACAATTTTCTAGAGGTGCGTTGATGGCTTGATAGGGCACTTCAAATGGCATCGAAGTAGTGAAACTTTCATGAAGGAAGACCATCGATGTAATGACTTGTTTAGGGCATGTAGCAACCAATTTAGAGTATGATAGACCCTAATGAATACTGATATGTTGTTTTAGGATTATGCCCAAATCGACCTGTAACACCAAGGTTTACAAAAATGAAAACAACATCCAACAATTTAATTCCTAATTGTTTCAATGCCTTCCTACCTTTTTCATCATAATATTATAATGGTTCTCTTTCATGGTATTTTTTAATGTTGGGTGTGTGTTATATTCTTTCCATGACCCTACAATAGGTGGGCGAACCTACCTATGGTTTTGTGCATGGGTTTTTCACATGGTTTTGGGAATGATGGTTTTATGTCCATGGTATTTTGTAGATCTGGTCAAAGGAACTAAGGCTATGTTCTAATCCAAAGTTAATGGATTGGGGTTTATGAATGCTTCAAGTTGTATATATATGTATTATAACATTGAAAGGAATAAAATGAAAAATCAATCTGGTAGTCTCGGTTTTGGGATCCAGAGGAAAAAAAAATGTGTATATTTATTTTATGTTTAATGTTCTCACCATTGTATATTTTATGTTTTAAGAATTCATTTTGAGGTAATTCATGTACAGGGTTAAAATCTACATTTAGTTTGATAATATGGAAACAATCATTTTCCAACTTCCACTTTGTTTGCCTATTTTTTATGCTCTCCAAAACATTGTCTCTTTGTCCCATTTCAATTTTTCTCTTTTTGGAATGAGTGAAGGGTGGTGAAAGATTCCATATCTAATGTTTCCTAGTTAAAAGGATGGGGGAGAAAGCTCCTAGAATGTAGGAGGTGATTTCCAAGATCTAAAACTTGGTTACGTCCACTTCTCTTAATTCCAATATAGACTAAGGGGTCAGGCTTAACATAAAATAATAAAGGTTACAGTAATGGAAAAGGCATATAATAATTTCCCTTTAAACCCCATAATATTATAGCCCTTTTAGGGGTTCATTCTCAATTATTCTTGGTTCTTTTATTGACTGCAAAATAACAATATTTAGTTGTATTTTAAATTACCATGGCATATTACTTCATTGTGTGAATAAGGCACAATAACAAAATATCTATGCAAAAACATTTAAACATAATTAAATTAAAATTATTCCAAAGGGTTCAACTGGAACATTAAACACACATTCCAACAACAATTGTTATTGTCTTTGTAAAGAGGGCCTTTTGAACTTTGTGGTGAACTATGATAGAGTTTTTCCTTGATAACGTGCTATTTTAAAATTGTTAATTTATGGGGGGGGAAACATCAAGGTTATGTACGTGTTTATTCCCATAAACACTTATTTCTTTCACATTTCATTGCAAGCATCATGTGGTGATTGAGTGACTATAAATATTTGAAACACGTTGCAAGTTTTAATTCTTTCAAGTTAGAAGGTGAGAAGGAGTCTCACATTTCTAAGCATTTTTCTAACTATTCTATCTTTTTTAGTAAATAATCTGACATTTTTTTCTATTTGTTTTTAAAATAATGGTTAGGAATATATATTAATGTAATCCCATTAGGTGAGTGCATTAAATGCTACACTATCAACTATGTAGCCACCCACACAACCCATAGTCACCCCCTTAAAAATAATTATGCCACGAATATATATGCATGTGGATATTATTCAACCCTTAGGATAATTTTGTCACATATTGGTAATATATATGTGATCACATGGAGCTTACATGTAGCACATGAGGGCTTGGTGCCCTCGAGCCCTTAGAATCTCATGGTAATGTTCTCTAAGGGAAAGTTAAAAAAACTTCCCAATAGCCTGGAGTCACGATATGGGAACCACTTGGTCATTACACGTGGTTTTAGGTGCTTGTTAACTTAAATCTTAGGTGTTGAATGGTGTATTTTCAGGTGTTTGTCCTTGACTTTCTGATAACCCAATATCCATCAGCTAATAGGCCCAGGGGACAAAAATTTTTCCATCTCCTAAGAGAAAAGGTTTATGTGAACAGGTCCAAAGAAAATTAGTTTTGCATATGTTTTTAGTGTTTAAGGTTTTCTGGGTATTTCTTGAGTTATGGATAAATTTCAAATTTGAGTTACATGTCATATTGACCTAATAGTGGTGGTAAAATAATTTTCAAATGTAAAAAACTAAATTTGAGGTGTGTGATCATGTACAATAGTTGGATCAAATGGGAGTTTTAAAATAATAATAAAATATTTTCATAATCTCTAGATGTGGTGAAAGTTTGGGATTTGTTGGTAAAAGTGAAAAGTTAGTTAAATTGGGGATGAGGGAAGCATTTATAAATTGAAATGGCCCATAAATTCATTGTGATACAATATGTGCATGGAAATGATTATAAGTATAGGAGAAGTTAGTATGTCAAAAGCACATAGAGAGCAATTAACAAAGGATATGTGGATGGAGCAAATGGATAAGTAAACAAAGGTTTGATTGAGCTATGCGAGTGCCTTAATTGAGAGATTTGAGTAGTGTGAAATGTAGTATATGAGACAAGCACCAATTAAGTGAGATATGTGAAGCATGTGAGAAGTGCACCAATAAAGAGAGAGTTATGCATTGAGGAGGGTGAAGCACCTAGTGCAAAGTCGATGCTAATGAGGTAGCTAAAAATAATTGAATAAGTTCAAAAATGATTTTGATGAGGTAGTTGCAAAGAATTTAAGAAGAGATAAGATGATATTGGTGAGGTAGCTGCAAATAATTGAAGAATAGCTAAGTTGATAATAGTGAGATAGCTGCAAAAAATTGAAGAAGAGTAGAGATATGATGAGGTAGCTACAAAAAATTGAAGAAGCGTAGACTTGTTTAGAGAATATTAGATTGCGAGATCAGTGGGGATTGGTGTCTTCGGTAGGTTAGTGCTGGAAAATATCACGGGATTGGTGTCTCTTGTAGGATGGTGCCCACAAAATAGTGGGGATTTGTTTCTCCAATATGTTGTTCCCTACAAATATGATGGGATTGGTGTCTCCTATAGGTTGGTGCCTACAAAGTAGTGGGGATTGATGACTTCACTAGGTTGGTGCTTGCAAATATGAGGGGATTGGTGTTAACTATAGATTGGTGCCTATAAAGCAATGGAGATTAGTATCTCTATTAGGTTGGTTACTTCAAATATATTTGGATTGTTGTTTTTTGTAGGTTGGTGACTACAAATATTGCAACAATAGGTTGGTGCTAACAAAGATCGATTAATTAAAAGAAGTTATGTTTTTTTATCACCAATGGGTTTCCACATATATTTTTCGTTATATGGTTTGATCATGTGATTGATATTTTATGACGTTTTATTGGTTTTGAATAAGTAAGAATTATATTATATGGATTCACCCCCCTCTAATTATAATTTTTAATCTAACAATTCGTATTAGTGTAAATTCCTTTAGTCTACTAAATTCCTTTAGAAGTAGACTAACCATTGGAGGGTATATATTAAAGGGAAAAAATGGCCAATTGGGATGGTAATTTCTCAAACAAAACACCATTATTTAATGGAACAAACTATGCCTTGTGGAAGATCAGGATGATAATATATGTGATATATTTTGGTGCAAATATTTGGCTATTTGTGATGGATATTTATAAAGTTCCAAAAAATCCAACTGATCTAGATGATAAAAGAGATTTTGTAAAAAATGCAAAGGATATGAATTCAATTTTATATGTGATTTGATGATTAAATTTTAGCTAAAAAATGAAAGCTCCTAGAATATTTTGAAACTGATGTCAAGTTGAAGTGTTCGTTGTTCTAAATCTAACGATACTTGTTTCACCTCAATTGGATGTCATATGACTAAGTTACGATGTTCTGAAGTTTTTGAGGAACAACTAAAATAATTAGAAAGTTTGCTAATTGGGCTGCCATACTACTAACATCATCAAGATGATTGTGCAGAAATAGAACAATGAGGATCTGCCAAATGGCAACCTCATACTGGGTGTGTTGTCACAATTTGTTTGGTTCATTTTGTGTTGTGGTGGACCAATGAGGGTGTGCCACATGGCCCAACTAGATGCCACCATGTGGCACCCCATAGTTGGCCAAAATTTGGTTTGCAGTGAGACAACATTAGCAGCGATCGAACATGTGACCTCGCATCCAACAACCAAGTGCCTTGCCACTGCGCCACGAGGGTGGTTCTTAACCCCTAAGGGCTTCAACCCTATTTAAATTTTAAATGGAATATATATATGGAGGAGTGCTAAGGTGGTTAGCCCTGGCCCCTGATAACCTACAACACCCCATGAACAGTGTGAAGAAGGTGGGGCTCGAGACTTAGCCCGACCCCTAATCACATACCTTCGCATATAACTACAAGCTGAGTAGAGTTAGAGCCAACAAGTGTGGGGCCTTAATATTGGCCCTGGGTCTTGCTCATGTTATTCCTACAAGACCATTGGTGGAGCCAACAAAGAGAACCAGAGGGAAGGGGCTAGCCCGAGGCTCTAGTCACATGAGCCTACACATGATCGTGGCGAGTGATCATTGTTGGGGAGCTTTGAATGGGGACCCGCCCTAGGCCATATGGCCAAAAATGTTACCTTGGTGTGTGGAATTAGGGGTTAAATGGTAAGGGTGGTTCGTTGGCCTGGCCCTCGGTCCCATGGGTGCCAAATTACTACTGGCTCGATGTATAAGGGGAATAGATTAGTGGGGGGCGGCAGTTAGGCCCAACCCGCAGCCATACAGCCCCCATGTGACCATATTATTCCGCCCGAAATGGTTATTGGGAATTTAAAGTGTTCAAAAAATTTCACCTTCGGTGGGAAAATTTGTCACCTCCACAATGGAAAACAGGGTGAAATTGTAGGGCAGTTAAACCATTTTTCCGATTTGTAGGACAAATAACAAAAGAACTTAGAACAAATATTGAGGAGCCATAAATTGGGAATTTTTTGACATTTTTGAGCTCAAAAAGAATTTATCTAGGGGTTTTTTGATATTTCGGATCCAATGGTGACCTATATTTTCTAATTTAAGTACATTTGAAGAGAATTTTTGTAGGTTCAAGTCCATGGGTGTATGGATCAATCAGTGTTTTGGAGCAATTCTGGAAGGTGTTTGAGCATTAAGAAGGCCTTGTAGGGGTGTTCTTACCTTCATAATTTTACTGTAATAGTTGTGACTTGTAGGGTTCAACTCATGTTTTATTTTCTCACCATGTCTTGTTGAGGAAATCTCTCTTTTTTTATTTCAATGTGGAATCATGAAGTACTTGTATGCTCATGTATGCTCATTTTTATATGAAGTACATGGTATTTGTAGGAGACACCTTTTCTTGCTGATGGTTTCATGACTGACTGTAGATTTTCATGTTTTTTAGAGTGAGAGTTCTTTGCAGGAGAATGATTCCTTGAAGGGGAATATAGCCACTTGTTGTCAACAAAATTTATGTACTCTTTTTCACTGAATATATGCAGTGGTCTAGCTATGTTGGCAGGCCCAAAGATGTAGTCCAGGAGGGGTGAACACTGTCACAAAATTATTTTTTGTTGCTCTTAATGAATTCATATATGAGTTATATGAAGAGATGTTGCTTATGGTTTAATTTTACATAAAAAACTAACTCATCGCTTGAAGATACCTTTAAAAACTTATTTTTTCATAAGACCCATTTTTCCTTGCAAAGCATTAGATAATGATCACTTTTTAGGAAGGAGAAACTGTCCTTGAATTTTAGATCAATTGTTATCAAAGCAAGGTTTGGCCAAGTTCCAAGAATGGGAAATAAGAGTCTCCAAGAGCTTGAAGACATTAGGTTTTCTCTTCGTATGGAGAACATTGAATTGAAAATAATGCTAGAAATTACTGAAGAGGAGAAGCGACATATGCACCTTCAGTTGCAGCATGTACTTGAGGAACAAGTTTCTGAAAGTTCCACTCCAGTGAAAGCAAAGGAAATATACAAAGTGAAGCCAATATGTGGGCATGGTTCAAACATTATTTATGGACCCTATGAGGAAAATGATGCATGTGCATTTTTCAAGCATCTCTAAGATTTTCATCATATGTCGGTTTGTAAGAGTGGGTGGATAGAGTCATCTACAAAGTCATCATGATCATATAAAGCAGAAAATATGGATGGAAATTTCAAGGAGGTAATAAGCATCTCAAGTTCAAAATCTTCTATTTATGTTCATAACACCTCTTTTGCAGCATTTGAACAACATACCAAAGGCATTAGTATGAATTTCATATCTAAATTGGGTTATGAAGGAGGAGGCCTAGACATCAATGGCCAAGGGATCACTAATCCAATCATGCTACAAGAGAGATCAAAATATCAAGGATTAGGATATGGTCAAAGAGAGTTTGGAGAATTCTCTAAACGGTTTGAGGCAAAGCAATCATAATAGGATGATATGTCACACCAAGATGGTGGTGACAATGTTCATTTGTATATTAAGAGAGATGAATGCTTTAAAGGACCTTGCATGTCAACTTCCAGTCCACATCATCAAATTTGTAGCCCAAGGGACAGGTATAAATCTTATGGGTGTTTTCCAAATATTCGTAATTTTGACTATTTGTGGAACATGTATCCTTGCACTTTTTGTGATGCATTTGACCATTGTGTGGATGCTTTTGAGCAATGCATGGTAATGGTCAAAATAATGGATTAAATTCTTAGCATCAAGCATGATGAATCTCCTTCAAATTTGAGGATTTCCTTTTTGGCAAGCAAGAGAAATTAATTTTGTACCCATTCAAGATGCATGGGCCTAGGAATGAACAGTGTTGGAAACTACATCCAGAGAGATTGTGCAAACTAATGCAAGGGAAGCAAGATTTGGACAATAGGACTCACATCATTCCCAAATAAGCCTTTAAAGCAAAGTTGATGCAAAAAGAGAACCCATAAGCCTAGGAGAGGCAGATATTGGGTAGAATTTTTGAATAGTTTTTTGCTTTGTAAATTGTAAATGCTTGTTGTGTCATTGCCTATTTTAGGTACCTTTTTAAAGTGAACAAGAATAATCACTATGTGCACAAGTATTTTTTTCATTGACATGTTATGTTATTGGTTTGTTTATGAGTCCAATGTTTAAGGAATTTTGCAATGTAAAATATTTGCATCCAAGTTTGTCTACAATTTTCCATGTGCTCATCGATACAAGTGTTAAAGATGAAACTTGTTGTGAATATAATCTTTGTTTAAGATTGTACAAGATATGACTATGATTTTGTAGGAAAAGCCAATTGTGTCATTGAATTTTTGCAGCAATGTAATTTTGTGTACAAGCTCGTTTTGAGGAAAATAAACCAAATTTGAATTAGTGCATGGTATGCATTGTATTGCTTCTGATTTCCAAGATTAAAATCCAAGTTTTTTCTTCAAAAAATTAACTTCAAGATGAAGTTTTTTGAGCCGTAAAATATGGGTTTAAGTAGAATGATCATATTTCACCCATCAATGTTTTTGTTCCTGCATCGGCAATAATAATTTTGGCTCGATTCTTGATAGGACGGTAGGTCTTCACAAAGAAGATAGGTGAAGTACCTTAATTGGAGCTTGAAGTGCACCGATTGAAAACAAAGCATTAGAGATTGTTTTTTTGGGTAATTTTGAGTTTCAACCTCATTTCATTTACTAGGAGGAGTAAAATTTTAGAGTCCAAAAGTTCCTAGAGGGGTGATCTGGATTTATGCAGGAACGCAACAGAATAAACATATAACCATAAATACAGAGGTGCAGTGGAAATAACACTTCATTTCATTAATATCAAAGAACTGAAATTTGCTTCCAGACATAATGGAAATAAAACTAGCTAGGGCGCTAGTAGCTATCTCTGAGAAGAGATGTGGTGGCTATAGGCCTTTGAACTAATTTACAATGAGGCTCGAGGGCTTATTTATTATTGAGAAACAATGGAGAATCCTAAACATCCAAAAACCTAACCCTAGGAGATGAAGCGCCAAAACTATGGGCCCCGTTTGGGTAAATTGGTTTTTCAACTTTCCAGGGATGTAACTTTGGCATACTATCTCCGTTTGACGCACATGATACATCAATAGAAAGCTCTATCCGAGGAATAAATTTTTTTCCAAAAATATCACTCTGTAATGGAATGATATTTTCTAGAGGCGCGATGCCCAAAAAACGTCGTTTAGGGCCTCAAAACGGCTCCGGAAGTTCAGAACCCGAAAAACTGCTAAAAATAGTAAATTATGCCGAAACTGAAAAACTAAAAGAGACAATGGTGGGGGCCCAAGTGGAATAGGCGGGTGGCCACCAATATCCACCTGGATCATTCCTCCCCCCTTAGGAAGCAATGGTCCCCATTGCGTTAAGGTCCTCCATGAGATGAGGAAATTTCTGCTGAACTTGGTCCCTGGTGAACCACTTTCCTTAGTGCAGGAGTTGGCCAGCTTTGACAACCCGATACAGTTGGATCCTCTGTTGGCGAGTGTTCTTAATTTGCATGTCCATGATACAATCTGTGGTGGCCTGTTCCATGCAGTCTGGGTTTAATTCTGTTGGTGTGAGTTGTTCTGCAATGTCCGAAGTGTCCAGTAGAGGTGGGAAGTAAGGACGAAGGCGATCCACATTGAAGACTGGGTGCAGACCAAGGAATGGTGGAATACTAAGCTCGAAAGCATGGTTCCCTACAGCCTTGGTGATGGTGTACGGCCCGTATCGGAGCGGGCGAAGCTTGTGGTGAGGTCCAGTGAGGCGCTCCTTCTGCAAATGTAGCCATACTTTGTCGCCCACCTGGAAGTGGTGTGGCACCCGGTGTTGATCATGGCGCTGTTTGTACTTCGCATTGGATCTGTCCAATATATCATGAACTTGTTGGCGGATTTGTTGAATGCGCTCGATGAAGCTACTTGCTTTGTCAACTTCAGACTGGACATGAGCTGAATCGGCCTGAGCAGCTGCAAACGGCATGGCTATGTCAATGGGACATAGTGGCTGGAATCCCAAGCCCACCTGAAAGGGGCTATGGCCAATTGAGCTGTGGAGAGCCCGGTTATAACTGTGTTGTACATAGGGGAGGCTCTCGTCCCATGTGCGTGGATGCTTTGAGTTGTACATGCGCAGAATGTGTACAATCATTCTGTTGACGACCTCTGTCTGGCCATCTGGTTGGGGATGGAAAGCTGTGGACTTGGTGAGCTTTGTGTCCAACATTGACCAGAGGCTGGACCAAAATGTGCTGAGGAACCTGCTATCTCGATTTGATATGATATACTGTGGGATCCCAAAGTGCACCCACACTCGTTCAAAGAAGAGTTTAGCAGTGGCTTCTGTTGTGATATTCTTCTTACAGGCCGCCATAATGGCCATCTTGGAGAATCTGTCAACGACCACGAAAACACAGTCATTTCCATTCTTAGTAGAAGGCAGGCCTCACATGTAATCCATGGAGATGGATTCCCAAGGTCGACTAGGGGTAGGTAGTGGAGTATATAGGCCTTGCTTCTTGATGGTCGGTTTGGCAATGGCACAAGCAGTGCAGGATCTGATGTGCTTCTCGACATCCTTTCGAAGGTTCGGCCAATAGAAATACTTCTGTAGTATTGCTACTTTTTTCTCGACCCCGAAATGCCCAGCGACTCGACTGTAGTGTGCTTCCCATATCATCTTGGCACGCTCGCTTGAAGGAACACAAAGGTGTCCCAGGTGACATAAAAGTGCATCTTGGAGGTGAGAATTTGGAACTTGTGTGCCCCCCAAGAGTGCCTTGTAAGTGTGGCCGAATTCTGGGTCACTCTCATAGAGAAGCGGCCAATCAGAAGTCTCGTGCCCACAAGAGTTGAGCACGATGGTGAGCGCCACGATCGGTGGTCGGCTGAGGCAGTCTGCAACATTATTGGTGCTACCCTTCTTGTACTTGATGTTCAAATGAAGCTGTTGCAGATATGTGGACCACTTCTGATGGCGATCATTCTGCAACTTCCCTTGTGTCTGTATGAACTGCAGGGGCTGGTGGTCTGTGTGGATGATTGTTTCCTTCCCCAAAATGTAATGATTCCATTGTCGACAGGCTTGCACAATGGAATACATTTCTTTGTCATAGGTGGGATACTTGTGAACTGTCTCAGACAATGTCTCACTGTGATATGCCACTGGATGTCCTTGTTGAGTAAGAACTACCCCAATAGCATAGTCAGAGGCATCTGTCTCGATCTCAAATGGTTGTTGCAAGTCTGGTAATGTGAGCACTGGGGCATAACAGAGGCGATTTTTCAATTCCATAAACGCCTTCTGTTGATATTTCGACCAAAATAATTTTGCTCTGGCTCCTCCCTTGGTGACTTGACTCAAGGGCCAAATGATATGAGAGAATCCCAACACGAACCTATGGTAGAAATTAGCAAGACCTAGAAAGTTGCGAAGCTATGTTATAGTGGTTGGGGCTGGCCAATCCCGAATGACTTGGATCTTGGTTGGATCCACATGCACCCCCTTTCATCAATAATGTATCCCAGATATTGAACCTGGGTCATGCCAAACGTGCATTTCTCCAAATTGGCACACAACTTGTGTTGCCGCAGTGTTTGGAGGACTTGTCGGATGTGGTGAAGGTGCTCTTCCCAAGTCTTGCTGAAGATTAGAATGTCATCCAAGTACACCACTACAAATGAGTTGGTGAATGGCCGCAAGATGTCGTCCATCATCCTCATGAAGGTTGCGGGAGCATTCATCAACCCGAAAGGCATGACTAGCCATTCAAAAAGGCCTTCCTTGGCTTTGAAGGCAGTCTTCCACACATCAGAGGGTTCAATTGGTACCTGGTGATACCCAAACTTCAGGTCAATATTGCTGAAATATTTTGCACCTTTGAGTTGGTCCAGAAGGTCATCAATCCGTGGGATTAGGTACCTATTCTGGACAATGATCTTGTTCAACACCCGATAGTCAATACAGAGTCTCCACGTCCCATCCTTCTTCTGTACCAACACGATCGGGCTCCCACAGGGCGATGAACTTGGTCTGATGTGACCTTTCTGCAACAGCTCCTGAATCTGCCTCTTGATTTCATCATTCTCCAGAACAGAGCGCCGATAGATCGGTCCATTAGGTAGCGGCGCACCGGGGGTCAGATCAATCGGGTGCTTGACTTGACAGTGTAGAGGAACCCCTGTGGGTGAGGTGAATATGTCCCCGTACTCCTCCACAACCTTATCCATTTGTTGTTGTTGTGCAGAGGAGCCCTGTCTGGAGGTCGTGGCCACAGTCTTCTTCTTGCCCTGGGGGCGGATCATCAGGAAAACGAATTTTCTGGTTTGGGAAATGAGCTTACTGCATTGTTTTGCAGTAACCAAAGAGATAGCCGCAGGAGGTGGTACCTCTGGTATCCTGTACAACTTATTTCCCAAAGTAACAATGACAGCACGAGGTCGAGACTCATACACAGCATGGCGCTTCCACAAGTATGGTTGTCCTAATAATACATTAGAAACATCAATAGGAGAAACATCACATAATACCTCATCCATGAAGGGCTTGATGCTATAGGGAAGGTGGCACTGCTGGCTGACGCGGAGATCTCGTCCTTAGTGAAGCCACCCGATGGTGGATGGATGTGGGTGAGTTGTGGTCGGCAAGCCCAACTGCTTCACGGCATCTACTGAAATGAGGTTCTTTTGGCTCCCATTTTTGACAATGAACTATATAGGGGAGCCCTTTACCCACATCTGGGAGTGGAAGAGACACTCCTCCTCCTCTGGATCTTTCGGTTCCTCCTTCTGAATCTTTGTAGTGGCAACAGTGGCATTGGACTTCACATCAATAATCTGTTTCCCTTTTTCATTCCCCTTTTCAGGTTCTGATTCAGGGTCGGAGCATGCATCTGACTCAGAAGCCCTCATCTCGGCCACTAGTGATTTCTTGGCCCTACACTCACTTGTGTTGTGAGTGGAGCTCTTATAGAACTCACACCACTTTCCCGTGTCCTTCTTTGGCTTTGCGGTACTATTATTTTCTTGTGGCTTTGACGGCTTGTCTTTAGCTGCCATGCCTTGGCTCTGTCCTTTTTTCTGCGGTTTGGAAGCACCTTTCCCTTGCTTTTGATTCGTAGATCCAAAGTCTCGCTTCTTCTGTTTGAATTTCTGCTCAATCTTGGCAGCATACCGGTATGCCATACCAAGCGAGGAGATGTCGAGGAACTCCATTTCCTCTTGAATGTATCTGTGTAGACAGGTGCGATAATTTAGCACCAAATGTTTCTCTGAATCTTTGATACCCAACTTTTTGCGTAGGGTATGGAACAGATTCGTCAGCTCATGCACATCTTGATCCCTTTGTTGTCGCAGCGTGGTCCATTGTATGTACTTGTCCTACTAGCTCCCCACGGGATAGTATTGTTCCTTGATGGCGTATCGGAAAGAATTCCAAGTTGGTACGGCCGAGAACAGAGATGGTTCTGTCTGGTCCTTGTTCTCACAGTAGGTTTCCCACCAGTCCTTAACATGGGGGGTAGCTTTGAGGAGTGCAAAAATAATCTTCTCTCGGTCTGAAAAGTCATGAACAGTGAAATATCCTTCTAATATATTCAACCATCTATCTATGGCATCTACATCTATTTGACCCTCAAATACAGGAATGTCAAAATTTACTTGTACCTTAAAAGGAGTCGCACCTCCAGAGTGGCTGCTGGATGCAGATGCGCCGCCAGTGGGCAGCAGTTGAAGAATCTGAACAAAGTTATCCATCATCGCGTTCCTTTGTTTTTCGAGGGCCTCCTCGAGCAATATTTTGATAGGATCTCCTGCTCCCTCATCTTTCTTTTCATCCCCCATGGACGTCCATCGAGGTTTGCAAGGTTGATCTTGCAAAGGTTCCACCAGATCAAGCACTAGCTCCTTATACCCCGACCTCGTTGGGGACACACAAAGAAGGATCGAAAAAAAAGCAAACCCCTCTGATACCACTGATCCAGATTTATGCAGGAACAAAACAGAATAAACATATAACCATAAATATAGAGATGCAGTAGAAATATTACTTCATTTCATTAATATCAAAGAACTGAAATTTGCTTACAGACAGAATGGAAATAAAACTAGCTAGGGCGCTGGTAGCTATCTTTGAGAAGAGATGTGGCGGCTACAGGCCTCTAAAAATTTGAGTACAATGAGGCTCGAGGGCCTATTTATTATTGAGAAACAATGGAGAATCCTAAACATCCAAAACCTAACCCTAGGAAATGAAAGCGCCAAAACTATGGGCCCCGTTTGGGTAAATTGGTGTTTCAACTTCCCAGGGACGTAACTTTGGCATACTATCTTTGTTTGACGCTCATGATACATCATTAGAAAGCTCTATCCGAGGACTACAATTTTCGCCAACGAATATCATTCTTTGGAGGCGCGATGCCCAAAAAAACGTCGTTTAGGGCCTCAAAACGGCTCCGGAAGTTCAGGACCCGAAAAATTGCTAAAAATAGTAAGTTATGCCGAAACTGAAAAAATGAAAGAGACAATGGTGGGGGCCCAAGTGGAATAGGCAGGTGGACACCAATATCCACCTGGATCAAGGGGAGGTATGATCCGATGATCAAATTTTAGCTCAAAAATTAAATTGCTAAGAATATTTCGAAACTAGCTTCAAGGCAAAGTGTTCATCATTTTGAATCTAACGACTCTCGTTTCACCTCAATCTGATGTCGTATGACTAAGTTATGATGTTTTGAAGTTTTCAGGAAACAACTAAAAAATTAGCAGGTTTGCTAACTAGGTAGATGATTGGGATGTCGTACTACTGACATCATTAGGATGACTGTGCAGGTATGGACCAAATAGGATCTTCCAAGTGGAAGCCTCATATTGGGAGATTTGTCACAATTTTATTGGTTTGTTTTGTGTTGTGGTGGACCAATGAGGTTGTGTCACGTGGCTCAACTAGAGGCTACCATGTGGCACCCCATGATTATCCAAAATTTTGTCTATGGTCAAATAGCCTCAGTAGGGCTCAAACACCCAACCTTGCATCCAACAACCAAGCATCTTGCCACTGCGCCACGGGGGTGGTTCTTAAACCCTAAGGTTTCAAACCTATTTAAATTTTAAATAGCACATATATATGGAAGAGGGGATGGGAGGTCATCCCTTTTCCCCGGTCACCTAAAAACCCACATGAACAACGCAAAGGAGGCAGGGATCGAGACTTAGCCTGACCCCTGGTCAAAAACCTTCACATATTACCACAGGCCAAGCAGAGTTAGTGCCAATAGGTGTGGGGACTTAATACTATCCCTATGTTTCGATCATTTTATTCTGACAAGACCATCGATGAAGCCAACAGAGAGCGCCAGAGGGAAGGGTCTAAGGTTTAGCCCTAGGCTCTAATGGCATGATCCTGCACAAGACCGTGGTGATTGCTCACGAATGGGCAGCTTTGAATGAATAAAAACCCCATGCCATATAGCAACCAATATGACCTTGGGGCATGGAATCAGGGTATCGACAGTAAGGTTGGGCCATTGGCCCAGCCCTCAACCCAACCCTCAGCCCCATGGGTGCCAAAAGACCACCAACCCGACATATAAGGGGCCTAGGTGGGTGGGGGCGAGAGGTTAGGCCCATCCCATGACCATATGGCACCCATGTGACCATATTATTATGCTCGGAAGGGTTATTAGGAATTTAAAGTGTGCAACAAATTGCACCTTCGACAGGCGAATTTGTCACCTTCGCAAAAAAAAGAAATCCGAAATTGTAGGGTGGTTAAATTGTCTATCCTATTTGTAGGACATATAATAGAAGAACTTAGAATAGATCTTCAAGAGTAATAACTTGGGGAGTTTTTGGCCTTTTGGAGCTCAAGAATATTTTATCTAGGGGTTTTTAGACATTTTGGATCCATTGGTGACCTCTATTTTCTGATTTGAGCACATTTGAAGAGAATTTTTTCAGGTTCAAGTCCATGGATGTATGGATCTATCAGTGTTTTGGAACAGTTCTTGAAGGTGTTTGAGCATGGAGAAGGCCTTGTAGGGGTTTTCTTACCTTCATAAGTTTACTGCACTAAACTATGGCTTGTAGAGTTCAACTCATGTTTTCTTTTCTCACTATGTCTTGTTGAGTAATTCTCTCTTTTCGTATTTCAATGTTGAATTGAAGTACTTGTATTCTCATTTATGCTCATTTTCAAATGGAGTATAGGGTCTTTGTAGGAGACACCTTTTATTGTTGAGGTTTCATGATTGATTGTATATTGTCATGCTATTTAGAGTGAGAGTTCTTTGCAGGAGAATGATTCCTTGAAGGGGAATATATCCACTTGTTGTCAGCAAAATTTATTTACTCTTTTTCATTGAATATAAGGAGTGGTATAGCTATGTTGGAAGGCCCAAATATGTAGCCCAAGAGGGGTGAACTCCATCAACAAATTATTTTTTGTTGCTATTAATGAATCCCTATTTGAGTTATATTATGAGAAGTTGCTTAAGGTTTAATTTTACATAAAAAACTAACTCATTACTTAAAGATTCCTTTAAAAACATGTTTTATCATAGGACCCATTTTTCCTTGCAAAGCGTCAAAGAAAGATCACTTTTTAGGAAGGATAACCTCTCCTCCAATTTTAGATCAATTTGGTATCAGAGCAAGGTCTGACCAAGTTACAAGAATGGGCAAGATGAATCTCCATGATCTTGAGGAGATGAATTTGTCTCTTCGTATGGAGAACATTGAATTGAGAAGAATGCTAGAAATTGCTGAGGAGGAGGAGAGGCATATGCATCTTGAGTTGTTGCATGTGCTTGAGGAACAAGTTGCTGAAAGTTCCACTCCAGTTACAAGAAAGGAAACCTCCAAAGTGAAGCCAATATGTGGGCATGGTTCAAAAAGTGGTTATGTAAGCTATGAGTAAAATGATGCATGTGCATTTTGCAAGCATATTCAATATTCTCATCATATGTTAGTTCGTAAGAGTGGGTGACTAGAGTCATCTACAAAGTCATCATCATCATCTGAAGTAGAAAAGACGGATGACAAGTTCAAGGAGGTAATACAAATCTCAAATTCAAATCCTTATTTTTATGTTCATAACACCTCATTTTCACCTTTTGAACAACATACCAAAGGCATTAGTATGAAGCTGTTATCAATGGTCAAGGGTTCACTAATCCAATCATGGTATAAGAGAGACCAAAATATCAAGGATTAGGATATGGTCAAAGAGAATTTGGAGAATTCTCTAAACGGTTTGAGGCAAAGAAATCATCAGATGATGACATGTCACACCAAGATGGTGGTGATAATGTTCATTTGTATCCTAAGAGAGATGAATGCTTTAAAGGACCTTTCATGTCAACTTCTAGTCCACATCGTCAAAGCTACAACCCAAGGGATAGGTATAAATATCATGGGTGTTTTCCAAATGTTGGTAACTTTTACTAATTGTGGAACATGTATCCTTGCAATTTTTGTGATGCATTTGACCATTGTGTGGTTGTTTGTGCGAAGCGCATGGTAATATTCAAAATAATGGATCATATTATTGGCATCAAACATGATGAATCTACTTCAATTTTGAGGACTTTCTTGTCGGCAAGCAAGAGAAAGTACTTTTGTACCCATTGCAAGATGCATGGACATGGGAATGAATGATGTTGGAAACTACATCTAGAGATTCGTTCCATGAAGAATAAATATATTGTGAAAATTAATGCAAGGGAAGAAAGAGGTGGCAAAGAGGACTCGCAGTGTTCCTAAAGCAACCTTCAAAGAAAATTTGATGCAAAAAGAGAACCCATAAGCCTAGGAGAGGCAAATATTAGGTAGAGTACTATTTTTATAGTTTGTTGATTTGTAAATTGTAAATGATTTTTTTGTCATTACCTATTTTGGATACTTTTGTAAAGTGAAAAGGAATAATCATTATGTGCAACAAGTATGTTTTTCATTGACATATTATGCTATTGTCTTGTTTACGAGTCCCATGTTTAAGGACTTTTGGAATGTACAATGTTTTTCATCCAAGCTTGTATACAATTTGTCATGTACTCACTGATAAAAGTGTTCAAGATGAAACTTGTTGTGAATATAATATTTGTTTAAGACTATACAAGATATGACTATGTTTTTGCAAGCAAAGCCAATTGTGTCATTCAATTTTTACAACAATGTACTTTTGTGTACAAGCTAAGTTTGAGGACAGTAAATAAAATTTGAATCAGTGCATGATAGACATTGTATTTCTTCTAATTTCCAAGATGGAAATTCAAGTTTTGTCTTCAAAAATTGAACTTCAAGACGAATTTATTTGAGCCATAAAATATGGGTTTAAAGAGAATGGTCCAATTCCACCCATCGGTGTTTTTGATCCTCCATCAGCAATAATAATTTTGGCTCGGTTCTTGACAGGACAATAGGTCTTCATGAAGAAGATAAGTGAAGTAACTTGATTGGAGTTTGAAGGGAACCAATTGAAAAGAAAGCATTATGGATTGATTTTTTGAGTAATTTTGTGTTTCAACCTCATTTCATTTACTAGGAGGAGTAAACTTTTGGTGTCCAAAAGTTCCTAGTGGGGAGCTGTGATTTGGTGATCAAATTTTAGCTCAAAAATTAAAATGGCCAGAATCTTTCGATACCATATTCAAGTTGAATTTTTTAGTCATCAATATTTTTCATTATTTATAGATTACTATAGATTGGTTCTAGATTTCTAAAAACAACATTCTTTGAACATTGTGAGTTTTATAAATCTCACTGCCTTCATTATCCTTGTCCAATTTTTTTCACTATTCCATCAGCTTGCCATTCCATGGTCATCCTGTCACTCCTAAAAATACTCCTTATGGGTTGTACCTTTCATTTCACCCTCCTTTATTGCATATGACCTCATTGGCCTCTGTTTTCCGTTGCCCATAACTCCACTTTCCATCTATGGTTTCCCATAGCCTACTCATTCCCATGTTCTCCAGGTTCCTCAAGCATTGATGATCTCAAAACTATCTCTGTAGGCTCTTTAGATAAATCAAGTACATTGGATTTTGGATCTTCAATACATCACTTTGACAAATACTCTGTTTTCCACTTAAAACCTCCAAGCCAAATTTCACTCAAGGTCATGGTCAAAGAACCCTCCCACCTGGTCAATTAGGGTTTCATATATTGTAAGGTCATCATTGATGTTTTAAACACTATTTTTCCCTTTGATATAAGTAGACTAAGATATAATAGAAGATCGACACATGGTTATTCAAGAAAGGCCTAAAAGTTTCCAAAGAAGACTACCCTATCAGCTCAAAGTCTGCAAGAGGTAAATGCAAGGATTTTGACACTTCTACATGAGTGCTGAAGATTCCATCAACAGAAGGTGTTGGTAAGGTAGGTGGTCTGCTCTTAAATGAAGAAAAATTATAGTAGGAGAGAGGGAACCACTTGGTCTTAAGGAAAACTATGGTTCTTGAGATTAATGGACCAAGTAGAATGCCCAGCAATGATCAATTGCAGAATGGCCATGGAGGAGGCACACCAAACCCAACATGAATAAAATCTGTCAGAAGATATTGAAGAAATATGGGAAAGAGTAAGGTAAAATGGATATAATTAAATGAACTTGAAAGGTCTATAGAGAAGTTAGAATACAACATTGATGATTGCTAAAAACACACTCCAAACACCTAGGTTTTTGGGAAGGTGGCCAAAGAAGGTGAAAGGTTGAGTTGAACTCCATGGTGGAAGCAAAGGAAGGATTATGAAGATATCACTGTGTGATCAGATCCCAAACTTGTCAAAATGAATTTATCTTGCCTAAATGATCAAAATTTGAGTTTAAATTCATAATGGAAGCCACAGAAGGTTTGAGAATGTTTCTACTTGGAATCATCACCAAATGGTCAAAATAAACATGCCAATCCTCAAAGACCAAAATAAAAGCTAAAATCAGTGATCTCAGCAAACTACAAGCAAGAAAGGGTAAAAGGTTGACTTGAACTCCATGATGACAACAAAGGAATATTTGGAAGGTGCTATTGTGTGCAATCATCCCAAAGTTTTCCAAGGTGAATATGTCAGGCCTCAAAGAGAAAAGGTATAGAGAATATCAGTAAGAAATTTAAATTCAAGGTTTTTTTTTAGTCACCTACCAAGCAAAAGATGATTTAAGCTCCAAGATAAGGACAAAGGAATTTTTTGAGATTCTGCTACTGTGTAAAGCATCCTAAGGTTGTCAAAAGTGAATTTATCATGTTTCAAGAAGTTAGAGAAGGGTCAAATTCATCACTTTAGTCACCTACAAAGAAAAAGGTCAAAGAACATTAGTGAGAAAGTGAAAATGACTTAAAACATTCCAAAGTGGGTTTGCAAAGTTAAAACTAATTCCCAAGCCTATAAAGGGTCATTTCGTATGCCATATGAATCATTGTGCCCTTGCAAAATCATTAGAGCAGTTAGAGGAGAATAAATTTTGAGTTTCCAAGTCAAATTAGGACAAGTTTGCCTCGCGCTGCACGCCTGGGTTTTAGCGTTGTGCCCTTGGAAAAATTCCCCCATACATTTTACACTGGTGCGACGAGCCTGGGAAGTGACGCTGTGTGCCTGGCAGGGTGCTGTGCCCTTGCCCAACACACCTAAAGAAAATTCATTAAGGCGTTGCACGCATGGGACTGGTGCTGCGCCCTTGGCCAGGAAGGCTTCCTAAGAAAATTAGCCGCTCATACCACTTCCAAATCTCTCTCAAGCCTCCTCCAAGGTTCTACAAGCACTGGTAGGGGTATGTACAGGTCCTAAACTCATTTTTAAGCATTTTTTATGATTTAATTGAAATAAATTGGGACCCTAAGAAGAAACCCTAATTCTTAAACTTGACATCATTGTTTACCATAATTTTCATCTACTTGTAAAAACAAGCAGTGATAAACAGAGGGTTTTCACTGTTGAGGATGGTCTTAAAACTGAGCCTGCCCATACCTCCATGAACTTCATTCATACACTCCTTCCATTCACTTGCAAAGGTTTCCATTCTGTTACCCTCTTTCCATCTAAATTTCACATCATCACCCTTAGGTTTTCCAAACAGAGTTTAAGGATGTCAAGAGGAGAACCTGGAATGGTTGCAGAGGGCACATGTTGGGACCTGAATTTTCTGATCTGGATTCACTATGGCAGAGAGACATGAAAATTAAAAGTGATAAATATGAAAAGGATGAGTTTATTTTCGTACAGAAACAAATTTCATTATCTCATCAGTGTTCCAAGATCAAATCCACTCAGGGATAAAGCAAACAATAAAGGCAAATTAGGCTTAGAGGCTTAAGACAAAGGTTAGAAGGAAGATCAGTTTTAAAGGCATAAAATCAAAAATATTAAGAACAAATCAAAGGGAAGAGATGAAGATAAAAGAGGACAAGCAGATTAGAAGATTTCTTAACCAACAAAATCCCTTTTTGACACTTTTTGCACAATTTTGAAACTTTGACAGTTGGTTAGCAGAAAAAGGGCCAAGGGCACAATGCCACTGGCGATGTGCTATTTTTTAGGGCACTCAATGAATGAATGGTTTAAATTTTTGTGTTCAATAGGCCAAGGACATCACCCACACAAAATTTTAGATGATTTGGAGCAGAATTGGTCCTCCAAAAGTGCCAAAAACACCCCAAAAATCACCTTTCTGCCCTATTTTCAGAGGTGGCACTGCGCCCTGAGAAGTATTGAGAGAATGAGTTTTTAGGCATGCAACTGGACACCAAATTGAAAACTAAAGGTATATTTGGAAACTAGACTAGACAAGCTTTCCAATGAGCTATCATGGAGCTCATTTGGACAAATGGAAGACCTCCAAATCTTGGTTACAAAACATGAAATATTTCCGGTGCAGGCGCTGCGCCCTTGGACCTCAGTGTTGCGCCCTTGCCTGCAAAGTAAACAAAACACAAATATTTATTGAAAAAAAATATTTCTGAGGAATTTTAAGGAAAATCACTCCTAGTTAGCTCATAATTTATGTTTGAAGTTATTTTGCATTTATTAAGTTAGATATTTTGTGCCTTATGCCTTGCATGGTATCTTTGGACAAAAATGGCATTTATGATGTATTAATGACAGTTTGGAAGCCCTAGTTAGGGTTTTGGTCCTCCTTTTCTAGTTAAATACTGCATGGAGGCCTCATTTTACATGTTGGTTGGTTGCTGAGCTAATATGATATAGACTCTGAATTTTTTGAAGAAATTGGCTTTGAAGTGTTATGATTGCTTTGGATTGAGCATCAAAAAATCAAGCCCATTCCGAGGACTCATGAGCTCTGTTAGATGGTGATGTTTTTCCACTCGTGTATTTGTTTACTTCAGTTTTCATTATGTTCATGGTTTCTTTGATCATAGGACAGAAATTTTAGAATAGGATATGCTTTCTTGGCACCCTACTTCTGTCTGCATCCTTGTATCGCTATGTTTTCTTCCTTGAAGTTTAATTAAAGAATCCTTAAATGCTCTTTAGTTTCATTGAAATGTTATGTTAAATTTTCTATTTGTTTGAAGGTAATGTTCAGAGAATTCTTAACTGCTCTCTAGGATTACTTATTTGTTGTTTTGAGGTCTGTTAAGAAAAAGTCTAGTTGAAGAATCCTTCATTGCTCTTCAAGTTTTACTATGCTATCATCCTGGAAGCTTTTCTTCTTTCTAGTATGTTGAAGGATCCTTAACTTCCCTTTGAACCTAATGCACTCATAAATTCATGTTAATTTCACACTCACTAAACCTACTTAGATCCATTTGGCCTTGTTAACTTTCCCTATGACACACCCTTGACCTATTGTTGTACTTTTCAAGATCTTTGCAGACTCCATAGCCCAATGGATTGATTTTCTCTTACTCTACCTATTTTTCTTGACAACCTATCCAACCAACCAACCAAACAAACAAACCCTAATCCTTATAACTAGCCTAAAATCAAAACCCTAAAATCAAACAAGTTACATCCTTTACACAAACATAGAGAGAGCCATCTCTGAGTCTAGGAAGGCTAGGTCCTAGGAATCCAAATATTTGTTTGTTGTTACCCTTGTCTTTTTGGTCATTAACAATTTGCCAAAATTACGGGGACCTAACATAATGGCGATTGTTAGTCATTGGTATTTTTCACTTGTTGGTGATGACTAGTTGTTACAGCCAAGTTTTATAGCAGCTGATTTCAAAAATTGTCAAATTTGCCAGCTGGAAAACACCCTTAAATTTTTTTTCCCTCCTACCTTTTCAATCAGCCCATGATGAGATAAAACCTCATTTTCAAGCCCTATCTAGCCTCAACCATACTAGCTTGTCCATCAGCTCCAAAGAAAACAATCCAAATCTGTCCAAGAAGTCTCCCCTAAGTTAGGTAGTGGCGCTTTAGGAATTTCTCCCTTGGAAAACTATCCTAAAGCCAAAGAACCTCTATCTATTATCAACCAGTCCTAAAAGAATTTCATACTCTGCAAATAAATTTTGGTTACACCCTTAAGTCGCACCACTAACAAGCCTTGAAGTCTCAGCAATGCATATGCCATAGGTCAAACTGATATTAGGTGGTTTTACAATGTTTCAATGGATCTTTCAAGAGCAGAAGTGTACCAGTATTCCAGAAGACAGTATTAAACTCAACATGAGAAGACAGATGCTTCTCATGTGGTTTTGAGCCTGGGATGCAGCTACAGGGCAAAGAGTTATTTCATTAAGCTCCTGTAATCACAATCAAAGGTTAGTGAATTATAAATGACAAGAAAGGCTTTGCAGATACTAGTCAAATTGCTTGTGATGTCTAAAGAGGCGCAAAGGTATTTGGAAAGCAGAATTACATGTCTCAGAGAAATGCCCATCATGACTTATTGACAGTTTGTCATCTTCATTTGGTCAATCATGAATAGGCAGTAAAAGGAAAGATAACACTGTTCAAAAGCTGATGAAATGACATCACTGAGAAAACCTCTTTCATTTTACAAGCAGAGGGTTGAAGACTGAGAAAACCTCCTTCATTTTACAAGCAGAGGGTTTGGTACTGTGATAAAGGCCTCCTTCATCTATAAGCAGAGGGCCAGGGACAGAGATTGATTTTAGGGTTTTTACTGATTGAAAGGCAGGAATTTAGGTGCAGTGGGAAAGCAACTAAAGGTTTTTGAATAGAAAATGGTGTTAAAAGCATAGGAAAAGCAGTGGTGCTTCAAAGAGGTGTTTATATGAGTTTCACTGTTAAAAAACACATAATTGAAATATAGTGTGAAGCTAATTGGGTGATAATGAATGAGGAAATATTGTTAAGAAAATGGCCAAGTAAGTAAAACAATCTTGGTTTTAAGTTGACTTCTACTACCCAATACAAAAAAAACCACTATCAGTATGTTCATCAACATTCTTCATTTGGTTGAGACAGAGGTTGAAAATAACCTAGGCATTTGTCAAAAATAGGCCTCCTTCATGATAAGTAGAAGGCTCACCATTGTGTAAAGGTAAAGAACATTCATTTTCAGTATGGCTTAGATTTCAAAGGGACTGTTGTCAAAATGGTAAAATGAATGAGAAATTCATTATTCTTACAGACCTTCTTCACAAAAGAACAAAGGGACAGTTTTCCAATTGTACATTTTAAACTTCAGCTTACCATCCCCTGCTATATCTTCGTAAAAGTTGAAAATTGGATCACTTTGTCAATCTAAGGTTAGTCAGTTGCCTTAATGATGGAGACATGTTGTAACATAATTTTTCACTTACAGTTTCAAATGAGTTTCTTCACCCACAGTCAAAAGAAAGGCTCAAAGAACACCTAACAATTCAATCAAATTCACAATGGGCATGATCATTTTCAAAACATCAGGAGCAGAGACTATCAAAATAAGTTTCAAAGTGGTGATTTATCTCCTTGCAAGAATGTCAAAGAAAGCCTCACATATCGTTGATGTGTCTTTCAACAGGTTTTCTTTTTCAATGAGAAAACAATGAAGAGGCAGCAGAAGAGTATTGCCTTAATGAGAAAAACACTGAGAGAGATGTTGGCCTTCAAAATGGCTTTCTCACTTTGAAAAGGGGTCACATGTATGAGGATCTCCAAAAATTCATCCACAACACTTTAAAGAGTCTTGGTCGAAATATTGGGTTTGTTATATTTTGAATATTATAAATGATAAAGGCGGGCTTCATTTTTCATTTTACAACTAATACCTCTTGTAAAAAGGATTCAAAACCCTCATAAAGCATTTCAAAGCCAATTGGCCTTTTCACCTTCAAAAGTTAATAGGAGACCATTGCAAACCCATTTGAAATTTTCAAAAGCATTTACAAACGCCCTCTTAGCCCCCCATTGGAGAAAACGAGAAATTCGAGCAAAATTTGCAGAGTTTGAAGTTTTTAAGCCCACGCAGCACGCTTGGAAAAGCGCATGGCGCGTTTAGGAGAAAAAATACAAGGAGGTTACATTACTGCAAGTCGTGCCTATAGCGACACGTGGCGCGCCTGTAGGCGCCGGTCACAACTGCCCGAAGGCTGACCCTACACCTGTGTTACTGCACGACGCTCTTCCTTTTGAACGTGTCGTGCCTGTTTGAACGATCAAAATGCCTCCAAAGGGCTTGAAACCTACTCAACTCGTCAAGAAAGGGCCACAAGCCATCCTTAAGGTATTTTTATTATTTCCCCTTGGTGCATTAGAATTTCTAAAGGGTGATTGATGCCATGTTTTTCAAGACTAAGATAGTGATTGGAGAATAAGCTGTTTGAGAAAAATCCAAGGTCTTGTTGTTATGATTGCCCAAGATTAGCTTAGTGAAAAAGTGGTGTGCTTGTATCAGTTTCAAAAGCCTGAAATTGCCTTCAAACAAAGTGATAAACCCTGTACTAATAACACAGATGATTTCATAGTGGTAGAGGGGAGTGTTGAAACGATTTTAAAGGCCCTTATTGATTTAAAAAAAAAAACAGTGATAGTGAAGGAGTATGGTCCTAAAGATTGAGGCTGGGTATATGGATAAAATTTCCTTTTTTTTTATAATATAAGATAGTAACTCTGTGCATCTACCATAGTTCAAAGAAGAAAAATCAGTGTTTGGAGGTCCCAAAGTCAGTCTAGAAAGATCTTCTTTTTTCTATGTTAAGAAGAGAGCCTATAATTGCTAAAGGTGTCCTAGCAGTGGTGCAAAACAAGATTAACCCCTATCTGCAAAGTCTAAGGTAAACACAGTGTTTGTAAGGTGAACACAGTTGAGCCTAATTTAAAAACAGTGGTCATAGTCTGAAATACTTTATCACTTCAAAAGTGTCCTCTTTGAATGGTAAAATAGTGAGAACTAGTGTTGCCTTCATTGTCCCATAAAACAGAGTGTGGTGAGAGATTTTGCAAAGAAAGCCGAGGTTGTTTTTTTCTACCTGTGTATGAGAAACAATGAATACAAGAAGATTCTTTTTTATTGGAAGGGGTGTTTTGTCTTTTTCTAAATACAAGGTTGTCTTATTTATACCAAAACACAAAGGATCCTTGTGACCTTACCCAAGTATAGTAACAATTTGTACTGTGTACTACTTTATTTGATAACTACTTGTTGTTTGGCACAAAAGAAGACAAAATAGTGATTTAGAAGGAGCACAAGGTTGGTGTTGGGAGAATATTTCACATAGCATTTGAAGCAATTTGCCTTGGTCAAATAGTGACTAACAAGGAGGACAGAGGTGTGTGCTTGAGAAAAACATTTCAAGAGAATTTTTGAGACAGCTTGGTATTGCAAAGAACATTCAAAACAAGATGCCTCCCAGGCAAGATAGTAGGAGTGGCCTACACAAGAGATTTGAGCCTGTTTCCACTGAAGAAGTGAATGCTCATCCATCGGTCCTTTTTAACTTCCATGAGGTTGGGTGTCTAGATTTTTGCCCAAGAGTGCAAGAGGTGAAGAGTTGTTCCCCTTTGACACATCTTTGTGCTTTTAGGTTTCAAGAGAAGCATTTTCAGCTGGCAGGTCTATATTTCAAATTTTCTCCAAGGTCCATCTCCAAGGCCACTAAAATCCCTTATTTCAGGGAGAAGTGGTTTAAACAAAGCCACCTGGACTTAGAAGAATACAAGCCTTTTTTGAAGCCTGAGCATAGAGATTCATGTCCATCCATTTTCCCCTTCTCATATCTTTTGACTAGCTATGCCCCCCTTATGAAGATCATCATGAAATGCTTCACTTGCGAGGGAAGATTCTCTCGAGTTTATGCCTATCATATCCGATTGCTCATACATTTCACGAGGGCCAAATTGTTAAACCTCCCTTTCTTCCTACACAGAAGTCTTGAGAAAATGGCCTCCACTGTTCAGAAAAATCCTCCTTCTCAGCAGAAAGCCCGCCTCTTCCATCACTCCCTCATCAAAGTCATCATTCTTCATCAGCTTGAGAAGAAGGAGGTCTCTTGTGATACTTTCATCACCCATTCGGATTTCTCCAATATCCCTCTAGTTCATACATCTCCTTCACCTTCTACTCACCATCCTTCACCTTCTTCTAGCAAACCTATTCCCAAGAAGCTCAAGTTTACCATAGAACTGATCCAGGTGGATATCGGTGGCCACCCACCTATTCCATTTGGACCAGCACCATCAATTCTTGCAGCTTTTCATATTCAGCACAACTTACTATTTTTAGCAGGTTTTCGGGTCCTCCACTCTCGGAGCCGTTTTTGGGGCTTAATGATCCAGGTGGATATTGGTGGCCACCCACCTATTCCATTTGAACCCCCATCATCAGTTCTTTCAGTTTTCAAGTTGAAACAAAACTTACTATTTTTAGCGGTTTTGGGTCAACGAACTTAGAACGTTTTGAGGCCCTAGCAGAGCGTTTTTTTTGGGCATCGCGCCGCCGGCCCAGCGTTTGATCATCAAATTCGTCCCAGAGATTGTAGTCCTCGGATAGAGATTTCTAATGATGTATCATGTGCGTCAAACGGAGATAGTATGCCAAAGTTATGCCCCCGGGAAGTTGAACCACCAATTTACCCAAACGGGCGCCCACAGTTTTGGTGCCTCATCTCCTACGGTTAGGTTTTTGGACGTTTCGGATTTTACATTGTTTCTCAACAATAAATAGGCCCTCGAGCCTCATTGTAACACAGTTCAGAGGTCTGTAGCCACCACATCTCTTCTAAGAGATTCACTACCAGCACCCTAGCTATTTTATTTCCATTATGTCTGTAAGCATATTTCTGTTATTTGATATTAATGAAATGACGCATTATTTCCGCTGCATCTCTATGCTTATTGTTATTTCTGTATTCTATTGCGTTCCTGCATAAATCCGGATCAGTGGTATCAGAGCGGGTCTGCTCTTTCTTTGTTTTTCTTTGCATGTCCCCAACGCGGTCAGGGTATAAGGAGTTAGGGCTCGATCTGGTTGAACCCTTGCAAGATCAGCCTCGCAAACCCCAACGACCTCCCATGGCGGAAGAAAAGAAAGACGAGGGAGCAGGAGATCCTATCAAAATACTGCTCGAGGAGGCCCTCGAGAAACAAAGGAACGCGATGATGGATAAATTTGCTCAAATCCTTCAACGACTGCCCACATATGGCGCATTTGCATCCAACAACCACTCTGGAGGTGCCACTCCCTTCAAGGTACAGGTAAACTTTGACATTCCTATATTTGAAGGAAAAATAGATGCAGACACCGTAGACAGATGGTTAAATTTGCTAGAAGGGTATTTCTCGGTCCATGACTTCTCTGACTGAGAAAATATTATTTTTGCACTCCTCAAATCTGCCCCCCATGTCAAAGACTAGTGGGAAACCTACCGTGAGCAAGAGGGCGAAGGGGAACCCTCTCTGTTCTCTGCCACACCCACTTGGAATTCGTTCCGAGATGGCATCAAGGAACAATATTACCCCGTGGGGAGCTATGAGGACAAATACATCCAATGGACCACGCTGCGGCAACAAAAGGATCAAGATGTGCACGAACTGACGAATCTGTTCCATACCCTGCGCACAAAGTTGGGTATTAAAGATTCAAAGAAACATTTGGTGCTCAAGTACCGTGGCTGTCTGCACAAACACATTCAGGAGGAAATGGAGTTCCTCGACATTACATCACTTGGCACGGCATATCGCTATGCCGCCAAGATCGAGCAGAAATTTAAGCAGAAGAAGCGAGACTTTGGATCTGCAAATCCGAAAGGTGCCCCCAAACCGAAGAACAAGGAGCAAGGCCAAAGCAATGCGGCTCAGAAAAACACCACAAATCCAAAGAAGGACACGGAGTAAGTGGTGAATTTCTGTGACCCCACTCCACAGCCTGGTGAGTGTCGGGCAAACGATCTTTGGTGGCCGAACTAAAGGCACCGAATCGGGTCATTTTACGATCCACGAGTTAGAGCCCGAGACAAGGCAACAGAAAAAGGGAAACGGATCATCGATGCAGGCCCGGTGCCATTGTTGCCCGAAGATCCGAGAAGGAGGGTCCGGAGGATCCGAGAGGAGGGGAGCGCCTCTTCCCCAGTCGCGGATGTGGGTAAAGGGTTCTCGAAAGCACTTTATCGTCGATAGCAAAAAAGCAAAGAAGCTCATTTTAGCAGAGGTCGTGAGCGGCTCGGCCTACCCATACAACACACACATGACCGTATACAACACACACGCTCACCAGGGAGAGATCTCCGCATCGCGGCCCGATGCCTTGTACATGCGATATCAAGCCATTCATGATTGAGGTATTGTGTGATGTTGCTCCTCTTAATGTGCTCGATGTATTATTGGGCCAACCATACTTGTGGAGGCGACATGCTGTGTATGAGTCTAGGCCTCGTGCTGTTATTATTACTTTGGGAAATAACTTGTACAGGATACCGGAGGTAGTACCACCTCCTGCCATCTCTTTGACTACTGCAAAACAACGCAGTAAGATTGTTTCCCAGACCAGGAAATTCATTTTCCTTACGACTCACTCATAGGGAAAGAAGAATATTGTGGCCACAACCTCGAAACAGGGCTCCCTTTCACGGCTGCAGCAGATGGACAAAGTCATGGAGGAATACGATGACAATTTCTCCTCACTCATAGAGGTTCCTCTACACTGTCAGGACAAGCACTCCATTGATATGACTCCCAATGCACCACCACCTGATGTTGCCATACATCCTGCAACTACACATACAAAATCCAAACATGTACTGTATGAGGCTGATAAAGAAACCAAATTTACTAAACGCATCCAGCATGTCCACCCGCAGGTCCATGACATCTTCAACACATCTAATACTCAGTTCAAAAGAATTTGCCTCATCTCATGGAGGATCTCAACGCAATGGGGACCATTGCTTCCTAAGGAGGGAGGAATGATCCAGGTGGATATCGGTGGCCACCCACCTATTCCATTTGGACCAGCACCATCAATTCTTGCAGCTTTTCATATTCAGCACAACTTACTATTTTTAGCAGTTTTTCGGGTCCTGAACTTCCGGAGCCGTTTTGAGGCCCTAAACGACGTTTTTTGGGCATCGCGCTGCCAGCGAATTTGATCATCAAATTCATCCCGAAAGTTGTAGTCCTCGGATAGAGCTTTCTAATGATGTATCATGTGCGTCAAACGGAGATAGTATGCCAAAGTTATGCCCCCGGGAAGTTGAACCACCAATTTACCCAAACGGGCGCCCACAGTTTTGGCGCCTCATCTCCTACGGTTAGGTTTTTGGACGTTTCGGATTTTACATTGTTTCTCAACAATAAATAGTCCCTCGAGCCTCATTGTAACACAGTTCAGAGGTCTGTAGCCACCACATCTCTTCTCAGAGATTCGCTACCAGCACCCTAGCTATTTTATTTCCATTATGTCTGTAAGCATATTTCTGTTATTTGATATTAATGAAATGACGCATTATTTCCGCTGCATCTCTATGCTTATTGTTATTTCTGTATTCTATTGCGTTCCTGCATAAATCCGGATCAAGAACAAACAAAAGAGCATGATGAGGAAGAAGAGCATGAGAAAGAAGAGGAAAGTGATGATGAGCAGTAGCATGATGAAATAGGGCAGCAAGGGCATGATGAGGAAGATGATGATGAGCAGCATCACAGTGAGGCAGAATAGCAGACTCCTGAAGATGATGAAGGGTAGTAGCATGAAGATGTGCAACACAATGAGGGTGAGAAATCTCATGATGAACAGAGGTAGCCTCATGAAAAAGGTGAGCAGTCTCATGAAGATGATGAACAGAGGCAACCACAACATGATGAACAACAGCCTCATAATGACGAACAGAGGCAGCTACAGGATGATGAACAACAACCTCATAAAAGGAACAAAAACCTCATGAAGAAGAAGGGCAGCATGATAAAAAGGTGCAACACAGTGAGGAGGACAACCCTAAAACAAAAATTCACAAGGACAGTCAAGGAATCCATGAAGAAATCCAAGACAGTGGTAAGAATTATGAGCAAAGTGACAAGGCTAAAGAGCCAATGGAGCATGTGCTAGCTGCCTCTCCTAGGCAAGGGGCCATGCTCTCTTCTCTGAAAGTGGCCAAGCCCTAGACATCAAGGAAAAGGGTGCCTAGAGTTGTTACTCCAAATGTGACTAGGGCCCTCCGAAGCAAGGGAAAATTTCCCAAGAAGCCCATTGTCGAATTGCCCAAGAGGAGGAAGACTAAAAGAGCCACCCAAAGTAAAGGAAAGGAGAAAGAAGAAGGAAGTCATGAACAGGAAAGGGATTTCGACATCATCCAAATCCAAAGTGATGATAGTGATAATGAAGCCCAGATCCTATAAAATCTCTTGATCCATAGAGAAAACCAAATTTATGCATTGAGGACTGATCTTGATAGGGCTAGAAACTTCAATTACTTTTTGCAAGTTCAAAACAAGCAGATGAGTGTCCATATGGCTGTATATGAGACACGAGACATCAAATACAAAAAGGAGGCCTCCAAATCACAAGGGAGATTGGAAGAACTCATGGGTGAGTTCGATGAGATCGAAGGCGAAGATCAACCCAGGCGAAAGAGGCGAAGAACCATGGGGCTCAAAAAGGCCCTTGAGAAACAAAATGAAGAAGAAGATGCCCTTCTCCAATATACCCCTCTCACTACATTTTTCGAACAAGAGATAGAGAACAATCGGGAAGCATGGCTTGAGAGAGTTAATGATCACTTGGAGAAGAAATTGGAGAAGGCAAATAGAGACTTGGACCTTCAATGGAGGATGACTGAGCATTATAAATAGCTCAATCAGTTTGCCCGGCGGAAATTGAAGGCCGCTCAAGAAAAACTCAAGGAGGCTAAAGGGAAGCGCCCGACACCAAAATTGAGGAGAGACACCTCAAGGCTCCAAATTTTGGCCTTAACTTCACAACATATTTCTGAAAACCCTTGAGGGTCATGCTTACTGAAATTGGGCAAAATTCGACAAATTTTGGTTTTTTGTCATTTCTGGGTTTTTGGCCAAAACTCATGGGCATCGCCATTTAAATTTGGGGCATCCTCAAAGGATGAAAATGATATCATTGGATGCCATAATTTTAGGGGAATATACTCATAAATTTTTAGATCAATTTAAAATCATTTGCTCCCCCAAAATGGTGAAAAACACTCGCTTTTTCTACACTCTACCTCGTTTATCAGCAAGGGCTATTTTTTGGTTTTTTACACATAGGTCTGTTTTTGGAGGACTTCCAGTGGTTAGTTAAGAGAAAAATAAACATTTTCAAAACTTAGACACTCATAGCTTTCAAACGAGCCATCATGAGCCTTGTTTCGACATTGGGAAGGCCTCCAAAAGTTGCCGACAAGTCAGGGGACCTTTTGCTGATGTATTTTTTGAGTATTTTTGTAAAAATTGAACCTTTCAAAAGTGACTTTTCTTCATGTGCGTTTAGCTATTTTTGTACATGATAAGTTATGAAAAGTCAATATATTTCCCTTTTTTATAATTTTTGAGATATTTTATTAGATATTTTGTGCCTTGGGCTTTGCAAAACCTCAAGGACAAAATCAGATATTTTGGACATGCCAATGAGATTGCAAGTTGAACTAAGAGGTTTTCCTCACTTTGGCCTATATATTCCAAAGGCTTTCATTGTAAACAAGGTTGAACTTGATGACTAGAAGCAATATATGGTCATATAATCTTTGGAAGAAATACTTGTCTCATGCTTTTGGATAGTTTCTTGGATGTTCTTGGTTGATGAAAGAGGATTGTTGTTGGATTCCATGACTTGGTAGAATGGTATAGTGTCTCTCTCTCTATTTTGTTTCCTAGTTTTCATTCATAAATCCATGTTTTTGCTTGCTATAAGACAATAGAGAATAGATTTGAGACATGCCCTTGGAGGCACCTCAAATTTCCTGTTTCGTTATAGCTTCCATGTTTTCTTCATTCTTAGTCACATTAAAGAATTCTTGATTTCTCTTTAATAACTTAAGAATATTGTTTTCTTGTTTCATTCATGGTTTTATGCATGCTAAGTATGATTTATGGTATGCCCTTCTTACTCATGGCTAGCCATAGCTCCACCTATGAAACCTCTCTTTGATTGATTAGATTGTCATTTGTTGAACCAAGGAGGTCTTGTACCGATCTTGCCCTTTGCCTAAAACTATGCAATCTTGTTTTCAAACTGCCCAATAGCTTGAAGTACTATGTTTAGGAATTCCGACATAGTGATTTGAGTTGTTTGTCTATCTTAAATTTATTTCCCCAAAGTCTGATAGACATTTCCTAAAGTTAGAGAGTTATATATCTCTATGCATGGCTTGAATGTTTATTTCTATGCATTGATCAGCTTATAGTTACATTTCTCATGATTAATGGTTTGCCCTACCATGTTTATGTCAGATATTAAAATATTTATGCTTGAAATCCTTTGTTATTTACAAATTTAATGTCCATCTCACTCCATTTTTTCCAAAGATCCATTTTACCTCGAATCAAATCGGCCCTTCAACAACCTTGTATCACCATCTGAAAGCTTTCTTGACCTTTTCGACCCCATAGCCCAGTTGATCTGACATCTTTTTACCTATCTTATGTCTTTGATCAGTTCATCCCTCACAACCTAAAAACCAAAACGAAAAACCTAATTCATAACTAGCCTAAAATCAGAACACAATAAGAAAACACACAAATATCCCTTACACAAATAGAGAGAGCCCTCTCTGAGTCCAGGAAGGCTAGGTCCTTGGGCTCCAAAGATTGGTTTGATGTTACACTATCATTTTTCTTGCCAATCAGCCAAATCACGGGACCCTAACAACAATCACGGTGGGACTGAGTCAATAACAGTCTAAAGATTCCTTGAGAACTCTCAAAACCCCTGTCAAAATCTAGATAAATCAAGTATCAGCCATACTAAAAAAAGTGACAACTCGACTAGGGACAGTCATTGAAAATCTTAGTGTTGCATAAAGAACTCAGAAAACCCAAAAATATCTCTATATTGGTATTTATTTGTTGATGGTGGACAACAAGCACATCCTCAAAATAGTTGAAATCTTCCACCTGGTGACTCCACAACTCTCAATAGACCTAAAGACTTCACTAGGAGAAGACTCCAGACTGGTTATAAAGATGCAGTGATCCCTTTCCTCTCACTAATTGACAAAGATGATTCCAAGGATACAACGTAGGTATGCTCCAATGAGTAGAGATCACATCCCAGGATTCCCACACAAGATGCCTCAGGTGAATTGGGATAAAAGCATGCCTATTTTTCAAGATGAAAAGGTTGATGACCCCTTGTTACATCTCATAAAATTTCACATACATTCATGGAGGTTGAAAATTGAATGGCATGAGGACTACCTCATGAAGATGTTCATGCTAACATTAAAAGGGAAGGCAAGGGAATGGTATGAGGGTCTGAAACCTGGTAGTTTGTTTTCCTTAAAATATCTCCACAAGGTATTTTATGAGCATTATAAAGAAAATTCTCCATCTTTATCATTGGCTGAAAATTGTTGTGATCAATCTTAGGATATCATACAATACCTTGTAGATATTGATGAAGATTTATAAAATTTGCACCCGGAAGATCTCTTAGCAACAGTTCATGAATTTCATTCTCAAATAAACTATTATAACAATAAAAAGGAGTTGGTTGAGGATGAGATCAGTCAGGAAATGAAGGAAGATCCACAAGATCTCTCTAAAGGGACAAGTGATGATTCTTCATCTCTTTTGTGTCAGGCTCAAGAAAACATTTAGCCTTATGACCAGCCTTCACAAGAAAAAAAAAACCACTGTATTTTAATCCCAAGAATAGAAGAATATTTTGGCCATAAGCACTCTCCTTCTAATCCCAACTACCATAGATCATGAAATAGACTCAAAGATCAACATATACTAGAGAAATCTGATGATCTAGTGTGCATATTGGATAACATACCTCCTACGAATAAGCTACCTGAGTATGATCAACATGATGATGATTATGTTCTCCAAATAGAAGCTAACCTTGTAGAGAAATTAGCAGTGGGTTTGTGGGAGGAATAATCTAAAGAATCATCCAGGGAAGAAATGGATGGTATAAACCTTTTTTCATATCCTAAAGTTTTCCTCCTAAGCCATCTTGAAATATCTGAATATGAAGCAGATGAGGATTCCACATATTTAGGCTTGTTACACTTGTGCTTTAATTCATTTTAGATCCTTAAGGGAAGTTGGCATCCTGAGGATCTATCAGAGAAAATTCATGAATTTCATGCTCAAGTTAAAAATCATAACAAACAGGAAATAAAAGAAAATCCACAAGGTCCCTCCAAAGAGAAAAATGATGATTCATCTACCCTTTTGTGTGAGGCTCAAAAAGACATTCATATTCATAATCAAACACAAGAGGAGGAAAAAAACTATGGCTCAATCCAAAGAAAACATAAATTCCTCCTCTTTTAACTGAAGAAGAAATTAATAAGATCCTAAACATACAAGCAACTGCCAAATGTTTATGCAAAGAAGATATGTCTGTTTGTTCTACTAATGACCTATCTACTGATGCATTCTCTCATACAGAGACTATAGAGCAGAGTGATACTGATGCTGTGCAACCTCTTCTAGAAGACCTATTGCCAAAAGATTCTCCTAATAATGTTTTTCAAACAGAATTCATTCCACTCAGTTAAGGCATATCATGCATACTAGAGAACAAAATAGCAGAACATTATGAGGCTGCCAATTCAGATTATCATGAATAAGAGGCTAAGGATGACTGTTCTTTCAAGAGCCAGACTGAAGATGAGGTTTTCAGAGTTGATATTTTGGATATAGATGACCAGCCAATCATGAAACTCCTAAAAGCAAAAATTTTACATCATGCTTTTGTTGATCTTGTAGCATATTACATGAAGGTCTTGATTGGCTCAGGTTTCATGACATGGATTCTTTACAGGAATCAAATACATCAGAAGTTGCCACTACATATGATGACTTTGGTTATGAAGACACATGATCAAGGTATAATGATGTTTCCTCTGACAAGCAGTCATGTTGTTCACCCATTTTTATTGCTGCTCAACTGGCTACATGGGCATCATTACATCATTTAGGGAAACATAAATTTTGTTAGATTAGGATAGATGGGTGTGAAAATAAACTCAAAACTATGAGAATCTTTTAGTGTTATAGTTTTTTGACTAAAAAATGAAAAATGAAACACAAAAATAGAGAAAAGAAGAAAAGGAGGGTAGGAAAAAGAATAGGTACAACCCCATACCAAAAAAGAGTATTTCTGAAAATGTGCAAGCCTAAATGCCACTACTTTGAGAAAGGAAGGTCTTGTTCGGTCATTTAGCCTAATCATGATTGGACATGTTTTAAATTTTTGCTGATAGGTTAGTGAAAGAAGATTTGTCAAACCATTTAAGCTTGACCTGTCAGTAGGTTAGATTAGGAAAAGATGCTAGTTCCCAAAGTTTAAATTTGAACCAAAGAGAAATGAGAGGGATGCATAACAAACTCCAAATTATTAGCCCTCATGTTTTCTAGTTTTTTCTTGTACAAAAATAAAGTTTGTGTGCAGCTTTTCCAAAATTCCACAGCCCATGACAAATCAGATTGCTTAAACTTGGTTTGATCATGTTTTAGATTTCATGTTAGTAGGTTAGAGAATGAAAATTTTTCAAACAACTTAAAGTTGACAGATAAGTAGAGTAGGTAGAGAATAAGAGATTTCATTAGCCTAATCTGAACCCTTGGATGACATAAGGGTAAAATTAGATAGTTTTTATGCTTTCAAAAGAAAATAATGTCAAGGGTTTTCCAGTCCAAGTGCACCCAAAAGAAGAAAAAATGTTAGGCAAAGTATGATGGGTAGGTAGAACTGATATTGAAGCAATCATGTCTTTTCAGATTTTTGAGATCATAGCTTCAAGAGAACATCAACAAATGAAGGAAGAGGGATCTTCCAAGTACAAGTAAGGTACTAATCTTCAAAACACTAAGGTTCTGTACACCTCCTGAAAAGGAGCTTCCCTCCCCAAGTGGAGCCACTGTTAGTCATCAATATTTTTCATCATTTATAGATGACTATAGATTGGTTCTAGATTTGTAAAAACAACATTATTTGAACATTGTGAGTTTTAGAAATCTCACTGCCTTCATTATCCTTGTCCAAATTTTTTCTCTATTCCATCAGCTTGCCATTCCATGGTCATCCTGTCACTCCTAAAAAGACTCCTTATGGGCTATACCTTTCATTTCACCCTCCTTTCTTGCATATGAACTCATTTTCCTCTATTTTCCCTTGCCCATAACTCCACTTGCCATCTAGTGTTTCCCATAGCCTACTCATTCCCATGTTCTCCAGGTTCCTCAAGAATTAATGGTCTCAAAAATATCTCTATAGGCTCTTTAGATAAATCAAGTACATTGGATTTTGGATCTTCAATATAGCACTTTGAAAAATACTATGTTTTTCACTTAAAGCCTCCAAGCCAAATTTCACTTAAGGTCATGGTCAAAGAACCCTCCCACTAGGTCAATTAGGGTTTCATATTGTAAGGTCATCATATGTTTTTCCCTTTGCTAGAAGCAGGCTAAGATATAATAGAAGGTCAACACATGGTTATTCAAGGAAGGCTTGAATGTTTCCAAAGAAAACTACCCTATCAACTCAAAGTCTGTAAGAGGTAAATGCAAATATTTTGACACTTCTGCAGGAGTGTTGAAGTTTCCATCAGTAGAAGGTGTTGGTAAGGTAGGTATTCTGCTCTTAAATGAAGACAAATTAGAGCAGGAGAGAGGGAACCACTTGATATTGTGAAAAACTAGGGTTTTTGAGCTTAATGGACCAAGTAGAATGCCCAACAGTGATCAATTGCAGAATGGCCATGGAGGAGGCACACCAAACCAAACATGAAGAAAATTTGTCAGAAGGTATTGAAGAAATATGGGAAAGAGTAAGGTAAACTGGGTAGAAGTATATGAACTTGAAAGGGCTATAGAGAACTTAGAAGACAACACTGATGATTGCTAAAAAAACACTCCAAACACCTAGGGTTTTGGGAAGGTGGCCAGAGAAGGTGAAAGGATGAGTTGAACTCCATGGTGGTGTTGTGGTCCTGTGATTTGGAAGATTGGGATACCAAATGACAAGGTAACATGAAACCAATTTTTAGAGTTCTAGGACCTAGCCTTCCTAGACTCAGAGAGGGATCTCTCAAATTGTTTTGTAAAGGATATGTGCTTGTTTTATTTTAAGGGTTGATTTTAGGCTAGTTATGAAGTATGAGGTTTGTTTGTTTGTTTTGGTTGGGTTTGATGATCAAAGAGCATAGATAGAATGAGGAAATCTCTAAGTAATTGGGCAATGGAGTCAAATGGAAGTCATGATAAGTTCATTAATGGATTGGGGATTATCATAGGGAAAATCTAATTTGGCCAGTGGCTCTTCAAATTTTTAGGGACAATGAGGTGAACATTAAGGATAAGAATGAAAAGTAGGACAAAGAGCAGTTAAGAATTCTTTATCATGTACTTTAAACAAGAGACATATTTTAGGGTATATGTTTTGAAGCAAGCCAAAGGATGAGGCAAACCATAGACTTCTTTGGACAAAATTTTAATAATCAAACCTTTCAAACAACAATCCAGCAATCAAAAGACTACTTTCAAATAAGAAAACATAAAAGATAAACAGTGAGAGTAACCTAAGATCAAACAGAAATAATCTAATCTTCTTTTGAATAACTCTCTAGGAATCTTTAAAGCAACCTTTTGAGGCAGTCCAGAGGATAGGGAGCACCATAGACTTCCCTGGTTTACACTCTACTAAGCATACTTTAAAAAGATATTTAAAAAAAATATCTCAAGTTGTACTCAAAGGAGCATGGACTCACCACTTAATTTCCTGGTTTCACTCTATTGAAATCATTCCTTAAAACAACCTCTCAAGCCGTACTCAAAGGAACATGGACTTACCAAAAGAGAAACTCCTTGGTTATACTCTATTGAATCATTTCTAAAATAACAAGCTAGATGGAATTGGAGGGAAATAAAGAATCCTCCAATCAGACCTTGCAGAGGAAAACATTAAGACAGTGAAGAGTAAACATAACTAAGGTGCTTTCAAAAGACATTTCTTAGCCTAAAACTTTTACTCTACTATGACAAAGAAATATGGAAACATAATGAAAACAGGAAAAAACAATAACAGATAGAAGCAATTCACCAACAGCCAAGCTCAGGGATCCAGTGATCTAGCCTCCTCCATCAACAAACAAATCAGGGCATCCACAAGATCTAAAACATCAATTTTCCTTCAACTTCCAAGAGACTATGTATTACTTCAAAGAGTCACCAATTGCCAACAATACAATGAGTTCAGATGCAGTATTTATGCTGCAAATGAGGAGGTGAAGCTCAAGATAGGGTTTGAGTATAAGGTAGGAATATAACCTTGATAACCATGTAAGGCTTAAGGTAGGAATATCTGTAGCTAATTCTTTGTTCAATAACTCTATCTTAACTACTAAGGAAAAATAGGTGAAATGTTTGACTTTTAAGGCCTATTCTTAACTTTACAATAATTTCCTTGACATATATAAAATATCTATGCCTGTGTAATAACTACCCAGTGCCTTTATGAAAGGAAAACATGTTGTAGGTGGCAGTTTAGTCTTTGGAGAAGTAACCTCTCCTTTGTTGAGTCATTCGAAGCTGGCTTTGGGTTATTTTTCTGTGTTTTAATCATAAAACTCAACAATTAGGCCTTTGAACCTTGATTTAACCTTCATATTCTGTCCCACTGTCTTTATCCTTTATCTCTGCTTTATGAATATCTATTTATGTATTTTTTTTTTTGTTAAACCTTTGACCTTTATCTTTTAATTACTGTCTTAAGGGATAATCCTCTATTTATCCTTTAATATCAATTTAGCCCTTTAATCCTTCTGTTCTTCATTGTTTGCTATTTCTCTGATCTGTTTGTGCTTTTCGTGTGTAGGGATGCGGTCTTCATGTGTTGGAGGGTTTTATAACCCGTCGATGATCATGATTCATCAAGGGTTAACCTTCATGCAGACCCCTGGATCTTTCATATGAATTTACCTCTGGATCGTCATCAAGAGGTTAATTCCATCATTTTCTTGACTGTCGGAATGCTTTTTGGGCATCACCGCCATTAAAAACCCACACAAAACATAAAACAATGTTAGCTTAAAACCTGCGGAAGGGGTAAAAATGCATTTTTTAGGGTTTGGAGTGTTGGGAGAAATTTGCAGAGGAGGAGGGAGTGTAGAGAGAAGGTTTCCAGAGGTGGAACATGGCAGAGAGGCGAAGAAATTTGAATTTTGGCGCAAGGGGGAGAAAGTGGTTTTGGAAAATGTGGGTTGAGAGCGGTAAGTGGTTTTGAGCAGGGGCTACACGATTCCACTAATCGATTGCCGCGTGGCAAGGTGAAACTTCCCATTTCATGCGGGTCAGGGCCGTTAAACTCTATTGTAAAATTCTGTGTGATATTTAGTTTGAGCCGTTGGATCTCAAGAAGTGAGATCGATGGTGTGAAGGTTTTTTGGGACTGGGGTGCAAGTTTGGGAGGTGGAGCCCAGGTGTGATGATGTGGCAGGATTTTTTGGGTAGTGCAGGGTTATATAATGAATGGGCGGAGTGATGGGAAGTGGAGTGATAACCATTGGATCAGGGCCTAGGGCCTTTGATCAACAGTTGAGGTGTTCCAGAAGAAAATGAGGAGGCGGGGTGAAGTAAAAGGGGCCTCCCTTAATATTTTTTTAAGGTTGGGGGGGGGGGGTTTAATAAGGTTTGTGGGGGTTAACAAAATAAAAGGGGAGGAGCTTATTTCAAATGGGGAAGGGACTAGAAAAGTGGGTAGAGGAAACGGTTTTATGAGGGTAAGGGGCTAAGGCTTTAGGCTGAAAAGGGGCTTAAGGGCCTGTTTTGTGCAAAAGGGTGCTTTTAGCATAAAAACAGAGTTTTTATGAAAAATTAAAGGGTTCGATAGGCTTAGAAGTTAGTTTTAAACAATATAAAAAGGGTTTTTACATTTTTAAGGATTTTTAGACAAAATGATGAATTAAGGGGGTTTTTTTAGGGGAAAGAAGAACTGGGTTTTTATAGGGGAAAGGGGATGAATGAGGGTGTAGATGAGGTGATAATATGAGGCAAACAAGCCTAGAAAATGGATTTTTCTTTGTAGCACGGTAAACTTTGAGAAGGAAAAAGATAGGTATTTTTAGTAGAACAGTTAGGTTTAGGATAATGAAGGTAGTGAGATTTCTAGAACTCACAATGTTTCCTCAAATATTGTTTCTAGAAATCTAGGCTTTATAACTTATTCATCCTTTGATATCAACAAAATTTACTAATGACTAATAGGTGGAAGAAAAGGAAGGATTCTAAAGATATCACTGTGTGATTAGATCCCAAACTTGTCAAAATGAGTTTATCTTTCCTAAATGATCAAAATTTGAGTTGAACTTCATAATGGAATCCATAGAAGGTTTGAGAATGATCTGTGTGAAATCATCACCAAATGGCCAAAATAAACATGTCAATTCTCAAAGACCAAAAGAAAATATAAAATCAGTGATCTCAGCAAACTACAAGCAAGAAAGGGTAAAAGGGTTGGCTTGAACTCCATGATGAAAACAAAGGGATATTTTGAAGGTGTTGTTGTGCGCAATCATCCCAAAGTTTTCCAAGGTGAATATGTCAGGCCTCAAATAGAAAAGGTATAGAGAATATCAGTAAGAAAGGTAAATTCAAGGTTTTTTTTTAGTCACCTGCAAAGAAAAAGATGATTTAAGCTCCAAGATAAGGACAAAGGAATTTTATGAGATGATTATACTATGTAAAGCATCCTAAGGTTGTTAAAAGTGAATTTATCATGTTTCAAGAAGTTAGAGAAGGGTCAAATTCATCACTTCAATCACCTACAGAGCAAAAGGTCAAATAACATTAGTGAGAAAGTGAAAATGACTTAATACATTCCAAAGTGGGTTTGCAAAGTTAAAACTAATCCCAAGCCTATAAAGGGTCATTTCGTATGCCATATGAGTCATTGTGCCCTTGCAAAATCATTAGAGCAGTCAGAGGAGAAATTTTTTTGAGCTTCCAAGTCAAATTAGGACAAATTTGTTTGGCGTTGCGTGCCTGGGTTTGGGTGCTGCGCTGATCCAGATTTATGCAAGAACACAACAGAATAAACATATAACCATAAATACAAAGATGCAATGGAAATAACACTTCATTTCATTAATATCAAAGAACTAAAATTTTCTTACAGACAGAATGGAAATAAACTAGCTAGGGCGCTGGTAGCTATCTCTAAGAAGAGATGTGGCGGCTACAGGACTCTGAACTGAGTTACAATGAAGCTCAAGGGCCTATTTATTATTTAGAAACAATGTAAAACCCTAAACATCCAAAACCCTAACCCTAGGAGATGAAGCGCCAAAACTATGGGCCCCGTTTGGGTAAATTGGTGTTTCAACTTCCCGGGGACGTAACTTTGGCATACGATCTCCGTTTGACGTGAACCATACCTCGTTAGAAATATTTATTCGAGGAATACAAATTTTGAGTGAGAAAAATTGATCCATGGACCCATGTTGCTCCCGTTTTTCCCAAAAAACGTCGTTTAGGGCCTTAAAATGGCTCCGGAAGTTCAGGACCCGAAAAATTGCTAAAAATAGTAAGTTGTGCCGAATCTGAAAAATTGAAAGAGACAATGGTGGGGCCCCAAGTGGAATAGGTGAGTGACCACCAATATCCACCTAGATCATTCCTCCCCCCTTAGGAAGCAATGGTCCCCATTGCGTTAAGTTCCTCCATGAGATGAGGAAATTTCTGCTGAACTTGGTCCCTGGTGAACCACTTTCCTTGGTGTAGGAGTTGGCCAGCTTTGACAACCTAATACAGTTGGATCTTCTGTTGGCGAGTGTTCTTGATTTACATGTCCATGATATAATCTGTGGTGGCTTGTTCCATGCATTCTAGGTTTTAACTCTGTTGGTGTGAGTTGTTTTGCAATGTCAGAGGTGTCCAGTAGAGGTGGGAAGTAAGGACAAAGGCGGTCCACATTGAATACTGGGTGCAGACCAAGGAATGGTGGAATACTGAGCTCGAAGGAATTTTTCCCTACAACCTTGGTGATGGTGTACGACCCATATTGGAGCGGGTGAAGCTTGCGGTGGGGTCCAATGAGGCGCTCCTTATGCAAATGTAGCCATACTTTGTCGCCCACCTAGAAGTTGTGTGGCACCCGATGTTGATCATGGTGTTTCTTGTACTTAGAATTGGCTCTATCCAATATGTCATGAACCTATTGGAAGATGTGTTGAATGCACTCGATGAAGCTATTTGCTTTTTCAACTTCAGATTGGACATGAGCCGAATCAGCCTGAGTAGCTGCAAATGGCATGGCTATGTCAATGGGACATAGTGGTTGGAATCCTAAGCCCACCTGAAAGGGGATATGGCTGATTGAACTGTGGAGAGCCCAGTTATAACTATGTTGTACATAGGGGAGGCTCTTGTCCCATGTGAATGGATTCTTTGAATTTTACATGCGCTGAATGTGTACAATCATTCTGTTGATGACCTCTGTCTAGCCATCTGTTTGGGGATGGAAAGTTGTGGACTTGGTGAGCTTGGTGTCCAGCATTGACCAGATACTAGACCAAAATGTGCTGAGGAACCTGCTATCCTGATCTGATATGATAGGTTGTGGGATCCCAAAGTGCACCCACACTTGTTCAAAGAAGAGTTTAGCAATGGCTTCTACTGTGATATTCTTCTTGCAGGTTTCCATAATGGCCATCTTCAAGAATCTGTCGACGACCACGAGAACACAGTCATTTCCATGCTTAGTAGAAGGCAGGCCCGACATGTAATCCATGGAGATGGATTCCCAAGGTCGACTAAGGGTAGGTAGTGGAGTATATAAGCCTTGCTTCTTGATGGTCAGTTTGGAAATGGCATAAGCAGTGCAGGATCTGATGTGCTTCCCGACATCCTTTCGAAGGTTCGGCCAATAGACATACTTCTGCAGTACTGATACTATTTTCTCAACCCTGAAATGCCCAGTGACTCGACTGTAGTGTGCTTCCAATATCATCTTGGCACGCTCGCTTGAAGGAACACAAAGGTGTCCTAGGTGACATAAAAGTGCATCTTGGAGGTGAAAATTTGGAACTTGCATACCCCCCAAGAGTGCCTTGTAAGTGTGGCCAAATTCTAAGTCACTCTCGTAGAGAAGCGGCCAATCAGAAGTCTCATGCCCACAAGAGTTGAGAACAGTGGTGAGCGCCACGATCGGTGGTTGGCTGAGGCAATCTGCAACATTATTGGTGCTACCCTTCTTGTACTTGATGTTCAAATGAAACTATTGCAGATATGTGGACCACTTCTAATGGTGATCATTCTACAACTTCCCTTGTGTCTGTATGAATTGCAGGGGTCGGTGGTCTGTGTGGATGATTGTTTCCTTCCCCAAAATGCAATGCTTCCATTGTCGACAAGCTTGCAAAATGGAATACATTTCTTTTTCATAAGTGGGACACTTGCGAACTATGTCAGACAATGTCTCACTGTGATATGCCACTAGATTTCCCTATTGAGTAAGAACTGCCCCAATAGCATAGTCAAAGGCATCTGTCTCGATCTCAAATGGCTATTGCAAGTCTGGTAATGTGAGCACTGGGGCAGAACAGAGGCGATTTTTCAATTCTATAAACGCCTTCTGTTGAGGTTCCCAACAAAAGAATTTTGTTCTCGCTCCTCCCTTGGTGACTTGACTCAAGGGCCAAGTGATATGAGAGAATCCCAACATGAACCCACGGTAGAAATTATCAAGACCCAGAAAGCTGAGAAGCTCTGTTATAGTGGTTGGGGCTAGCCAATCCCGAATGACTTGGATCTTGGTTGGATCCACGTGCACCCCCCTTTCATCAATAATGTATCCTAGATATTGAACCTAGGTCATGCCAAAAGTGCACTTCTCCAAATTGGCACACAGCTTGTTTTGCCGCAGTGTTTGGAGGACTTGTCAGATGTGGTGGTGGTGCTCTTCCCAAGTCTGGCTAAAGATCATAATGTCATCCAAGTACACCACTACAAATGAGTTGGTGAATGGCTACAAGATGTCATCCATCAACCTCATGAAGGTTACAGGAGCATTCGTCAACCCGAAAGGCATGACCAACGATTCGAAAAGGCCTTCCTTGGCTTTAAAGGTAGTCTTCCACACATTGGAGGGTTCAATTGGTACATAGTGATACCCAGAATTCAAGTCGATCTTGCTAAAATATTTTACACCTTTGAGTTGGTCCAGAAGGTGATCAATATGTGGGATCGGGTACCTATTCCGGACAGTGATCTTGTTCAACGCCCGATACTCAATACAGAGTCTCCACGTCCCATCCTTCTTCTATATCAACATGATCGGGCTCCCATAGGGCGATGAACTTGGTCGGATGTGACCTTTCTACAGCAACTCCTGAATCTACCTCTTTATTTCATTGTTCTCCAAAACAGAGCGCCAATAGATCGGTCCATTGGGTAACGGCGCACTTGGGGTCAGATCAATCGGGTGCTTGACCTGACAGTGTAGAGGAACCCTTGTGGGTGAGGGGAAGATGTCCCTGTACTCCTCCAAAACCTTATCCATTTGTTTTTGTTGTGCAGAGGAGCCCTGTCTAGAGGTCGTGGCCACAACCTTCTTCTTGCCCTAGGGGCGGATCATCAGGAAAACTAATTTCCTGGTTTGGGAAATGAGCTTACTGCATTGTTTTGCAGTAACCAGAGAGATAGCGACATGGGGTGGTACCTCTGGTATCTTGTACAACTTATTTCCCAAAGTAACAATAATAGCATGAGGCCGAGACTCATACACAACATGACGCTTCCACAAGTATGGTCGTCCTAATAATACATCAGAAACATCAATAGGAGCAACGTCACATAATACCTCATCCATGAAGGGCTTGATGCTATGTAATGTTCCTTTTTCAGGAATATTTCCCTGCTGCTCAATAGGAACGCTGTATAAGGAAAAACATGCAAATGAAACTTAGGGCAGGGCTGGGATCCTCTTATATATGTTGTGGGGGACTTATGTATGCAATTTCTTCAAAAACAAATGGGTTTAGATGCATTAAATAGATCTGCCACAAACTGGTATCAATGAGATATTTCCTCCTAAGAAATTAAAAATCAAAAATTTAATCTAAACCAGAGATTGACTGAAGGGGAATTTACTGAATATGTCACCTCTAAAGAGAGGATGAGATTCAGAGGCTATCTGGCCCTTTTCAGACTCTGTCTATAGACTCTTGTCGAGAGGTAATATCCCAAAAGGGTTTACTCAACAAATCATGCATGGAAAATGCATTATTCAGGTATGATGGCTCCAGCTACCATAAAATATTTATGAGAATGCTCAGAAACCAATAGAACAACAAAACTCTTTACTCAACTTTTAACATCAGAAAGATGGGGAAAAGCAGCAATTTATACACTAAAATAGGTGTATAAATAAATATGCATGTGAACAAGGGAAATGGCTCTGGGATATGTTATATTAGGTTAAGAGGAATTCCATGTTGAATTTCAGCTCAAGAAAATACGTTTTTCTATGTTAAATAGTTCCTCCTTCCCGACTAGTCAAGAAAAACCCTGATTTCCCATGACCTAAATTATGTAGAAAAGTGCTGAAGCTTGGGCAGCGTAATTTCTAAAGGGAATGAATAAGTTTATGCAGAAATATCATTATTTAGGCTTAGAATAATATTAATTTAGCTTATGCATGGAAAAACAAGCATTTCTATGAAGAAAAACCCTGCAATGAGTTGCTGCAACACATAGGAAAAAGACTGCAGATTATATCAGCATTATTTTTTAGGGGTTTTAGCTGCTGTAAGTGAAAAATCATATCTATGACATATCTATGGCTGAAAAATCAGATCTATATCAGATCTGGAAACTACTCATCCTTCTCTACAATATCCCCTTGGAATTTCATCAAAATAATGTCGAAATAAGTGTAGATCTAACATATAAGCTATAGAACTTCAGAATGCTCAGAATTTCTGAAGATGAACTTATTATAACAGAGATCAGATCTGAAAATAGCTTAAAAAACAGCTACATCAAATATTTACAAAGTGAGAGGCAAGGCTCAATCACTGAAGATCATCTATTGCACAAAATTGGAATAACAAATAAACCCTAAAGTTCAGAAATGAAATTATTGAGAGGGATTGTGCAGTAGCTGAATAAAAATGAAGTACATGCTATACAATATAGATTTGAAATAAAAATAAGAGAGATATCCTCTTCTGGGTGGTCACAAGACACCCTCCTTGAGAGAGAACTCCTCCAAAACACTAGATCTATGCAGATCTAGGATACCACTTGCTACAAAAGATAGCAGCTGCAAAACCCTCAACAGGATCAGCGCTACTCATGAATATGGAGCTTGGCCTCAAAATAGATAGTGGCTCATTTTAGTACATTCTCCTCCAAGATCTACTCAAGGAAGGAGGGACGATTCCTAAACAGGAAATCCTCTTCCCTTAGGCTAAACAACCTACAGAGCTAGAGTTGCTCAAGAAAACTCTATTTCGAAAATACTTCAACAACCGTTTCTTGAGCCCTCTCCTCCTTTTTATAACTTGAAGGGGTGCACAAACCCTAAACCACTTCAATGGACTTAACCCCTTTCACATTGGATCCCTCTTCTAAAACTGTGCTGGTTCTCCAAGGTGGTCCAATTTCTGTTCACACACAAGTGGATTTTGTTACAAAAGGCCCAGATTTATCCCTTGTCACATTGGGCATGTATTTATTCTTTGACTTAAGGAGTTTTTCTTGTCCTCCTTAACATTTTATTCATCAATCATGAAATACAAAAATGAACAAGGAAAAATTAATGTTCCAATTAGCTGAAGCTAATTTAGGAACATTACAGTCTCCCCCTCCCAAATGTTGCTTGTCCTCAAGAAACTGCAAGGAAGAACCAAACTTCTCCTTCCCCTTCTTTGGCCTCATCAATGGATCCCATCATGGCTGAAAATGGTAAGCAATGAATCTGCCCTCCAATGACCTTCTCCAAGTGCAAGATAGCAAGTGTACATCATGAGAAATGGGGGTACAAGTGGTGATCTTCTTGTTTCTCAATGGCCTCATCAGGTAGGAGTGATGAAGAGCACGGGGAAATTTTTTCCCAATGAGTGTCTCCCACACCCATGCTATCATCCAAATAAAAGTAGCCATCCTTGATAGCTCATAAAAACAATCATTAATCCCCATGATGTGCATTGAGTAGGGGCTACAAGGCTGGAAATGAGGGATGAATATATCCAACTCACGCTGTCCCTCTTCCCACTATTGATGGATGTGGAGCTGTGGATCCTGGGATGAAAAACCGTGGTCACCATGAAGCCAAAAGGAATCTAAAACTTCATGATCTCCTCCATTGATTTCAATGAACCTCCTTGCCCACCCTCTTATGCATACAGTGAAAATTTATCTTCACCATATTTGCTCCAAAAGACATGTGGACTAACTGCCATATGGTGTGTTGGATGGTGAAAATAGTCCCTCCCTTGAGACCAGTGTTGTCCATCATCTTGCTGCCTCAAGTCATGATACCATAAGTGGCCATCCCACCACTTGCTTGCTAAAATAAGCTTCTTCAAAGCTTGGAAATGATAAAGGAAAATAAGTTTTGGCTGAATGGAGATCAAGAAGAACATGTCTTGCTCTAATTCCTCCCATGTGAGCGGCTCCCCTTCATGATACAAACTCAAGGCATGACTCTTTGTAGAAGTTGATACAATGTACCATGCAGTAGCCACAAAAAGTTCCCCCTCTTCTTGAAATACAAATGAATGGGGGAGAGTGCATTCCCAATGGACACATTCATCCAATGTAGCATTCCTCCTCTCCCACACATCCTCCTCATAAAAGTAGAAACATCAAAAACATAGGGAGCAAGAATAGAAATTATGTTAGCTGCCATATGCAACAAATATGAATGGAAATGATCCCTCAGATGCAACCAACACAGTTTGGACCTCAACTGCAAAAGAGACTACTGAAAAATGTGGTCTCCCAACCACTTGCATGCTGCCCCAATCTCTTCATAAGCTTGGAGGGACTGAATGATAGATGAGGCAATGTAAGTATGTCCTCCAAATAAAAATCCCTCCCCAAGTCCTCCTAGGGAGAGGTCAACAATACTGCTCATGGCCTCAAGTAGACCATGCAACCTCAAAGAAAGAATGCTCCTCCTTGGAGCAACACTCTGCAAATGTATGGTTAAGGAAGAAATATGTAAATCAACAAGTAAATAAACAATGTCATTACCATAGATTTTTCTCATGAAAAGGGAGCAGCTCATAGATGAGCCTCCTTCCATCCTCAAAGATAAGAGAGGAGACTGATTTAACTCTTCCCAAGAGTCATGTGCATGCATAGCTCCCATGCCAAATGTAGATGTGGAAAGGTTGTTACCCTTCCCCTGTTTCTCCTGCCACAGTGCGGAAACTGAAATGAGAGTGGGGGTGGATGATATTGAGAGACTATTTCTCTCCTCCTTGAGCCTACCCAAGACTCTCAGCACTGCATCAAGACCTCCCAAGGTCTCCAATTCTTTGAAATCAATGAGCAATGCCTCACCATGTGAAGCACTCACCTCCTCTTGCTGATCAAGTGGCCTCCTTGGTGCAATGTCTTCAGGAGATGAGACATCATCTAGTGGTGTCTGAATACATGAATGGAGAAAACCCTTCATGCTTCCACTGTGCAATCCAATCACCTCTTTAGGTGCATCAACTTCTGCAATAGATAGGAATGAGATTGGTCCTCTTCCCCATCTTCTCTTGGTATTATCATGCTTTTGCACCTTCTCCACCTCAAGGGCTTTTGAAATGCATCCCTCTTGATATCTCTTAGGGAAGATCTTATTCCTCCCTTACTGATCTTGCACAGTGTATTGCAATTCTGTTGTTCTAGATTAGCAACACATAGGAATGTAGATCTCTCCATGCAATGGGCTGAAATGAAAACAGATGAATCTTTGACTATACCTTGGTGAAATGTAGAAGCAAGAACTTCTTCTGAAATTGTGTAGTCTTCCTCCCTTAAACATGAAGGATGCTCCTCCAAGGTTGTGCCAGCTCTAGTACAAGTCTCTACCCCCTCAACCTCCTTGAGATTTTCTTGAATACCTTTCAAGGTCTGGAAAAGAGTAGGGGGATCTCTCTTTCTGTCATTCCTCCTTCTTCTCCTCTTTCTCTTAAAAAGAAAGTAGGTGTGGAACAACATTGTAAATCAGATTGTGTGGCTGAATGCTCACACACATCATAATAAGTATTGGGTACTTCTCCATCTTCTTGAAATTCGCTAGGAATTTCACTGTAGCTTCTTCCACTTTGAAACCCTCTTGGAGTTTCACTGCACCCTTCTTCTTCCATTGGTTGAACCTCCTTGGAGAGGCCCTTTTCTGATCTAAAAATGGATGAAAGTAGTTTCATCCTCTCCATAATTTTTCTCTTTCTTATTCTCTTGATTCACTGATAGCTTGATATCACAGGTTGTGCCAAAGATCATGCTCTGATACTACTGTAATGTTCCCTTTTTCAGGAATATTGCCCTGCTGCTAAATAGGAACGTTGTATAAGGAAAAATATGCAAATGAAATATAGGCCAAGGCCGAGATCCTCTTATATATGCTGTGGGGGACTTATGTATGCAATTTCTTCAGAAACAAATGGGTCTAGATGCACTAAACAGATCTCCCACAAACTGGTATCAGTGAGATATTTCCTCCTAAGACATTAACACTCAACAATATGATCTAAAATAGAGATTTAATGAAGGTTAATTTACTGAATATGTCACCTCTAAAGAGAGAGTGATATTTAGAGGCTATCTAGCCCTTTTCAGACTCTGTCTATAGACTCTTGTCGAGAGGTAATATCCCAAAAGGGTTTACTCAACAAATCATGCATAGAAAACAAATTATTCAGGTATGATGGCTCCAGATACCATAAAATGTGTATTATAATTCTTATAAACCAATATAAAGAACAACATAACTCTTTACTCAACTTTTAACATCAAAAAGATGGGGAAAAGCAACAATTTATGCACTAAAATAGGTTTATAAAGCAATATACGTGAGAAAAAGGGAAATGGATCTGGTATATGCTATATTAGGTTAATAAGGACTTCCATGTCAAATTTCAGCTCAAAAAAATGTGTTTTACTATGTTAAACAGTTCCTCTTTCCCGACTAGTCAAGAAAAACCCTGATTTCCCATGACCTAAATTATGCAGAAAAGTGTTGAAGCTTGGGAAGAATAATTTCTACAAGGAATGACTAATTTATGCATAAATATTAGTATTCAATATTATAATAATATTCATTTAGCTTAGGCATGGAAAAACAATCATTTCTATGAAGAAAAACCCTGCAATGAGTTGCTGCAACACATAGGAAAAAGACTACAGATTATATCAGCGTTATTTTTCAGGGGTTTCAGCTGTTGTAAGTGAAAACTCAGATCTATGACAGATCTATGTCTGAAACATCAGATCTATACTAGATATGGAAACTACTCAACCTTCTTTACAAGATCCCCTTGGAATTTCATCAAAATAATGTCGGAATAAGTGTAGATCTGACATATAAGCTACAGAACTGCAGAATGCTCAGAATTTCTGAAGATGAATTTATTATAACAGAGATCATATCTGAAAATATCTTAAACAATAGCAACATCAAATATTTACAAAGTGAGAGGCAAGGCTCAATCACTGAAGATCATCTATTGCACAAGACTGGAATAACAAATAAACCCTCAAGTGCATAAATGCAGTTCTTGAGAGGGAATGTGCAGTAGCTGAATAAAAATTAAGTACATGCTATACAATACAGATCTGAAATACAAATAAGAGAGAGATCCTCTTCCGGGTGGTCACAAGACACCCTCCTTGAGAGAGAACTCCTCCAAAACACTAGATCTCTGCAGATCTGGGATACCAATTGCTACAAAAGATAGTAGCTGCAAAACCCTCAACAAGATCAGCGTTGCTCATGAATATGGAGCTTGGCCTCAAACCAGATAGTGGTTCATTTCAGTACATTCTCCTCCAAGAGCTACTCAAGGAAGGAGGGAGGATTCCTAAACAGGAAATCCTCTTCCCTTAGGCTAAACAACCTAGAGAGCTAGAGTTGCTCAAGCAACCTCTATTTCGAAAATACTTCAACAACCATTTCTTGAGCCCTCTCATACTTTTTATAACTTGAAGGGATGCATAAACCCTAAACCACTTCAATGGACTTAACCCCTTTCACATTGGATCCCTCTTCTAAAACTGCGCTGGTTCTCCAAGGTGGTCCAATTTCTATTCATACACAAGTGGATTTTGTTACAAAAGGCCCAGATTTATTCCTTTTCACATTAGGCATGTGTTTATTCTTTGACTTAAGGAGTTTTTCTTGTCCTCCTTAACATTTTATTCATCAATCATGAAATACAAAAATGAACAACGAAAAATTAATGTTCCAATTAGCTGAAGCTAATTTAGGAACATTACATGCTATAGGGAAGGCGACACTGTTGGCTGACGCGGAGATCTCATCCTTGGTGAAGCCACCCAATGGTGTATGGATGTGGGTGAGATGTGGTCGACAAGCCCAACTGCTTCACAACATCTGCTGAAATGAGGTTCTTTTGGCTCCCATTTTCGACAATGAACTATATTGGGGAGCCCTTTACCCATATCTGGGAGTGGAAGAGATGTTCCTCCTCCTCTAGATCTTTCGGTTCCTCCTTCTGGATCTTCGTAGTGGCAATAGTGGCGTTGGGCTCCGTGTCAATAATATGTTTCCCTTTTTCATTCCCCTTGTCAGGTTCTGATTCAGAGTTGGAGCATGCATGTGACTCAGAAGCCCTCATCTCGGCCACCAGCAACTGCTTGGCCTGACACTCACTTGTGTTGTGAGTGGAGCTCTTATGGAACTTACACCACTTTCCCGTGTCCTTCTTTCACTTTGCGGTGTTTTTATTTTCTTGTGGCTTCGACAGGTTGTCTTGAGTCGCCATGCTTGGCTCCATCCTTCACTCTGCAGTTTGGGAACACCTTTCCCTTGCTTTTGATTCACAGATCTTGGCAGCATACCGATATGCCGTACCAAGCAAGGAGATGTTGAGGAACTCCATTTCCTCCTGAATGTATCTATGCAGAAAACTACGATACATTAGCACCATATGTTTCTCTGAATCTTTGATACCCAAATTTGTGCGCAGGGTATGGAATAGATTCATTAGCTCATGCACATCTTGATCCCTTTGTTGTCGTAGCATTGTCCATTGTATGTACTTGTCCTCATAGCTCCCCACAGGATAGTATTGTTCCTTGATGGCGTCTCGAAAATAATTCCAAGTGGGTACGACCAAGAACAGAGAGGGTTCTGTCTCATCCTTTCTCTCACAGTGGGTTTCCCACCAGTCCTTGACATGGGGGGCAGCTTTGAGGAGTGCAAAAATAATCTTCTCCCGGTCGGAAAAGTAATGAACTGAGAAATATTCTTCTAATAGACTCAACCATCTATCTATAGCATCTGCATCTATTTGACCCTCAAATATGGGAATGTAAAAATTTACTTGTACCTTAAAGGGATTCACACCTCCAGAGTGGCCGCTTGATGCAGATGCACTACCGGTGGGCAGCTATTGAAGGATTTGGGAAAAGCTATCCATCATCATGTTCCTTTATTTTTTGAGGGCCTCCTCGAGCAATATTTTAATAGGATCTCCTGCTCCCTCATTTTTCTTTTCATCCCCCATGGGCGTCCGTTGGGGTTTGTGAGGCTTATCTTACAAAGGTTCCACAAGATCGAGCCCTAACTCCTTATACCCCAACCTCGTTGGGGACATGCAAAGAAGGATCGAGAAAAAGAAGACCGCTCTGATACCACTAATTCGGATTTATACAGGAATGCAACAGAATAAACATATAACCATAAATACAAAGATGTAGCGTAAATAACACTTCATTTCATTAATATCAAAGAACTGAAATTTGCTTACAGACAGAATGGAAATAAATTAGCTAGGGTACTGGTAGCTATCTCTGAGAAGAGATGTGGCAGCTATAGGCCTCTGAACTGAGTTACAATGAGGCTTGAGGGCCTATTTATTATTTAGAAACAATGGAAAACCCTAAACATCCAAAACCCTAACCCTAGGAGATGAAGCGCCAAAACTATGGGCCCCGTTTGGGTAAATTGGTGTTTCAACTTCTCGGGGAATTAACTTTGGCATACGATCTCTGTTTGACGTGAACCATACCTCGTTAGAAATATATATCTAAGGACTACAAATTTTGAGTGAGGAACATTAGTCCATGGACCCATGTTGCTCCCATTTTTCCCAAAAAACATCGTTTAGGGCCTCAAAACAACTCCGAAAATTCAGGACCCAAAAAATTGCTAAAAATAGTAAGTTGTACCAAAACTGAAAAACTGAAAGAGAAAATGGTGGGGCCCCAAGTGGAATAGGTGGGTGACCACCAATATCCACCTGGATCATGCGCCCTTGGAAAAATTCCTCCATACATTTTACATTGGCAGTGTGCGCCTAGGAAGTGGCACTACGCGCTTTGCAGGGCGCTGCTCCCTTGCCTGACACACCCACAAAAAATTCATTAAGGCGTTGTGTGCCTGGGACTAGCACTATGACCTCATCTTAGGCATTGTGCGCTTGGCCAAGAGGGCTTCCTAATAAAATTGGCCCCTCATACCACTTCAAAATCTCTCTCAAGCCTCCTCCAAGGTTCTCTAAGCACTGGTAGGGTTATGTACATGTCCTCAACTCATTCTCAATCATTTTTGATGATTTAATTGAAATAAATTGGGACCCTAAGAAGCAACCCTAATTCTTAAACTTGACATTACTTTTTACCATCATTTTCATCTATTTGTAAAGACAATCAGTGATAAACATAGGGGTTTCACTATTGAGGATGGTCTTACATCTAAGCTTGTCCATACCTCCATGACCTTCATTCAACACTCCTTCCATTCACTTGCAAAGGTTTCCATTCCATTACCCTCTTTCCATCTCAATTTTACATCAGCACCCTTGGGTTTTCCAAACAAATTTTAAGGATGTCAAGAGGAGAACCTAGAATGGTTGTAGAGGGCACATGTTGGGATCTGATTTTGCTGATCTGGATTCACTATGGTAGAGAGACATGCAGAGTAAAAGTGATAAAGATGAAAAGGATGAGTTTATGTCCATACATAAGCAAATTTCATTATCTCATCAATGTTCCAAGATCAAATCCACTCAGTGATAAAGCAAACAATATTAAAGGCAAATCAGGCTTAGAGGCTTAAGACAGAGGTTAGAAGGCAGATCAGTTTTAAAGGCATAAGATAAAAAATATTAAGGACAAATAAAAGGCAAAGATGAAGATAAAAGAATACAAGCATATTAGAAGAGTTCTTAACCAGCAAAATCCCTTTTTGACACTTTTTGCACAATTTTGAAACTTTGACAGTTGGTTAGCAGAAAAAGGGCCAGTGGCACTGCGCTCTTTTTTTGGGCACTCAATGAAGGAATGGTTTAATTTTTTTTGTTCATCAGGTCAAGGACATCACCCACAAAAAAATTCAGATCATTTGGAGCAGAATTGGTCCTCCAAAAGTGCCAAAAACACCCAAAAAATCACCTTTCTGCCCTATTTTTAGAGTTGGCACTGCACCCTAAGAATTCTTGGGAGAATGCGTTTTTGGGTAGGAAAATGGAAAAAAAATGGAAAAATAAAGGTAGAGATGGAAACTAGACTGGACAGGCTTTCCAATGCACTATCATGGAGCTCATTTGGAAAACTGGAAGACCTCCAAATCTTGGTTACAAAACAAGCAATTTTTCCGGTGCACGCGCTGTGCCCTGGACCTGGCGCTGCACCCTTGGACCTCAGTGTTGCACCCTTGCCCTCAAATTAAAAAAAAACACAAAAATTTATTGAAAAAATATGTTTTTGAGGAATTTTATGGCAAATCACTCCTAGTTAGCTCAGAATTTATGTTTGAAGTTATTTTTGCATTTATTAAGTTAGATATTTTGTGCCTTGGGCCTTACATGGTCTCTTTGGACAAAAATGGCATTTATGATGTATTAATGACATTTTGGAAACCCTAGTTAGGGTTTTGGTCCTCCTTTGCTAGTTAAATATTGCAATGAGGCCTCATTGTACATGTTGGTTGGTTGCTGAGCTTAATATGATGTAGATTTTAAGTTTGTTGAAGAAATTGGCTTTGAAGTGTTGTGATTGCTTTGGATTGAGCATCAATGGATCAAGCCCATTCCTAGGATTCATGAGCTCTATTATATGGTAATTTTTTCCACCCTTGTATTTGTTTACTTTATTTTTCATTATGATCATGGTTTCTTTTATCATAGGACATAAATTTTAGAATAGGATATGCTTTCTTGGGACCCTACTTCTGTCTGCATCCTTGTATCTCTATGTTTTCTTCCTTGAAGTTTAATTAAAGAATCCTTAAATGCTATTTATTTTCATTGAAATGTTATGTTAAAAGTTCTCTTTGTTTGAAGGTAATGTTCAGAGAATTCGTAACTGCTCTCCAAGATTACTTATTTGTTTTTTTTAGGTCTATTTAGCAAAAGTCTAGTTGAATAATCCTTCATTTCTCTTCAAGTTTTACGATGCTATCATCCTGAAATATTTTCTTGTTTCTAGTATGTTGAAGGATCCTTAATTTCCCTTTGAATCTACTGCACTCATAACTTCATGTTCATTTCACACTCACTAAACCTACTTAGATCCATTTGGCCTTGTTAACTTTCCCTATGAAACACCCTTGACCTATTGTTGTACTTTTCAAGACCTTTGCAGACTCCATAGCCCAATGGATTGATCTTTTCTTACTCTACCTATTCTTCTTGACAACCTATCCAACCAAACAAACAAAGAAAAAAAACCCTAATCCTTATAACTAGCCTAAAATCAAAACCCTAAAATCAAACAAGTTACATCCTTTACATAAACATAGAGAGAGCCTTCTCTGAGTCCAGGAAGGCTAGGTCCTAGGACTCCAAATATTGGTTTGATGTTACCCTTGTCTTTTTGGTCATTACCAATCTGCCAAAATTACGGGGACCTAACAAAATTCATCGTCGTTATGAATCTAACAACACTCGTTTCACTCAATCCAATGTTGTATGATTAAGTTATGATGTTTTGAAGTTTTCAGGCAACAACTAAAAAAATTAGTAGGTTTTATGACTGGGATGTTTACTGCTAACATCATCAAAATTATTCTGCAGGTATGGACCAATGAGGATATCCCAAGTGGCATCCTTGTACTAGGCGAGTTTTCGCAGTTTGAATGGTTCATTTTGTGTTGTGGTGGACCAATGAGGGTGTGTCATGTGGCCCAAATAAAGGTCGCCATGTGGCACCCCATGATGGGCCAAAATTTGGTTTATGGTCAGACAACCTCAACAGGGTTCGAAAACCCAACCTTGCATCCAACATCCAAGTGCCGTTCCACTAAGCCATGAGGGTGGTTCTTAACCCCTAAGGGCTTGAGTCCCTATTTAATTTTTAAATGGCACATATATATGGAGGAGGGGTCATTTGGTCATCCTCGGCCTCCGGTCACCTAGAACACCACATGATGAGCACAAAGGAAGTTGGGATCAGTACTTAGCCCGACCACTGGTCACAGAACTTCACATATAACTGCAGGTTGAGCAGAGTTAGCACCAACATGTGTGGGGGATTAATACTAGCCCTAGGTCTCGGTCATGCTATTCTGACATGAGCATCGATGGAGCCAAAAAAGAGCGCCAGAGGGAAGTGTCTAAGGTTTAGCCCTAGGATATGGTAGCATGATTTTGCATAGAACCGTGGAGAGCACTCACAGGTGGGGAGGTTTAAATGGGGACTAATCCCATACCATATGGCCACTAATGTGACCTTGGTGCGTAGAATCAAAGGCTCAGTGGTAAGGGCAGACTATTGGCACGTCCCTCAGCCCCATGGGCACCAAACGACCATTGAATCGACATATAAGGGGCCTAAGCCAGTGGGGGCGGCTGGTTAGGCCTAGATCGTGGCCATATGGCCCCCACATGACCATATTATTCCACTTGGAAGGGTTATTGGTAATTTAAAGTGTCCAAGAAATTGCACCTTCGACGGGTGATTTTTCGCCTCTGTAGCGGAAAACGGGGAAAAATTGTAGGGCAATTAAACTACTTGTTGGATTTGTAGGACATATAATAGAAGAAATTAGAACAAAGCTTCAGGATCCATAACTTGGGGACTTTTTGGCCTTTTGGAGCTCAACAAGAGTCTATCTAGGGGTTTTTGGACATCTATTTTCTGATTTGAGCACATATGAAGAGACTTTTTGCAGGTTCAATTCCATGGGTGTATGGATCAATTAGTGTTTTGGAACAATTTGTGAAGGTTTTTAAGCATGGAGAAGGCCTTTTAGGGGTTTTCTTACCTTTAAAATTTTACTCCAATAGTTGTGACTTGTAGGGTTCAACTCATGTTTTCTTTTCTCACTATGTCTTGTTGAGGAAATCTCTTTTTTTGTATTTCAATGTGGAATTGAAGTACTTGTATTCTCATGCATGCTCATTTTAGGATGGAGTACAAGGTCTTTGTAGGAGACACCTTTTCTTGTTGATGGTTTCATGACTGACTGTATATTTTCATGTTGTTTAGAGTGAGAGTTCTTTGCAGGATAATGATTCCTTGAATGATACTATAGCAAATTATTTTCAACAAAATTTATGTACTCTATTTCACTAAATATATGGAGTGTTATAGCTATGTTGGTATTCCCAAAGATGTAGCCCAAGAGGGTTGAAATTCGTCACCAAATTATTTGTTATTGCTCTTCATGAATGCTTGTATGAGTTATATGATGAGATGTTGGTTATGCTTTAAGTTTACATAAAAATCTAGCTCAATACTTGAAGAGACCTTTATAATTTTGTTTTGTTATAAGACCATTTTTTCCTTGAAAAGTGTCAAATAATGATCACTTTTTAGGAAGGAGAACCTCTCCTCCAATTTCATATCAATGTGGTCTTACAAAATTTGAATTTTTCAAGGTAATGCAGTGTGGATCTTCTAAAGAAATTTGGAAAAAGCTCCAAAGAAACTACAAAGGAGATGAAAAGGTAAATAGGGTTAAGCTTCAAACTCATAGAATGCAATTTGAAATTTTAAAGATGAATGAAGAAGAAGATATTGCAACCTTTTTTTCTTCAAGTAGATGGGGTTATGAATACTATTAGAGGATTTGGTGAAAATATTGATGAATTGATAATTGTTCAGAAAGTGTTGATATCTCTCCCATTGAGATTTAATGCAAACATTTTACCCATTGAAGAAATGAAAGCTCTAAAATATATAAAGACGAACGAATTACATAAAATCCTCACTATATATGAGATGAGAACAAGAAAAAATAATTCAAGATTAAAAGAGGTAGCCTTCAAAGCATAAAAGAATATAGAAGGACACAAGGACCATGAAAATCCAAGTCTAATTAAATGAATAAGAAGCTTAATTTGTTAGAAAGGAGGATCTCACAAATATAAAGGTAAACTACCATTCAAATGTTTTAATTGTGGCAGAATAGGTCATTTTTCTTTAAAAATTCCATGTATGCAAAATTTGAATATAGTGATTATGAAGAAAAATATAGATATAGAAACAAATCTCATAAACATAAAAGGGAAATATATCTTAGGAAGACAAGTTTTTATTCCAAAGAAGATGGTAGCTCATTAGAAGAGAATGATTAATGTGCATTTGATGAATACAAAGAAGAAATCCTATTCATGGCAATGGGGACTCAATACATTAAATAAGATAAATGATATACAAAGGAAGAAGACGTTGATGGAGAGGTAGATCTTGACGGGGAATATATCAATGCCTTAGAAGAAATAGAAAGACTCATAAGAAAGATTAAAATTTAGAAGGAATTGTTGCATAAATATGAGTAAGAAAAAATCTTGATAATGATGAATGAACAATCTCTCTAATGAAGTTACAACTAGGAGAGGCAAAGAAATAAGAAGAAATGTTTCTAAGTCAATCCAAAGTAAAGGAAGGACATTGTGATAAACTAGAAGTTGAGATTGTTTCCTTGAGAAAGGATTAATAAAAATCCAATGATTAACTAAATCAAAGTTTCAAGTTTCGAAAGAGTACTCAAATATTATATGATATTATAAGTTGTGAGAGATATAATTTTATTTAAATAAGTATTGTTTGTCACGAAAATTTCAAGGGAGAATCAAGCTCAATGATATAAGAAAAGAAATGTAAAAAATAACCTTAAATATATGCTAATTTGCTCAAAGAATCTAGTAACAATGCAAAAAAAAATGAAGTCAGGGATCAATAAATACATGAATCTATCAACAATAGAATCAACATCAGAAAGGAAGTAATAAATAAACACAAATTTGAGTTTCCTCACAAAGAAAGTCAAAATGGGTTAAAAAAAATAATTCCCCCGAGAAGGCCCTTCACATCCATGCATCAAAATTTCTTCTATGGCTATTTCTATTCATGTAATTATTATTGGTCACAAAGTTATAAATTTTATATCCTAAGTAAGAAATGAATATGTGATGAATAGGAGTTAGGGATCATATAATATCCCAATGAATGGTTGTGTGAGTATCAATCCTAGAGTTTTTAATGAGAATACTGTAAAAAATGACAATTCATTTCCCCCCTTATTAGATCATGTTGAATGTTTGAAGTGAAATAATTTTTGGCACACAGCTAAGAAGAAGTACATTGAGGCCTCCAAATGAAGGCAGAGAAGAACATATTGTTAGAAATATAAATCAAAGAACAAAGCTATGGAGAAAAAAACAAGGGAAGCGTGAATGATGTGGTCTAGTTCTATGTGTTTAAAACAAAGAAAGATAATGGTATACAATAATGGATATTCAAGTCATAGGATAGGAGATAAAATAAAATTTCCCTCTTTAAATGAAATCAAGGGAGGTAGTGTCACTCTTGGAGTTAATACATCAACTACAATAGTGGACAAAGGAATAGTTAGCCTTGTTAATTAAAAAACTAAAGCTCAAGACGTCTTGTTTGTTGAAGGTCTAAATCACAATCTATTAAGTATAAGTCAAATGCTTGATAAAAGACATGAGGTCACATTTTATTCTAAAGGTTGTAAAACAAGGAAGGAAGGATCTGGAAGATTGGTGACAAAAGTGACCAAGACTTCAGAAAATTTATGTCTTTAATGAAGGTAAAAGAAAAAAAATGTTGTGTGTGAGTGTTATCTCTCTCATCTTATTAGTAAAAGAAAAATATGAGAAGTGGGAGGCTACAACATCTCAGGTCATGTTAAGAAGATAAAAACTTTAGAGAGTGAGTTGCAGGAAAACAATGATGAAATCAAAAGTTTGTAGGATGTGAATCAATGATTGAAATGTAAATAAATTGAAGTGAATTATGAAATTTAATTGAAAAAAAAATGACACATGCTGAAATAAAAAATGAAGACCTAAGGAGAAAAAATAAGTTGGTTAAAAAAAAAAGAATAATTGAATATAAAAAGTCTTGAAGCATAAGCTCAGGGAGAACAGTTCCTTGCTCAAGTTATATCAAAAAGGGGGAGAGCTGCAAATAAGGAGAAGCATCATTTCAAGGGGTTCATTCCTTTACAAAAAATGAGAAGTGAAAATGAGAAGAAGTGTAAGGTCAAGGGGATCATCCCTTTGATGTTAAACAAGAGTTAAGTTGCAGGAAAAGAAGAAGGTGCGGGAAAAGGAGAAGTTACAAATAGGGGGGGGGGATCTAAAAATGAGAAGACTTACATAAGAGGAATCATGATAGACAAGGAAAACATTTTGTAGTTATAAAAAGAGAATTTGTTGACAGGTGGGGTCAAATTGCGTTCAAAAGAACTAAATTTGTAGATAAAGTGAAGAAATACAAATAAACATAGAAATTGCAGACATAGTGAAGAATTGCTAGTAGTGGAGAAATTGTAGACAATGTAAAGAATTGTGGACCATCAGACAAGGGAGTTAGAAGTATGAAAACACTTAGAAAATTAGTGGTAGTTTCACAACAATTGTAGACATAATGTGTTTCATTGAAGGAAATCTTCAATTGAAGAAGAATTTTAGATACATAGGTGAATTATTTGATCATGGATAGAGAGGGAGAGTTTAAAACTCAACAGATTTATCCCTTTTCCATTGATGTCAAATGAGGAGAGATTGCACATATGGAGAGCCATTTTGCATTTAGCAATAAAGCTTAAAACTTCTGTGTTGCCATGAAGACAAGGGGGGGATTGTTGAACAATGTGTTGTAATCAATTTCAAAGTTAGGGGGATTCCTTAGTGGATATATCGCAAGTTAAGAGAAAAGGACTCAATCCACAACAAAAGAATAGGGGCGTGAGGCCGAGTAGTAGAGGAGAAAGGTTGAGTAACATAAAATTGTGATCAGAGGCAAGCAAGCAGAGTGTAGTTGGATGCATAATGAAAATACTTGGATCAACAAAAAACAACTTGAATCGATATATTAGCATATATCAGATTAGAACAACAAATCTTAGTCATTTTGGGGAGTCCTAACATGCTTGGAGCTTAACTTAAGGGGGGTCCAAAATGACATTAGGGTAGTAAACCACTAAGAGCATGTGGCATAAAATGAAGGGATTTTCTCCCGTCCTCCTACCAAAACCACCATTTACCCGCCCAAAACTGCTTGAGTAAATACGAAATCGGATGATGTTGATGTGGTACTAGTGGGACTAGGTACAACATGTCCATGATTAGTTAACAAATGGGATTTTTTTGTGGCAGTTAATGGCACCAACAATTAGAGTACCAATATAATTTTTCTCCTATGAGGGCCTCGAAACATCGAAATCCTTTTACTCCCATATGTCACATATTATTTTGATATCCAATATGGTAAGCCCCTAGTCTCAAGTCTCAATCACGAGGTGCTTAAAGATTGGTGCCTAAGAGCTAACTTCCTTACGAACATCATATATTGAAAGTTTTTTAATACAAAGTCTCATGACATTTTCTCGTTACCCAATATGGTTGGAATTTGGTCAATCCCTTACTCACATAGTTGATCCATGTGGATATTGGTGGCCACCCACCTATTCCATTTGGACCCACACCATCAATTCTCTCGGTTTTTCAGTGTAATATTCCCAATTAGCCATGAGCTAGTTGGAATATTCAATTTTGTTTTGTCGCTTTGTTTAAAGAATAAAAGAGAAAATGAGGTCCATAATACTCCTTAATAATGAATAAATCAATGCCAAATGTGAAAGAGACAAATCTTGGAAACTTAATTAAAACACCCTTGGTGTGAAAGGGGCTGGATCACTTTGACTGGGTCAACCTTGACCAAATCAACAATGTTTTCATGGAGGAGTGGCCATCAATGAGGGACAACGCAGTTTTAGATGGAGCTGAATTGTGTGAATGTAGTGATATTTTTGGATGGGGCTTAGGGTTTGCAAGCTCATAACTTATAAAAGGAAGAGGATGGCAGTGATTGTTCATTATGTATGTTGATATATGGTTTTCTGAATATATGGTCTATTTAGACATATATCTTTCTCTTGTTGTTTTGTTGAGATAAAGTGTTGTTTAGCACAGGGTGTTCCTGATCAGGAATCCCACCTCTTCCATTGAGAAGCTTTTGGAGGAGTCTTGCACTAAATTTTCCACTATTTGGCTTAAGGCCAACCTTCTTCTTTAAACTAAAATGTAGATCCTGTTGAGGGTTTGGTTGTTTTTGCAAGCTGCAACAAGTGGAGAATAGATCTCTAGATCTAGGCCATTTCATTGCTCATTTTTAGTGGAGGAGGTTTCCACTTCATTGGGAGGACAATATTGAAGGCCATTCGGATCATTTTCATATCTTGGCATTAGGCCAACCATATTTTGATCCCTAGAATGCAGTTTACTTCCAGATTTGCGTTATTTCTGTAGGTGGAGTTGCAGGGTGGTTTGGCACACCATTTGGAGAGCTGATTTTCTAGTGAAAGGGATCTGCCTTTAACTTTGAAGATCTATTGGAGGAGGCTATTCTATTGCTCATATCAGATCAGCCACACTTTCCAGATCTATATTTTTCAGTAGATCTGCAGTCTTAGATCTCAGATCTACAACTTGTACTTGGTGTTTTGCTGAAAACCCTTGAGGGGTTTTAGAGAGGAGCTTGTATAGTGCTCAGATCTGATATAGATCTATCTTTTGAGGCACATATCAGCTCTAGATCTAATGTATAATAAAATTTTGTAGAAGAGCAAATAAAATAACGTTGTAATGGTTTTCCAGCTCTTATATATGGTTGCAGCACCTCATAAGGAGGGATTTTGTTCATTGGAGACTTGTATTTTATGTTATGCTTCTTATGGCCCATTTCTTATGTACATTTTGCTGTTGTAATAACATATGAAAGGTATCCATATTGGCCTCTTTCTGTTTAAATGATGATTTGCAACATTGTTCCAATATTTTGCACTATATTCCTGCTTTTCCCATTTGGGAATATTCCATTCAGTTTCAACACAACTTACTATTTTTAGCAGTTTTTCAGGTAATGAAATTTCGGATCCGTTTTGAGGCCCTAATGATACAGGTGGATATTGGTGGCCACCCACCTATTCAATTTAAACCCCCACCATTGGTTCTTTTTATTTTTTTAGTTTCAGCTCAACTTATTGTTTTTAGCATTTTTTCGGGTCTTGAACTTTTAGAGTCATTTTGAGGCTCTAAACCAATTTTTTGGGGAAAACCAGGTGCAACATGGGTCCATGGACCAATTTTCTCACTCAAACATTTTATTCCTTTGATAGATATTTCTATCAAGGTATTGAGCGCATCAAACAAAGATTATATGCCAAAGTTATGTCCCTGGGAAGATTGATGTATCAATTTACCCAAATGGGGCCCAAATTTTTGGCGCTTCATCTCCTCGGGTTAGGTTTTTGGATGTTTATGGATTTCTATTGTTTCTCAACAATAAATAGGCCTTCGAGCCTCACTATAACACAGTTCAGAGGCCTGTATCTGCCACATCTCTTCTCAGGGATAAGCTACCAGTGCCCTAGCTAGTTTATTTCCATTATGTCTGTAAGCATATTTTTGTTATTTGATATTAATGAAATGTAGTATTATTTCTGCAGCATCTATGTGTTTATGTCTATATATGTATTTTATTTCATTCATGCATAAATCTGGATCACTGGTATTAGAGCGGTCTGCTCTTTCTCTGTTTTTCTTTGCATGTCCCCAATGAGGTCAAGGTATAAGGAGTTAGTGCTCGTTCTGGTTGAAACCTTGCAAGATCAGCCTCGCAAACCTCGACAAAATCCCTTGGGAAAAGAAAAGAAATATGAGGGAGAAGGAGATGCTATCAAAATATTTCTTGAGGAGGACCTCGATTAACAAAGGAACGTGATGATGGAAAAATTTCTTCATATCCTTCAATGGTTGCCCAACTATGGCGCATCTACATCCAAAACCCACTCTAACGGCACCACTCCCTTCAAGGTACAGGTAAACTTTTACATTCCTGTATTTGAAGGCCAAATAGATGCAGATGCCATAGATAGATGGTTGAATTTTCTAGAAATGCATTTCTCAGTCCATGATTTCTCCGATCGAGAAAAGACTATTTTTTCACTCCTCAAAGCCGCTCCCCATGTCAAAGACTAGTGGGAAAACTACTGTGAGCAAAAGGACAAGAGGGAACCCTCTCTATTCTCAACCCCTCCCACTTGGAATTCAGTTCGAGAGGGCATCAAGGAACAAAATTACCCCGTGGGGGGCTATGAGGACAAGTACATTCAATGGACCACGCTGTGGCAGCAAAGGGATCAAGACATGCACAGACTGACGAATTTTTTCCATACCCTGTGCAAAAAAGTTGGGTATTAAAGATTCGGAGAGAAATTTGGTGCTCAAGTACTGCAGTTGTCTACATAGATACATTCAAGAGTAAATGGAGTTCCTTGACATTACCTCACTTGGCACGGCATATAACTATGCTTCCAAGATAAAACAAAAATTTAAGCAGAAGAAACGAGACTTTAGATCCGCAAATCTGAAGCCAGGGAAAGGTACCCCTGAACCACAGAATAGCGGGCAGAGCCAAAGAGAGGCGACTCATAACACCACCACAAATCCAAAGGACACGAGGAAGTGGTGTGAATTTCATAATAGCCCCATTCATAGCACAAACGAGTGCCAGGCCAAACAGTCATTGGTGGCCGAACCGAAGTCACCTGAATCAGATGCATTTTCTGTCCTGAACCAGAACAAAAAAAGGTAGATGACAAAGGGAAGCAGATCATTGATGTGAACCCCAACGCCATTGTTGCCACAACCAAGCTCCAGAGGGAGGATCCTGAGGATCCAGAGGAGGGGGAGCGCCTTTTCCATTCACAGATGTGGGTGAAGGTTTCTCTACTGCAATTTCTTGTCGATAGCAAAAGCCAAAAGAACCTCATTTTAGCAAATTTTGTGAAGCGGCTTCGCATGCCGACCATATCACACTCACAACTGTATACCATCAGGTGCAGGGAAAATTTAAGGAGATAATTTTAGCCCAAGGGCGAATTTTAAAGGGTTCTAGATTTTGGAGGGGCGAATTTTTTATATAGAACCCCTTTTGTATAGTTTTTATAGTTAGCCCTATAATTATTTTTAAAATAATTAATTATTAGATTTTAGCCCAAAAAAATAAAGGCAGATAACATTAAACCTTGGATTCGCCTCCCGATTTTCTGTTTTGGAGCCTATTGAATTACAATTCAATTGATTTACTGGATCAGAATGGGGACTGGAGTGACATTCGCCCCATTTTTACTGGGTTGGGGATTGGAAGTTGGAGGTGATTGGAATTCACCGTGATTCACTGGGTCATAGGGGGATAAGTTCATCTACGAATATGGAATGAGTTGTAGATATATTTTTCGATACCCTGCAACCCATAAAAAATCCATTGTATTTTATCTATCAATGACGAGTAGAGGTGACAGTGCGTAGCCTTGGCGTGAGACCCTGGTAATTTTGAAAAATTTAGTAGGTATACCATTTAAAAAATTAATGAGAACTGCCATGTTTGTAGTGGTGACACACCCCATAATCATGTTAATGTTACTGCGTGCAAATCCGGACTTGTGAAGGATCATTCGCAGGAAGTCTCATTTAACATGGTCATAGGATTTCATGAGATTGGTTTTCATTATACATGCATTCAGGTTGCGGGATTTGATGGAATGAATGTTTTCTTGAATGATAGCCACCACATCCAGAATCCTTCGATCAGGTAGAAACCCAAATTTTTCTGGAGTTATGTGACTTGCTATGATTCTTTCAACTCAATTTGCAATCAATTTAGATATCATTTTGTATACAAAGCTACATAAAGAAATAGGTCTATAATCAGAAAAATAGACGAAATGCTTTTTTTTTTTTTTAAATGATCAAGCATTTTCAGGAACTAAGTCTCTCTGTTCATGGATTAGGGTTGAAAAATATTACAACGAGGAACATACTGGTTAACCTACATGATGACTAAGATAAATCATAAATGTTTATATTTGTAATTTTATTTTAGATCCTTGTAGAATTCTCGCATTCAATAGAAGAACTGAAAATATTTAGAACTTATCTTAAGCAGACATCACTCATTTGACCTCCGTCAAGCCCTTGATTTTAAAGTTCCACATGTTTGGTAGCTCTGTGAACCCACAATACAAATTTCAAAACAGAAAGAGCAGGTGCTTTCTTTGTATTAAGTATTGCCTATAGTCGAAATAGATAAATTACATTACACCTGAGTGGACGTTTAAAATATATCAAATCCATATTTATTAATTAGAGCCTACAAATATAGGCCATTTCAATAAGGTCTTTGCAATGAAGAGGACGTTTGAAAGCATTAATTTTGTTAGTGTGTGTAATCCAAATATTCACATATCATCCCAAAAATAAAATCACGCCACTTTGTTTTAAGAAACAAATGAATATATCAAAATTTTTAAAATTTTCCTGGATACTTACACAAAGCTTGCCATTTTTTTGTCATCTAAGAATCACCAATAGGATCTGCAAATTCTGCATTTTGGCAATTAATTTAAACAAGTTTGGACAATATTGTCTTTCCGGGCTATAATAGTCTTATCTAGCATGGTGTACTCGACAGATCTAATTGATGTGTGGACACTTGAATGTATTTTTTTTCATTTTTTATCTGAGTCTGCCAATGGTTCCTTTAGGAAAATTTTCTATGCTATAAATGCTAGAGAAATGGAGGGGGTATCAAGCTCTTTAGTACGTTCTTATGCAGGGAGCTCCATGATTATTCCAGTATGCATAAATGCAAACCAAATGAATGCTCAAAGTTGCCTTCCAAGTTCCTTAAGAGCTACATTGAGTTTTGTGTTCAAGCCATGCTACATTAGGACAGTTGCATTTTTTCCCCTTATATGGTGATAGTGCAGCATTTTGCCCAAAGAGATTAAATGATGAGTTAACCTTAGATTGCATTGGTATAAAGGAAAATCCTATTTTAATAGAAGATGAGTAGGATGAGGATCTTATCTCTGTTATGCCAACGCATGTTGAATCATGCTTCGATTCATCCACCATGGAGAAAAAGTACATAAATTTTGTCCGGAATAAAAATAACTATGTATACAAACACAGAAAGTTACAATGAAATTCAATAGTGCTTCTGTCAAAACAAACCCATATGGTTCCTCAAAAGGAATTCTTGCATAATGACAAAATAAATTTTATCTGGACACCTCATGCAATTGTCCAGCGAAAATAGAAGATACTAGCATATGCAATGTTTCTTCCACTTCTAACATCCACATCTACAATGCATATAACCTATAAAATTCTAATATAACTTCATACATTGTTTGCTCTCTCTTGTGTAGGGAGCTCCATGATTTTTCCTGCAGGCATAAATGCAAAACCAAATGAATGCTCAAAGTTTCCTTCCAATTTCCTTAAGAGTTGCTTGGAGTTTTGTGTTCAAGCCATGCTATAGTAGAACAGTTGCATTTTTACCCTTATATGGTGATAGTGAAGCATTTTGCCCAAAGAGATTAGATGATGAGTTAACCTTAGATTGCATTGGTATAAGGGAAAATCCTATTGTAATAGAAGATGAGCAGGATGAGGATCTTATCTCTGTTATTCGAACGCATGTTGAATCATGCTTCGACTCATCCACCATGGAGAAAAAGTACAAAAATTATGTTCGGAAGCAAAATAACTATGTATACAAACGCAGAAAGTTACAATGAAATTCAATAGCACTTCTGTCAAAAAAAACCCATATGGTTCCTCAAAAGGAATTCTTGCATAATGAAAAAATAAATTTTAGTTGGACACCTCATGCAGTTGTCTAGCGAAAACACAAGATACTGGCATATGCATTTCTTCCACTTCTAACATCCACATCTACAATGCATATAACCTAGAAATTCTAATATAAATTCATACATTGTTTTCTCTCTCTTGTGCAGGGAGCTCCATGATTATTCCAGAAGGCATAAATGCAAACCAAATGAATGCTCAAAGTTGCCTTCCAAGTTGCTTCAAAGTTGCATTGAGTTTTTTGTTCAAGCCATGCTACAATGGAACAATTGCATTTTTTCCCCTTATGTGGTGATAGTGCAGCATTTTGTCCAAAGATATTAGACGATGAGTTAACATTAGATTGCATTGGTATAAAGGAAAAATCATATTGGATTAGAAGATGAGCAGGATGAGGATCTTATCTCTGTTATGCCAACACATGTTGAATCATGCTTCGATTCATCCACCATGGAGAAAAAGTACAGAAATTATGTCGAGGAGAAAAATAACTATGTATACAAACACATAAAGTTACAATGAAAGTCAGTAGCACTTTTGTCAAAACAAACCCATATGGTTCCTCAAAAGGAATTCTTACATAATGACAAAATGAATTTTATCTGGACACCTCATGCAATTGTCCAGCGAAAATAGAAGATACTGGCATATGCAATGTTAACATTGAGCAACATGATATAAGTGTATTGGATAGCCGTTGTACATGTTATACAATGGATCTTTTGCAGTTAGGAAACAAGGTCATAAGTAATAGATTAGGTGGGTTTTTACAAACTGAGAAATTTGAAACTTTCTTGGAATTTGCATTGATCATAAGACAACTGATAGTGAAGTCATTTTATTATGTTAGACAGGATCTTAAAATTTACATTTGGATTTCAAAAAACCATATATGGATATTGTTGGTGTTGGAGAGGTTAGTTCAGGAAGCAGGTCAAGCATTGAATATTTTCCCAGTTTTCAAATTTTAGGCAGTCATTCCTTCCAAATATTCGATCGTAATTTAAAACAGATTTCAATCTCCATTAAACATGATGTAATTGATCTAACTGAGTGCACCTCTTCTATTGATTTTACACTACTTTCTCAACAAAGTGACTCTGAAAAAGAGTGGGCATTTTTGTTTTGGAGGAGTAAAAAATCCAGATTTCTTGGTTTGTTTGTTTCTTTGGGAGAGTATGCAGTAGTAGGGCATCCAGGTGTTGTTGGTAATGGCGATTTCTAAGTATTCTGTAAAATATTTGGTTTTTTAGAAGATTCAACCAAAAATCTCATTTATGACGTGTGAGGAAAGCCTTTCACATGTCATGTTGTAGTCCTAAAATAAAATTAGCACTTGTTAAAGATCAATTTCATGCCAATATTGAAAAAAGAAAGAGGAAGAGAAGAGAAAATAAGTGCCTTATTATAATAAAAAGTTCTCAATGTATGCTTGATGAAAGTAGTTCAAAATCAGAAAAATCTGTTGAAGATAAAGCTAATTTTTTCTGGGATGTGCTGGAAGATAACCAACCTTACACAAATCAAGCTTGAATTGGCAAGGCATTTCAAGCATATGCTTCATACTCAACTTGAAAGTTCAAGATGATGCAGAGAGAATGTTTCTAGGAGAGCCCCTTGAAATGGAGGGTGCACAGCAGAAGTTGATGAATTAAGTATGGTCCAATGGTTGGCAACCTGTTCTGCCATTTTTCCCTAGCTTAATAGAAAACTGAATTTAGTGTCAGAATTGATGAAGGATTACCATGTCCACATGACTTGAGGGAAAATAAACTTATTTGTGGCAAAGGGTGTGGTTTGCTGGAATCTTGTCTATTCTGATTTTGCAGTACCCCAGGAATTTGCAATAGAAGAAATTTTCTGGCATTTGAAGAGAGCTTGTTGCTGGGAGAGCCCCTTGAAATGGAGGGTGAACAAAAGAATTTGATGAATTAAGTATGGTCCAATGGTTGGCAACCTGTTCTACCATTTTTTCCTATCTTAATAGAAAACTGACTTTAGTGTCAAAATTGAGGAAGGATTACCATGTCCACATGACCAGAGGGAAAATAACCTGATTTGTGGAAAAGGGTGTGGTTGTCTGGAACCTTGTCCAATATGATTGTGAAGTAACCCAGGAACTTGCAACAGAAGAAATTTTCTAGCATTTGAAAGAAACTGAGATGAAAACACAATTCCTCAAAATTCATAATTCCGTATTTGCCTGCCGGTGGAACAGAGAAGTTGAGATGGGCGATTTGGGTATTTCGAGGATTAAAATAGGAAGCAGATGAAAAGCTACAATGGATTTAGGTTCTCCAACCTGCTCGAGAGTTAATAGAGAATGTAGGGACCCAAAATGAGAAATCCCTGGTTTTTGGAGAAGTAGTGTCTGGGCCCCTCCCCTAGCGGTTAATTTTTCAAAACAGTTAGGGACCCGAAATGCATGGTAAGAAGACACATGGAAAAATGTTCCCTCATAAAATAAATACTTGAAATGTGGGAAGCCATTCACGCCTTCCACACCTAGCTCAAAACAAGTGATGGGGGACCTGAATATACCTCCATTTCGACACCCGTTTATTTTGTTATGGTCACATTCTCACTGGCGTAATTAAAACATAATCACCCACTATCAAATCACAAGAGGGCACCATATGATCAGGAGGTTTGAATGGGATTACCATGGTTAATGATGATGTTGTTTTTTAATCACTTTTATGAGGCCAAGCCAAGTAGCCTATGGGACCCACGGGTAGTCAATACTCAAAACGCAACACCTATTTTTATTTTTATTTTTAATCTTGGATTTTTTGAGTTGTCTTTAGTTCGACTTTTTGGAGTTTCAGGTGTCGAAATCCAATGAAAAATTTGAGGTAAAATCTTGTTTTTTGTTATTTAAAATGGTTTTTTGACTCTATATATGGATTCAACACCCTCAAAAACCCCTAGGGCACTTCGATTGTGCAAGGTTAGCAATCAAACCTCTCTTCTCACTGAATTCCTGTCGGATTTTAGAGAAATTACACCAGAAAAAACCACCGTAAAAGCCTTCAAAAAGTCGCACTAAAGACTACTCGTGAATTTTTTACGGGAATATACAATTATTATTATTATTATTATTTTTAATAAATTACTCAAATTGTTCACTTTTAGTATCTCAATATAATTGATCTAGATATGTATGTGTGTAATCTTAAAATTCCATGATTTATTGTCATTTCTTTTTTACCACATGACTATAATAATTACACATTTTGTGTGTCTATTTATTTTCAGGCATCATTTATTTTTTTTCTATTTCTATGTAGGTTTTTTGTGTATGGTATTTTGGTAATTAATATATTTGTAATAATTAATATATTTTTAATTAATATATTTTCAATAATTATCTTTGCTTCTTAATCCACATTTATATTTACGAACACTAAGAAAAAGAGACATGATAAATAAATAAAAATATAATTAATATATTTGCAATAATTATAGTAAATAAATATAAATATAAATAAACTAGAGATATGGTAAATAAACAAAACCTTTTTTTATATTTACTCCATAAACCTCCTTATATGTTTAGGAAAACTCTAAAAAGAATTTTTATTTAGGTGAAGCCTATGGGCCAAATACCATGGAACAAATTATTACTAATACCATGGGCCAAATACCATATGTATAAAAGATGTATGGTAAATAAATAAATACTAGCAATTGCACCAGATGTTGCAAAGGAAATGTCCTAAGGCGTAAGGCATGAATTCAAGAAGCATTGTGACATATAAAAAATTATTGAAGATAGAAATTAGTAAATAAAATGTCATTCAAGGTATAATAAATCACTTACATTATGACAAATTAATAGATTCTATAACTTTTCCAACATATATTTCCTCTTAGTCTTATAACTTGACCAACTCAAAACAACCCAACAAAAATTAATTTAAAAAAAAATAATAACGGTGAACTACCCTTAAGGCCCAGTGAAGTAATTGAATGTGTAGAATGTGCATTTGAAACAAGACTGAGGGTGGTCAACTTGAAATCCAAATGTACCCACTCTACAATGATTCTTGGTACAATTTCCAAATGCACATCAATACCTATCCAAGAACTCCTATTGCGTAAAACTAGACCATTTCAACCAAAGTGGATGATGCAATCTGGTGCCTCAATTGTACTTGATGTGTGTGATGTGATTGTGAGGAGAATATGACGAACGAAATATTAATGTAATTCATTATCAACTCAATAGTATTAATAAGAGGTAAGAGGCTATTTTCCCACTTGTAATTGTTGTCATGGTCAACTTGCAATTCTAATGTACCCTCTCTACAATGATGCTTGGTTCAATTTCCAAATGCACATCAATACCTATCCAAGAACTCCTATTGAGTAAAACTAGACCATTTCAACCGAAGTGGATGATGCAATCTAGTGCCTCAACTGTACTTGATGTGTGTGATGTGGATGTGAGGAGAATATGACGAACGAACTATTAATGTAATTCATTATCAACTCAATAGTATTAATAAGAGGTAATAGGTTGTTTTCCCACTTGTAATTGCTCTCGTGAATAGTGCAATATGCCTTGTTTTGATGGTCTAGATGAGATTTCATATTGTTTACTTTTCTTCGTTCAATTATGAATATCTATGTGCTATTGGACATATTTAAAAATAAATAACTAGAAGGCAACCATGCATCAACTGAAGGTGCCAACAAACTTTGGCATCTAATAACAAATACTCATCAATTTCAATTTGTCGTTCCTTACTAATTGCAGAGTACATAACAAGTGAATCGTTCCGGTTTTACATAAATGCATCTTATCCCATAACCTTGTCCTAACAACTACACCATCACCTGAAAATTTCCAAAAAATAGAGAAAAAATAGGAAATCAAATCAGAGGGCTCTTCGAGAAGAGAGAATAATATTAGGGATAAAAAGGAATACAAACTTATTAAATAAGCACCATTATTTTGACTTGAACCACTAGCTTCATGCATAATGCTGAAAAATTCATCAGATGCACCACTGCTAAAGTAAGTAAATGGTTGACTGCTTGAGAGATTCGCGCTAAATTAAGAAATTGATCAATGTTTGGAGGAGCTATCACCTACTAATTAGGGAGGACTAGGAGAAACTGCTGGCCTCTAAAACTATATTACTAGTAGGTGAATATCTCCTACCATCTGAAGCTAAAGTGAATAATCCCCTGATGGAGAGCTTTGGATAAATTGGAAGATCCAATATTGTGCATATAGTTTTCTCTTTATAGAGACCTAGATCAGTGGGAAGGACGGTGTCTTATGTGATTGTAAAAAGGGCCTGGACAGAGACACTATTGCAAGGGTCTCATTGGTGGAGGTAAGGGGTCTCCTCGAGATCTCATGAATCTACATATTGAAGTGGCATTTCTCTCTACCTGTAACTTATTTCTTCTATGTGTGAGCTCCACAAAGGAGGGAGGTGATCATCTGTTGTGTGGGTTGATCGGAGTTATTCTAAGGCTCCTCCATTTGAGTCTGTTGTGGGTGGAAAAGCCGAAAATCGAATTGTGCCCTAATTGGATGAATTTATAACATCAAAGCTTCTTTATTCAACATAATAGAAAATCTATTGTTTCAAGTGATACTATTGTTGAAGTCATATAAGGAAGCCTTTGCCTGCATATTAGATAACACCTTTGTACAGTGCAAATCTTTGTGGTGATATCTTTTGCCAATATTTGAAGTGTTTTCATCCACATCTACAATGCATATTACCTATGAAATTATAATATAACTTCATACATTGTGTTGCTCTCTCGAAAAAAGGTTCTGAGAAATACCTAAGCTCAGAAACATTTCCTTCACTGAAAACTATCAAGTCTCTACATTTGAAATAGTTTGAACAGGAATAGTTTTCCTTCCCATAAAACATATCGGACCCCATTTTTTTACCATATTATTCATCTCATGGATCTATTTGCAGAGCAACAGGGAGTTCTAATAATTTTGTAGAATCTATATTTGCACGACAGAATTTTTGCTAGATTTTTCTCTTCATGGATTTTGTGTAATGGGTATGTTTAAATTTGAATACTTTGTTGCCTTCATGATCACTCATCACACTTATCACCACTACTACACATGGGATCATCATGAGGAGCTACATAAACATCATTTGGCTCACAGTTCGAGGACTCCTCAAAATCCTCTCCAACCTTAATATCAGTGCTAGTAGTAGCATGAGAAACAATAGTACGCTTAGCAGAACTATAAGAACACGTTTTCCAAACTGCATGAGAACTACTTCCCTCACAAGTCACCATGTGCCATGCTTGGTCTCGGTGGTTTGCTTCCTTCAACTCCTGGTTCAACTACCATATCATCATTGGAACCAACACCCCCAACTCCACTAGACAACGATTCACCATTTTGTACTAGTGATTTGCCATTTGTATTGGTGATTTTCCATGATTTTACAAGATAATATAATATCGTGAGATATTCGCCAAAAAAATTATATATACATATTATATTTTTAATAAAATTACCTTCCTTTTTTCCTCTATATCATGGGGATTTGCCCATTTATTATACATATAAATTTAGGGGGGTTCTTAAAATTTTCCCTGATTGGGTGGCTTCACCAAGGGAGAGATCTCCATGTCCACCAGCAGTACCGCCTTCCGTACAACATCAAGCCATTCACTGATGAGGTATTGTGTGATGTTTCTCCTCTTGATGTAGCTGGTGTATTATTGGGCCAACCATACTTGTGGAGGCAACATGTTGTGTATGAGTCTAGGCCTCGTTCGATTGTTATCACTTTGGGAAATAACTTGTATACATACCGGAGGTAGTACTGCCTCCTGCCATCTCTTTGACGACTGCAAAAAAATGCAGTAAGATTGTTTCCAAAACCAAGAAATTTATTTGCATTACCATTCACCCACAAGGAAAGAAGAAGATTGTGGCCACAACCTCAACACAAGGCTCCCTACACGACTGCAGGAGATGGAAAAAGTCACGGAGGAATACGAGGATACTTTCTTCTCACCCACAGAGGTTCCTCTACACTGTCAGGACAAGAACTCCATTGATATGGCCCCCAACACACTACCACCTGATGTTTCCATACCTCATGCGACTACATAGAAAGAATCCACACATGTACTGTTTGAGGCAACCAAATTTATTGAATGCATCTAGCACGTCCGCCAGCAGTTCCACAACATCCTGGACAAATCCAATACCAAGTTCAGTAGAATTTTCCTCTCATGGAGGAACTTAATGCAATGGGAACCATTTCTTCCTAAGGAGGGAGGAATGATCCAGGTGGATATTGGTGGCCACCCACCTATTCCATTTGGACCCGCACCATCAATTCTTTCAGTTTTTCAGTTACAATAAAATTTACTGTGTTTAACATTTTTTTGGTTCATGAACTTCCGGAGTCGTTTTGAGCCCCTAATGATACAGGTGGATATCGGTGGCCACCCACCTATTCCATTTGAACCCCCACCATCGGTTCTTTCAGTTTTTCAATTTCAACACAACTAACTATTATTGGCAATTTTTCGAGTCTTGAATTTCCAGAGCCGTTTTGAGGCCCTAAACGACATTTTTTGGGAAAACTCGGAGCAACATGGGTCCATGGACCGATGTTTCTCACTCAAAAGTTGTAGCCCTCAGATAGATATTTCTATCGAGGTATTGAGCCCGTTAAATAGAGATTGTATGCCAAAGTTACGTCACTGGGAAGATTGATGTACCAATTTACCCAAACGGGGCCCATAGTTTTGGCGCTTCATCTCCTAGGGTTAGGTTTTTGGATGTTTAGGGTTTTTTATTGTTTCTCAACAATAAATAGGCCTTTTGACCCTCATTGTAACATAGTTCAGAGGCATGTAGCTGCCACATCTCTTATCAGAGATAAGCTACCAACACCCCAGCTAGTTTATTTCCATTATGTCTGTAAGCATATTTATGTTATTTGATATTAATGAAATGAAGTATTATTTCTACTACATCTCTGTGTTTATGTCTATTTCTGTATTTTATTGCGTTCCTGCATAAATCTGGATCACTGGTATCATATCGGTCTACTCTTTCTTTGTTTTTCTTTGCATGTCCCCAACAAGGTTAGGGTATAAGGAATTAGGGCTTGATCTGGTTGAACCCCTCCAAGATCAGCCTCACAAACCCCGACGACCTCCCATGGCGGAAGAAAATAAAGACGAGGGAGCAAGAGATCCTATCAAAATATTGCTCGAGGAGGCCCTCAAGAAACAAAGGAATGCGATGATGGATAACTTTGCTCAGATCCTTCAACAGTTTCCCACCTACGATGCATCTGCATCCAAAAACCACTCTGGAGGCACCACTCCCTTCAAGGTACATGTAAAATTTGACATTCATGTATTTGAAGGCTAGATAGATGTAGATGCCATAGATAGATGTTTGAATTTTCTAGAAGGGTATTTATTGGTCCATGATTTCTCCAACCGAGAAAATATTATTTTTTCACTCCTTAAAGCCGCCCCCATATCAAAGATCGGTGGGAAACCTACTGTGAGAAAAAGGACGAGAGGAAAGCCTCTTGTTCTCGGTCGCACCCACTTGGAATTCATTCTGAGACAACATCAAGGAAAATTTTTACCCCATGGGGCGCTATGAGGACAAGTACATCCAATGGACCATGCTATGGCAGCAAAGGGATCAAGATGTGCATGAACTGATGAATTTGTTCCATACCCTGCGCACAAAGTTGGGCATTAAGGATTCAGAGAGACATTTGGTGCTCAAGTACCGAAGTTGTTTGCACAGACACATTTAGGAGGAAATGGATTTCCTCAACATTACCTCGCTTGGCATGGTATATCGCTATGCCACCAAGATCGAGTAGAAATTTAAGCAGAAGAAGTGAGACTTTAGATCCGCAAATCTGAAGCCAGGGAAAGGCACCCCTGAACCATAGAACAAGGGGCAGAGCCAAAGTGGGGTGACTCAGAACACCACCACAAATCCAAATAAGGACACAGGGAAGTGGTGTGAATTTCATAATAACACCACTCACAACACAAATGAGTGTCGGGCCAAACAGTCGTTGGTGGCCGAAATGAAGGCACCTGAATCAGATGCATGTTATGATCTCGAGCCAAAGCCAAACAAAGAAGATGAAAAAGGGAAGCAGATCATTGATGCAGACCCCAATTCCATTGTTGCCACCACCAAGCTCTAGAGGGAGGATCTCGAGGATCCTGAGGAGGGGGAGCACCTATTCCATTCGTAGATGTGGGTGAAGGTTTCTCCACTGCAATTTATTGTCGATAGCGGAATCCAAAAGAACCTCATTTCAGCAGAGGTCGTGAAGCGGCTTAGCCTACTGACCATGGCACACCCGCAGTCATATACCATCGGGTGGCTTCACTGAGGAAGAGATATACGCATCTACGAGCAGTGCCACCTTCTGTACAACATCAAGCTATTCACTGATGAGGTATTCTATGATGTAGCTGATGTATTATTGGGCCAACCATACTTGTGGAGGTGACATGATGTGTATGATTATAGGCCTCATTATGTTGTTATCACTTTGGGAAATAACTTGTACAGGATACTGGAGGTAGTACCGCCTCCTGCCATCTCTTTGACTACTGCAAAAAAATGCAGTAAGATTGTTTCCCAAACCAGAAAATATATTTTCATTACCATTCACCCACAAGGAAAGAAGAATATTGGGGCCACAACCTTGAAACAGGGCTCCCCTACATGGCTACAGTAGATGGACAAAGTCATGGAGGAATACGAGGACACTTTCTCCTTACCCACAAAGGTTCCTCTACACTGTCAGGACATGCACTCCATTGATATGACCCGCGGCGCACTGCCACCTGATGTTTCCATACCTCATACGATTACATAAAAACAATCCACACATGTACCGTCTAAGGCAACCAAATTTATTGAACGCATCCAACAGGTCCACGACACCTTGGACAAATCGAATACCAAGTTTTGCAGAATTTTCCTCTCATGGAGGAACTTAACACAATGAGAACCATTTCTTCCTAAGGAGGGAGGAATGATCCATGTGGATATTGGTGGCCACCCACCTATTCCATTTGGATCTGCACCATCAATTCTTTCAACTTTTCAGTTTTAGTACAACTTACTATTTTTAGCATTTTTTTGGGTCCTAATCTTCCGGAGCCTTTTTGAGACCCTAATGATCCACGTGGATATTGGTGGCCACCCACCTATTCCATTTGAACCCCCACCATCGGTTCTTTCAGTTTTTCAGTTTCAGCACAACTTACTATTTTTAGCAATTTTCGGGTCCTAATCTTCCGGAGCCGTTTTAAGGCCCTAGACGACGTTTTTTGGGGAAAATCGGGAGAAACATCGATCCATGGATTGGTTTTGCTAACTCAAAAGTTGTATTCCTTAGATATATATTTCTATCGACGTATTGAGCACGTCAAACGGAGATCATATGCCAAAGTTACGTCATTGGGAAGATTGATGTACCAATTTACCCAAACGAGGTCCACAGTTTTGGCGGTTCATCTCTTAGGGTTAGGTTTTTGGATGTTTATGGTTTTTTCTTGTTTCTCAACAATAAATAGGCCTTCGAGCCTCATTTTAACACAGTTCAGAGGCCTGTAGCAGCCACATTTCTTCTCAGAGATAAGCTACCAACTCCCTAGCTAGTTTATTTCCATTATGTCTGTAGGCATATTTATGTTATTTGATATTAATGAAATGAAGTATTATTTCCGCAACATCTCTGTGTTTATGTCTATTTCTATATTTTATTGTGTTCTTGCATAAATCTAGATCAATAGTGCTAAGGCATAACATCTAAGGGCTAAGAGTCTTTGGGCTCTTGAGTCATCGAACATATAAGCAAGCTCTTCAACTCTCTAATCTCTCCTATATATCATACGTGAGACTTTGGTCATGCTCCTATTCATGGAGAAGCTAAGGTATAGAACCTAAGAGCCAAGAGCCATCATCCCCCCAAAATAATTACACAAACACAAGATGTTCAACTACCAATCAAGTTCTTCTAGCTTGTTTTCCAAATTTTCAAAGGAATACCTAGTCACAAAATTTTTAAAAAATATCATTTGCATGGAGATATCGGGTTTAGTGAGGAGATGCAATATATTAATTTGTTGGGAATTTTGAATCATGGAAATTTCCATTTTCTCATCATTTTACCATCTTTTCACAACCTTTCCCTTAATTTTAATCCTATTTCACTTTCTTGTAACCTTATATTAAGTTTATTTTAAAGTTTTATGTGGGACTAGGTTCATGGTATTTTCCAATATATTTATTTTAGTATTTAAATGTGATTTTATGACTGAATATTAGAAAAATGATATTTTCCAATGTATTTATTTTAGTATTTAAATGTGATTTTATGACAGAATATTAGAAAAATAACATACTTTCACTTATCTTTAAAAAATGGGTTGGTTTGTTGGTGATTATAGGAACAGGGATATCTTGTACTAATGCATATTTTTACCATTTTCTCTAAATTCAAAATTCCTCTTCAACTATTGAAAATTTGATATGGATTTGAGATAATCATTCAATTAAATTGAATATAGAAGAATCTTGGAACTCTTAATAAGATTTTTTATCAAGTATCTTGGAGATATTCATGAGAAGATATTTAAAAATATTTGCTTGCTAATTATTAACATGAAATATTTGTGGATATGAATGTATTCTTGGTTATCTTAGTTTGAAAGAAAGTTGATATATAAATAAGAGTGTCGTATCCATTCCTAATGAGGGCTCTTGGAGCATATGTTCAACTTATGATGGAATAGAATACAAATTCTTGATATTTCTTTTCATATAAATTATTATTCTCTAATTTTAGATGTTCTATGTTTCAATTTAGTTTATGATCTTATAAGGAATTTTGCTGCCTTTTACTTGGGAGATCAAGATCACTCCAAATAGATATAGGGGTATTTTATTTCATTTTATATGCCTTTTATTTAATTCCATAATTTTATTTCATGAAAAATATTTTCCTTTTTTAAAATTATTTTTATTTAAGGTGATGTCACATGCAAATAAAAAGTGCTTAAATAATGTCCACAAACAACTTTAGCATGATTAGTGTTCAATTACATAAGCATTTCTAGGAATGTCTAAGTTTTATTTTCGTTGATGAAGTGTGGTTTGTTTCATTTCCACAATTTCCTTGAATTTCATTATGAAATATACCAAATGGAATATTGTTGTAGATGTAGAAATTATACAAACAATGTGTATACCAATGGATTCAATCCGATCATGCAATTTACTAAAGAAAGATATTGAATCCTTCTACAATTAGTTTGCGGGAATTAAACATGATCGCACAATCACACCAAGTAAGAGAAAGAAGCAAATCAATCGCACAACATATATATTTTCTTGGGGAAAGGTTGCTGCTCAAAACCCCTCTATCTTTATTGTATAATCAACCAAGGAATCATGAAACAATACAATGCACTCTTCTCACAAGAGTTTGTTGCACTCTGCAAAATGTCTCACACTGATCTTCACAAAATCGACCAACACTTAGCCAATTTCCTGCCTCTCCTCAACTTTCCTTGATTACACAATTATAGGAGAATTAAATCCCTATTATTTAGGAAATTCAACCTTCCAAAACTATGCAATGCTCATGGGAAATCCTATGGTTGTCTAACTGCATCTGGGAAATTTTCTAAAAATACAACTAATAGTTAACATCCCTTTAACCTCTGTCTCAACTGGGTCTTCATCAGAACTGACATGCATGAAACTATTAATAGTAAATCATTAGTCACTTAACAGATCACTGCATGTGAAATAAATATGATTTAATTCACTTGACCTCTCACTAGTGCAACAATCAGTTACAACTAGTTAGACTGACTTTAATTCACTTAATTGAGTTAATTGATTTCTCATGCATTAAACTAATACGCTAACTGAAACTTGGAATCTAAAAAAAATAGAATCACTCTACATGCCTCACCAACCACCCTCAACTCGAATTTTCTGAGCTAACTGAATCTATCACACTCAGTTAATTATTAAAACTGATTATGAGATAAGATCACAATTTATTGTCCAATATAATTAAGGGAAAATTAAATTAGAAACACATTTATTGTTGACTTTTAAACACTCCCTCTCAACAAGAAAGGGATTATCAGCTACCCTGATCCTGCCTTTGTGGTATTCGAATTTGCTCTTGGCAAGCGCCTTCATCAAAATATCTACATCTTGATCCTCCGTGGGAATGTACTAAAGTAACATAATGCGTCTCTGAACACAATCTCTGAGATGGTGGTACCAGATGTCAATATGCTTGGACCTATTATGGAATAATGGATTAATCGAGAGTTTTATGAAACTCTGGTTATCACAATGTATCACTATCGGATCCATCTGATGACCAAAAAAGCCAACAAGTATCTTCCTCATCCAGATGGCCTCACATGTTGCCTAGCTGGCTATCATGTACTTTGCCTTGGCTGAATTGAGTGCAACTGATCTCTACTTCTTGTTGTACCAAGAAATGGTTGTTGATCCTATGTTGAAGATCCTTCTTGATGTGATCTTCCTTTCTGATGGGCTTCCTCCACAATATGCATTGGTGAAGCCTTGAAGCCTCACTCCCTTTGTCCGTCTGTACCATAATCCATACTTTGTAGTGCCCCTGAGATATCTCAAGACATGCTTCCCTGTCTTCCAAAAGATCTTGGTCGGATTAACCATATCTTGACTAAGTTGGTTAACTGCATAGCATATGTCTGGTCGTGTATTCACCAAGTACATGAGTGAACCCACAAGTTGTATGTAAATAGTAGCGTCCACTACCTCACATGATGTAGCATCCCCCTTCCTCTAGTTTCCTATAAGAGGAGTCTCCATGGGTTTATAGCTCTCCATGTGGAACTTCCTCATAATCTCTTTGGCATACTTGCCTTGCGAATCAAATAGCTCCCCATCCCACTTCCATATCTCCAAACCAAGGAAATAGTGAAGGAGTCCCATGTCCTTCATCTCAAACTCTCTTGCAAGGTCGTCTTTGTAAGAATTTATGAGTTGTTCATCACCTGTCAGAATAAGATCATCAACATAAAGTATGATAATCAAAATATTACCATCAACCAAAATATGGTATAGGTTCGCATCCGCTTCACTCTTTGTGAAGCCTAACCCAGTGAAATAGCTGTCAATCCTAGTGTACCAAGAACGAGATACTTGCTTCATCCCATATAGTGCTCTCTTGAGTCTGCACACATGTGACTCCCTGTCAAAGGCCTCAAAACCTTCTCACTGTTCAATTTACACTTCTTCCTCAATAAATCCATTGAGAAATGCAGTATTCAAATCCATCTGATGTATCTTCCAACCCATCTACGCTGAGAGTGAAAGGATAGATCTAATCGATGAGTATCATGCAGCTGGTGCAAAAGTCATCTCATAGGCAATCCCCTCAACTTGCGAGAATCCATGGGCTACAAATCTAGCCTTGTACTTCTCCACACTCCCATATACTACTTGATTCACCTTATAGATCCATCTATATCCAACCACTGACTTCTCGACTGATCTTGGGACAACATCCCATGCACTATTCCTGACGATGGAGTCATAATCATCAACAATGGCATCAACCCAAGTTGGTTGTTGCACTGCTTCCTCAAAAGAGGATGGTTTTGTCACAATACACTTGCTCATAAGAGCCATGTATCGAATATACATGTCTAGTTACTATCTTTGTCTGCATTGTGATGTAAGTGCTCCTACATGTTCTGCTGCATCAAGTCTCAATATTTGAACTTCCGTGGTGCGCTTCCTACCATGTTTGGTGGATGGCTCTGCATGAGTGGTTTCTGCCACTCCATGATCCTCCTCATGTTGTTGCTCCACATCTTGAGGTTCATCCTTTGGAACCAAGAGTTCCTCATCTGCATGAAAATCAAGCTCCCTCTCAAGGGACAATCACATGGATTTCTCCTCATCAAATTTTACATCTCGTCTGACAATTGTCATCCTATTGTTCATCAAATACACCCGATAGTTTTGGGGAGTATCAGTGTACCCCAAAAATTTCCTAATCTCTGTTGTTGGTTCTAGCTTCTTTCTGGAATATTTGGTCACATGGAAATAAATAGATGAGCCAAAAAATTTAAAATGTGAAACATTAGGTTTCTTACAAGAAAAATCCTCCTCTGGTGTATGTTGAAGTTTGTAACAAGAAACAGTGAAATTGGCATCCAGAAACAACATCCTTGATCCTAGTGAAAATTAAGCACCTATACTAGGTGGGGCACACACAGGCTATTTTTAGGTGGAGATATATTTATAGATGCATGAGAAAATTCTATTTATATATGATGTCTATTTATAGATGTATGAGAAAAATATATTTATAGATGATGGTCTATTTATATATGTATGTGCAAGTTCTATTTATAGATCACACGTCTATTTATAGATGCATGTTGACTATTATTATCCATTAATATTAGTTGGACAATAAAAAATAATCTATTCTCAATGAGCACTTGGAAATAGTTAACTAAAGTGGAAAATCAATTAACTATAGGAAATTCGAGTTCAAAGATTGGTTGGTGGGACATGCAAGTGGACTTGAGTTGTAACAGAGTGATTCTAGTTGTAACAGAGTTGGAAGTGTAGTTATGAGAGTTGCAAAGTAGTTTAACTCAGTTGTGCTAGTTGTAACTAAAGATACACTAGCGAGAAATCAATTGAATTAATTATTAATTAATTCGCAATCAGTGGTCTCACATGCAACTGAACATTTACTATTGTTAACTACATGCATGTCAGATCTAGTGGAGACCCAGTTGAGATGTAGGTGAAAGGGACAATTTGACTATCATTTGTGATATTAGTGAGTGCACACATGCAACCACACACACATTAGATGTTCCTATGAGTATTGTGCAGTCAAGGTAGGAAAGATTGATTCATTCAGAGGTTCTTGACCATCAGGGATTGTGCAGTGGAGGCAGGCTATCTGGAGGCAGTAAATTGAGCAAGTGATTTGCCAATTTTTGTATGATAGTGTGAGACAATTGTATATTGTACTAAGAGCTCTTGGATTAGATTTTTGTATGTAATTGTTTCATGATCCATGATATAATACATAACATATGATAGTGTTGTTTTTAGTTATATTATTTCCCGTTAAAAAAATTTGTGTTATGTGTGATTGATCTTTCTTCTTGATATTGCAATTGCGATCGTGTTTTAAATTCCACAAATATTTTTGTAGAAGCGATTATGTATTTAACAATGGCATATAATTATTAGATCAGGATAATCCAATATATACATGCATGTTTATAATTTCTACATTGTACTCATGCCAAGTATCCAATAAGGACTACGGTTTTGTACAAATACCGTTGTGTTGCATGACTCTGCCCACAAATGCAACGGTAGGACTTGATCATGTAACATAGCTCGTGTGACACCCACAATTGTTCTATTCTTTACTTCTGAAACCCCATTTTTTTGTGGGTTATGAGGCGCAATCAACTCTCTATGAATTCCTTATTTAGCACATAAGTTCTTGAATTCATTGGATGTATACTCACCACCATTTTTTCTCCTTAGAGCCTTCACCTACTTCCCTATATCTTTCTCAACCAATTCTTTGAACTCACAAAATTTTGATAATGTTTGATATTTCTTCTACATGAATTAGATCCAATAATTTCTAGAAAAATCATCAACAAAAATCACATATTACTCGTGCTTTTCTATAGAATCTATAGAGAATGGTCCACACACATCTGAGTGAACTCTCTCAAGGACTTCCAATGTTTGGTTCTCCTTCTCATGAAAAGTGGCCTTTGTATACTTCCCCATGGTACATCCCTTGCATGTGTCTATCTGTGGAAGAGTACCCTTTGGAAGCCCTGTAGAAATTTTCTACAAGAACTTCAAAGCATTGTGGTGTAGATGGCCCAATCTCTTGTGCCATAACTCACCCTCATCCTGGCTCACCACTCTGTCCGCTTTACTCATCAATGTTGCACAAACATCTACATCAAGTTTGTAGAGGTTCTTCAGACGAACCCCAATATTCTTAGTCTGTCCTATGGATTTGTAATGAAGGAATGATTTCCATTCACTAAAAGCCACATCATATCCTATATCCTCCAACATAGCAACTAAAACTAAATTATTTTTTCAAGCCTAGTACATGCATGCCATATTTTAATAAGAAAGGTTTACCTGACTGTCTCTGGAAAGTAAATTTACCAATCTCCGTAGCGTTATACCTCCCGTCATCACCCATCTCGTTGTGCATCTGAAGATCATTCTCCTCCAAGCTACTAAATAGTTCTTTGTCTCCCGTCATGTGGAAAGGTGCACCACTATCCAAGTACCACAATAATCCCATTGCACTAGACACCATCCATGCGATGATTGAGAATTCCAACTCCAACTGTGAAGCCAAAGCATCACCCACTGCAGATCCTGAAGCCTTCTTGGTGTTCTTCTTCTTCTGTGGAAAATTAGTGGCATAATGTCCATGCTCGTGACAATGAAAAAATTTCACTCTGGACATGTCACGCTTCTTGCCTTACCAGCCAAGGCGCAATTTTCCTCATCACCTGTCTTGGATGAGGATCCATCCCTGGTATTCCACCTGAATTCTTCTTGTAACAAGTCCGACCAAAGTCGCTCCCAATCTGGTAGCTTCTCCCTCCCATTGACAGAGTCTTAATAACTATTCCAGCTCCTGGGAAGGCCTAGAAGTGCTAGGCTCACCAATTCATCATCCGCTACAATAATCTAGACACTTCCAAGCTCATCTCGACATTGTATGAACTTGGTAAAGTGTTTCGGAATAGTGTCGCTTTTCTCCATTTTGATTTTCCTGAGCTTGTCCTTCAGTGCCAATTTTCTGTGGTCACTGCTATTCTAAAATATATCTTTCAAGGCCTTCCACATTGAATATGGAGTCACCTTTCCATGGAGACTCGATACAATGTGATATTAAACTCCCTCTAATAAGATCCTCCTCGCCTTTGCAACCTTCTTTTGCTAAGCATCAAGAAGAGCGACATCTATTGTTTCGAGCTTTGGAATATCAGTGTTGGTAAATTATTTCAACCTGTTTTCCTCTAGAACTTCCTCAATTATGTATTTCCATGCAATATAATTATAATTTCCCTCAAGTGCATATTCCAATCTTAATCCATTGAAAGCCATCTTGATTTTCCTATCGCACCAAAGAACATTTTTGTGAATTCAAATGTTGTTCAACACAAACTCAATTTCTTCTCCACTATAGTGATTTCTAGTGCTATGATAACATGTAGAAATTATACAAACAATGTGTATACCAATGGATTCAATCCAATCATGCAATGTACTAAAGAAATATATTGAATCCTTCTACAATTAATTTGCGGAAATTAAACATGATCGCATAATCACATCAAGTAAGAGAAAGAAGCAAATCAATCACACAACACAGAAATTTTCCTAGGGAAATATTTCTTCTCAAAACCCCTCTATCTTTATTGTATAATCAACCAAGGAATCATGAAACAATACAATGCACTCTTCTCATAAGAGTCTACTACACTCTGCCAACTGTCTCACAATGATCCGGACAAAATTGACCAACACTTAGCCAATTTCCTGCCTCTGCTCAGCCTTCCTTTCTTGTGAAATTCTAAGAGAATTAAATCCATATTATTCAGGAAATTCAACCTTCCAAAACTACACAATTCTCATGGGAAAATCTATGGTTGTCTAACTGCATTTGGGTAGTTTGCTAAAAATAAAACTGATAGTTAACATCCCTTTAACCTCTGTCTCAACTGGGTCTTCATCAGAACTTACATACATGCAGTTATTAATAGTAAATCATCAGTCACTTGACATATCACTGCATGTGAATTAAATTTGATTTAATTGACTTGACATCTCACTAGTGCAACAACCAGTTACAACTAGTTAGCTAACTTTAACTCGATTAATTGAGTTAACTAATTTCTCATGCATTAAACTAATACACTAACTGCAACTTGGACTCTAAAACAAATAGAATCACTCTACATGCCTCACCAACCACCCTCAACTTGAATTTCATGAGCTAACCGAGTCTATCACACTCAGTTAACTATTACAAGTGATTATGATATAATATTACAATTTATTGTCCAATTTTATTAAGGGAAAATTAAATTAGACACACATTTCTTGTTGACTTTTCAACAATAGAAGGTCCAAATATTGAAGATTGAAGAATTAACTACAACTTGGTGCAACACTTATGGATATATTAAGGTACCATTCAATTATAAATTTGTCTTTTTGTTTCATGCATTTGATTTTACAAGTTTAAACATTTAGCATTTTATATAAATCATACCATAAATAATCAAATTCTGAATATACAATGTTTTCATTTCACAAGTTTACATACTCTGGATTAATTACTTAACAATATTCATTACATTGTCTTCACCAATTTAATATTAAAGTAATGCTAAAATATCATCTTGCATTTTCTTTATCTCCACAAAATGTTTGATGCATTATAATTAATAAATATGAATCACTCCCCCCGGATGCGAGTGATAGAAATGACACGCTTTAAAATCACATACCACACTCCCTGGGAGACGAAGATCTTCTATGTAGAGCCTCACCTGCTGCGAATCCTCAAACAGTTAGCCACTCGCATGAGACTCACGAAATAAAAAATGATGATGAGAGGACAGGAACTGCATTACCATGTCGAGAGCATCACTTCATAGCTATCACCATAAATGATCATCAAGATTAATCTGTATTGCAACCATCCCCCTTCCCTCGAGTCTGCTCAGGTGATCAATCATATCACATAGATGCATGTGAATCCTACTCATTGCTATCCCCCTCGCACACACCCCCGCCCCTTTAAAAAGATGAGATCTCAGTCCCTTTCAATACACAGTCTGTTATCTTTTCCTTTTGCCTCTGTAACTATGATCTGGCTTCTCCTTGACTTCAAAAGGCTGCGAAGATCTACTCTCAGCGTTGCGCTGTACAGTCTCGTTTGGGTTGCCGCACCCCTTCCTTATACACACCTTCCCCCAGCTATTCCTACCCCCTGATCCCCAGTGTTTCTTGCCCTTTTGTGTGCCCTTACCTAAACCGCTCCCCCCTGCCTCTACTCGCAATGGCTCCTAGACTGCGCTAAAGAACTATCTGAGGAGGACAGAGAAGGGCTCTCCCTGGCCGATATCACCGCGGTGAGGAAAATTATCTAGAGTTTATGGAATTCTCCTCTTCTAGCACTTTTTCACATCAGAGTCCCGATCCCGAGAAGAATGTAGAAGCCCCTGGGAAAGCTGCGTAGAGAGGAAGATGCGGACTGTGGAAGTCCACTATCTCTCCCCAGATGCACCACTAGCATCGTAAAGCTAACCCGTTGTCGGTTCAGGAGGAGGAAGATGAGGATTCAAACGTCTGGGTGATGGATTCAGATGACATCTGGACACGTGTCCCCGATGACGTAGATTTGGACTCCCCGATCCTTTGCACACTAGTACACAATCCCAGGTGTACAGTGGCAGACATGGAGGAAGCTGATGCACAGGCTCCTGCTTGCCCCATTGAGGAGGAGGTCCCCAACAGTGATGATGAAGACGAAAATTGAAGTCTGCGCAGCTGCACAGTTCTCCCATGTTTTTTGTCAAGCTTGCCATCAGTGTTTCTTTGCTACCGTTTACGTTGTGCTACTTAGATATGCCAGTGCTACTGTGCATAATGTAATTTTTTGTTTTAAGTTTTGCTCGGATTGGTTTCCTCTCCCGAGGCAGCCTAGAAACTGTGTAACAAATGCTGGGATTGGCTAAGCACTCTTTGTGGTAGTCAACAATTTATGTCACGAACCTCACTTATGATAAATATAAACCTTGATTTAGTCCATCCTATTGGATTATGAGTTTTTTTGTTTGTTAGAGCCTCCATGACTTGTAGAACTAGCTTATGATCTAAGACACCACAACCTAGGTGCATCTAAGACATTAAAATCACTCGGCGATCACAACCATTAACATGGCTAGATTTTAGGTGCCTCATCTTAGATATCGTGAATTTTTTAACCTCAGTCACCATACAAAATGAGGCCCTTTGAAACCTATCACACTAGTGTTATTTGAATTTTGGATTAGGAGTTTATGTGATCTCTAAGGTTTCATTAAAAATGACCTTTAAACATATTTTAACTATAAATAAAATAATTTTTCATTAGATTAGCCTTAAGTTTAAACACATTATTATGAGTTTGAATATGATTTCTTAATATATACAACATATTTATTTACTTATTTGTAAGTGAAAATTCAGTTGAAGTTTAACTTGCTTGTTTTAATTGATTTTATCAATTATGAATATGTAATAGATTATTTCAATTCCACAAAATGACTAAAACTCATAAGAAATTAGCTACTAAATAACATGGATTTGATTTATCTATGATTCTTAGTGAAGTACCACTACTACATTTAGGTGATAATTGTAATATTTTTTTAGGAAAATTGTTTGGTCAATTTAGTGTGTCCTAAATTTCTAACATAAATTATCAACCAGGGATTCGTAAATTGACGAAGTGTGGCGCACTATATGTGCAAGATAACCTATCTCTTACTTTTTGTCGTTTTTTGATTTTTATGAAATTCTAAAAGACAAGTATGGAGTCAAATATTCAAGACAATGATGTCCTTCTAATGGTTTTCCAAACTTCAAAAGAATTTTAAAACACACAATGACAAAATTAATTCCTAAAAGGAAATGAAAATTGCATCACTATTCTAATCAAGCAAACAGTGAACTATTGATCATGAAACTCATTATCCTTGCTACTGTCTAAACACAAAAGAAACTGTACTCAAAGAAAATATTGCAAGTAAAGTAAAACTAAAATCAAATTACATCAACTCATATTCTGACCCCTCACCATTAGTCTAGCTATGGCTTTCGGAGGTAATCATAAACAACTTGAGAAATCTGATATCTAATTTGCAGAAAAAGAAACTAATATCAAACTACACACTCATACTTCAATCCCTCACCATTAGTCCAGCTATGGCTTTCGGAGGTAACTGAAAATGACATGAGCAATTTAATATATCTAACTTGCAGAAAAGCAAACTAATATCAAACTACACACTCATACTTCAATCCCTCACCATTAGTCCAACTATGGCTTTTGGAGGTAACTGAAAATGACATGAGTAATTTAATATATCTAAATTGCAAAAAATTAAACTAATATCAAACTACAGACTCATACTTCAATCCCTCACCATTAGTCCAGCTATGGCTTTCGGAGGTAATTGAAAATGACATGAGCAATTTAATATTTAATCTAATTACTAAAGCAAATATGCAAGACTGAAATAAACAAACAGTGCTGGAATTAAACAAAAACTAAGAAAAGTAAATTAGCAGAAGGACAAGATGGATTCCATGTCATTAGTCATTATAAAACTATGTGCAAATGCCCGGGCTGCCATGAAAAATTATGCTAAAAGCTATGATTTCAAAAAGCAATCTAAGTAAGGAAATATGACAAAACAAAATTGAAAGTAACTTATCTAGAAAACATGCAAAACCTCCTTGAATAGCAGGGGCCCTCTGCTACCAATTTGGTGTAATCCTTCTTCAGCTCCTTAAAATTGTAATCAAAACACCATCAAGGAACTTCTTTATTGAAAAACTTCACAAATCTACATCCCATTCCATCTTAAACTTTGTTACAAAAGACTTCTCTATTCCTACTTTTTTATTACTTCCTCATTACCTATGATAGGAGAAAGCTTCTCCTATTTATACAAAATATGAGGAGTCATCTCATTAATGGGAGTCCATGAATCTCTCCCTCCATCTCTAGAGTTACAATCAAAATAAGAAATGATAAGACACTTGTTTTTCTAGAGTTTCAACACAACTAAGAGATGAGACACATATCCTCTTAGAGTTTCAATACAACAAGGAAGTGAGACACATATCCTCTTGATCCCATAATCTTCTCCAACCAAATTCGAATTTGGCTTTAGAGTGCCACATAAGGGTCTTCTAGAAGTCTCCTTTTGACCTACACATGTCAAAAAACTCATAACACATATATAGATATATGAAACTATGTTAATTTTCTAGTTTCTAATCATAAATTCACTTAAAATACATAAAATAAATAACTTTGGAAAACAAGAATCCTAACCCATATATTTATGAAAATGGTTACTTGATGTAGGGTTTTAGGTCAAATGGCTATGAAATAAGAGCTAAATGGTTATGACATAATGGAAATATGTATGAATATGGAGAACATTTTTGAGATTCAACATACCCCCCAACTGAAGTTGTTGCATGTCCTCATGCAACTATTGCAATGATTCATTTGTCCATGAGTTGATCTTTTACGAGTTTTGACTCATATAGATTCATTCCAAACTTTGCTTCTTGATATTTTCCTTTTTGGCAAAGTATAATACATTTGATTGCAACATTTTATTTTATTTTATTTTTATTTTTTTCAATGGTTGGTTCTTGTGTGACAACCATTTTTTTTTTTTTTGAAGCATTGGTTCTTGTGTAACAATGCTTTATTTTCTTTGTTGCATCAAAGTTCATGAAAACATTTAGAATCAATTACTTCATCAATGAATTGATCATTTGCAAGGCATATAATCTTTTGGATCATTTTGCAACAATAGTTGGTTGGAAATTATATGTGAGTGGAAATGAAATGAAAATGTGTGATAGTGTATGACATGTGGGTATGAAATGATGTCCCTTCCCCCCAACTAAAGATACGACAATGTGAAAAAGGGAGTGAGGAATTTTCCAAAGTTACAATTTTAGCATTCTAATGAATTACATGACTAAAAATTAGAAAACAACATACCTTCACTTACCTTAAATGTGGATGAGTTGTGTATGTGTGGTGGCTGCAAAATTCTGATCATATTCTTGTTCAAATGGCTGAACAAGAGGAGTCATGGATAAAGAGATAAGATGACTTTTTATTGCTTCTGCTAAAACTTGTTGAATCTGCTCCAAAATGCTGAAAGTAATAGTCTTCATGTCTTCAAAACTCATTGGCATAATTCCTACTATGTGAAAAGATGTTCTGATGTCGAACATAGTAGAAAATTGTTGACTTAGTGGCCATTAATGGATGACACTAGTCAACACGAGAACTCTCACCATTGATGACAATAAGAGTCAAGATGTCCAAACACATCTTGCTAGGTACGAATGATTTTGTTGATGTTGAGTCACCTAGAAGATCTGACGAACAAGGGACATTAATGTATTCCCATTGTTTGTCAGCATGAGAACTTTCCATTAAGGCATGCAAGCCTCAAGATGTTTTTACAAAGAACTTAGACTCAAAGGACTATGGACTCAATAATTTTCATTGCAGCAGGGCTTATTTGCAGAATGAAAATGACAAGTTTGGAAGATGAAAATGGAAGATGGCAATGGAGAGTAGAAATAGAAATGGGCAATAAGCATGTGAATGAGCCTCTTGCTTTTATTTGTGGGTTATGAATGGACAAAAAGAAATGGAAAGTGGATGTGAATGTAAATGGAAAACATGAAGTGAAATGCGGTGAATGGTTTATTATGAGGCATGGATGTGATGGAGACAATAGTATCTGAAAGTTTTTCAAGTGTTTGGATCTGATTTTTCATCAGCATATTTCCTCCTCTTTGTTGTTGATCATCCTCTTATGAAACAAATTGGTCTCTTAAAGAGACACCATTCTCTTGTAGTCATTTGTCCTTCCTCTTGGAACCTGCAAAAAAACTAATACTTCTTCTGCAATGGAATGTAAGATTATCAAAGGGAGAGAGGTGATCAATCTCTCTAGTTATGATATTTACACATAAAACTAAGAATTTGTATTAATGAAACAAGTTCTCAAAGGAAGAATCAAAATAATTTATACCTGTTTTGGAATTAGTGCCTCAAGTTGAATGTTGCTTCTTTTCAGCAATTTATTTCATTATTTTCCATTTCAAACTCTAATGATGGATTTCTCATTGTATAGATCTTGTTGAGACATTTCCAACGATACTTAAATCATCAAAATTTGATTTTGTATGAGAAAGTTAGGCTGATTTGAACAATGAGGTTTTTCAGCTGCGGAATTGGAAAACAGCTGCGGAATTGGACTTTAGCTGTGGAATTGGAGAACAGCTGCAGAATTGGACTTTAGCTGCAGAATGTCGACGGTTTCTGTAGCTAAAAATCTTGAATAAAAAGTTAGCCATTCATCTTTCATCATCAGTCCAAAATTAATCAATACCTTCAGAAAAATGAGCAAATAACTTATTCATTTCATTGATTCAAAATTATTGATTTAAAAAAAAAAAAATTTATATATATATATATATTTAACAACAAAAGAGAAATGCAATTTTTTTTTTAAAATAATCAAAACAAAATTGAAAAAAAAAAAAGAATTGCAATTTTTTTTTTTTTAAATATTATATATGTTACATTTAAAAATATATATATATATATATATATACATATATAATTTAAACAAAACAATTTATTAAATAAGAAAATTAAAAATAAAAACTAAAAACAAGAATGCCATTCTCATCCTCATGTGGCAATTTTTCGAGCAATTCTCCTTTGGAACGTAGCAGGCTGTATCATCTTCTCTTCATTCAAAGGAAGCTCGTTGCAATTCGAGCATGATCCACCACTAAGCTCTCTATTTCACGTCTTTCACATAAGCCATTTGGGAAAGGCCCAACCGTCTTGAATAAGGTGAATGCTTCTCATTTTGGTGATGTATTGAACTCGCATTGTATATCCCCATGCCATCTTTTAAGTGGACAAGATCTTGACCAGAAAAAGTAAGCTTTAAACCGTATATCACTGCCATCCGCATGACATTTTCAACGCTCAAACGAATGATGTGCAGCCGTGAAGATGAGAGTGGTCAGTGGAATGTGGATTGAATGCCATGATAAGAATTTGATTTGATTTCAAATTCGTCTTCTTCAGATTACGGGTGAAATCAAGCAAAGTGCCGTTCAAACTCTCCACTGTGCAAACAGAAAACTATTTTTCCTCACGCGGCAAGCAAAAATGGCCTTCAAAGAACCGAGAAATTCTCCCAGACCGCCACGAAATTTGTAAAACGATTTCTGGGTTATCTAATTGACCATGTTGGCGAAAAAACCCATGTCGTGGATTTTCAAAATTCATTCTCAATCGATCAGAAAACGTGTTTGAAAATGACGTGTCAATAACAGTTGCGTTTTCTGAATGCGCTGTAAGAAAATCAATTCTGCTAGAACTCCATGTGCCTGAGTTAATTGCTGTGATTTTGGTAACTTGCACAAATATTTCAATCCGAATTCTTCAAAAAAAATGGATCTTTCCAACAGATTTTGGCTTGCAACAATTACTCTATGCACATGATGCATTTGACACCCTACACTAATTGCCACCCATAGCCGCTTTTGCTTTGACCTCTATTTGTTTTCTTTCAGGTTCAGTTATAGCTGCATCAATCTCTGCAAACACTTGTTCTTTGGGATGATTCCCGTCAACCTTCCAAATCAGATTTGTCTTTGCAAATATTGCCCATGCTTATCCTAAGCATTCTTCAGTTCAATCAAGGTACGTTTTTGTCAATTTCAATGCCTTGTTCTCTTACATGTGGCCATCTTATGAATCTCAAGGAGCGTTTGGTGATGGTAGGCAGCATTGGCAAGGCTGACAGGCCTGGTATAATAAAATGAATTGGCATTGACAGGTTTGAATGGCGAGAGATTGCACGAATGCCTCACAAATTCTTTCAAGGATTTGGGGAGTTTGATGATGTCTTTTCCAGCTCGAATCCTACGGGTCGATAATGCTGTCATAAGCTCTGAAACACTGTAATCTAGCAACTTTGCAGCATCTCTAACTCCTTCATCATTTTCAACTTCTACGTGATTTTCATTATCAAAAGCAAAAAATCTGATGTTTTCGAGCCATAATACAGCTGCAAACATCGCAAATGATTGAATTTTTATGTTTTCTGTTGAGAGTATTCATTTTTTTTTTAAATGCCATGGCCATTTCATTTTGTTTATTGATTTGTTATTGTTTTGTTTTGTTTGTTTTTTTTTAATTTGTTTTGTTAATAAAATTACACATGTTATTTTTTTTTTTTGAAAAATTAAAAATATACATATGTAATTTACTAAACAAAACAATTTATTGATTTTTTTTTTTTAAATGATTTTTTATTAAAATTATATATATATATTTTCAAAAATAAAAATATACATATATATCTTAGTAATAAAACAATTTTTATTTTTGTTTTTTTATTTTTTTTATTTTCATTTTTATTTTAATTGATTTGTTTAATAAAATTATGTATGTGATATTTTCAAAAATTTAAAAATAGACATATATATTCATTAAACAAAACAATTTTATTGAAATCAAAGTTTTTCATGAAAACAATTTTTTTTTTTTAAATTGTTGAATCAATCGAAATGATGAAGTTTTATTTTGTCTCATTTTTTTTTTTCACATAACAATTTTTTTTCTGATCCTCCAGATCACACAAAGTGCAAGATGAGAGCATACTCAAGAATTATTAATTTTTTTACATAACAATTCTTTTTCTGATCTTCCAGATCACACAAAGTGCAGGAGGAGAGCATACTCAAGAATTTTTTTTTTTTTTTTTAGATGTAAGAAATAAGGCTACCTAGTTACACTTCCCCGGCAACGACGCCAAAATGTTTGGTCAATTTAGTGTGTCATAAATTGCTAACATAAATTATCAACCAGGGATTCGTAAGCTGACGAAGTGTGGCGCACTATATGTGCAAGATAACCTATCTCTTACTTTTTGTCGTTTTTTGGATTTTTATTGATCTTGGTTGGTTTCCTAATGTGAGATGGAAATTCTAAAAGACAAGTATGGTTATGAATATTCAAGGCAATGATGTCCTTTATAATGATTTACCAAACTTCAAACTTCAAAATGATTTTGAAACATACAATGACAAAATTAAAAGGAAATGAAAATGTGTCACTATTCTAATTAAACAAACAATGAACTATTGATCATGAAAACCATTATCCTTGCTGCTGTCTAAACACAAAAGAAACTGTACTCAAAGAAAAGATTACAAGTAAAGTAAAACTAAAATCAAATTACATCAACTCATATTCTGACCCCTCACCATTAGTCTAGCTATGGCTTTCGGAGGTAATCATAAACAACTTGAGCAATCTGATATCTAATTTGCAAAAAAAGAAACTAATATCAAACTACACACTCATACTTCAATCCCTCCCATTACTCCAGCTATGGCTTTCAGAGGTAACTGAAAATGACATGAGCAATTTAATATATCTAACTTGCAGAAAAGTAAACTAATATCAAACTACACACTCATACTTCAATCCCTCACCATTAGTCCAGCTATGGCTTTCGGAGGTAACTAAAAATGACATGAGCAATTTAATATATCTAACTTGCAGAAAAGTAAACTAATATCAAACTACACACTCATACTTCAATCCCTCGCCATTAGTCCAGCTATGGCTTTCGGAGGTAACTGAAAATGACATGAACAATTTAATATATCTAACTTGCAGAAAAGTAAACTAATATCAAGCTACACACTCATACTTCAATCCCTCGCCATTAGTCCAGCTATGGCTTTCGGAGGTAACTGAAAATGACATGAGCAGCTTCATATCTAAATCTAACTACTAAAGCAAATGTGCAAGATTGAAATAAACAAATAGTGCTGGAATTAAACAAAAACTAAGAAAAGTAAATTAGCAAAAGGACAAGATGGATTCCATGTCATTAGTCATTATAAAATTATATGCAAATGCCCGGGCTGCCTACTGTAATCTAAAAGCTAAAAATTATGCTAAAAGCTATGATTTCAGAAAGCAATCTAAGGAAATATGACAAAACAGAATTGAAAGCAACTTATCTAGAAAACATGTAAAAGCCTCCTTGGATAGCAGGGGCCCTCTGCTACCAATTTGGTGAAGTCCTTCAGCTCCTTAAAGTTGTAATCAAAACATCATCAAAGAACTGAATTTCTCAATTAAAAAGAACTCACAAATCTACATCCCATTCCATCTTGAACTTTGTTACAAAAGACTTCTCTACTACTTTTTCATTACTTCCTCATTACCTATGATAGGAGAAAGCTTCTCCTATTTATACAAAATATGAGGAGTCATCTCATTAATGGGAGTCCATGAATCTCTCCCTCCATCTCTAGAGTTATAATCAAAATAGGAAACGATAAGACACATGTCTTTCTAGAGTTTCAACACAAGTTGAGGAATGAGACACATATCCTCTTAGAGTTTCAATACAACAAGGAAGTGAGACACATATCCTCTTGATCCCATAATCTTCTCCAACCAAATTTGAATTTGGCTTTAGAGTGCCACATAAGGGTCTTCTAGAAGTCTCCTTTTGACCTACACATGTCACAAAACTCATAACACATATATAGATATATGAAACTATGTTAATTTTCTAGTTTCTAATCATAAATTCACTTAAAATACATAAAATAAATAACTTTGGAAAACAAGGATCCTAACCCATATATTTATGAAAATGGTTACTCGATGTAGGGTTTTAGGTCAAATGGCTATGAAATAAGAGCTAAATGGTTATGACATAATGGAAATATGTATGAATATGGAAAACACTTTTGAGACTCAACAAAAATGATGATATAAATGGAGTGTGTTGTCATAATTTCTTTGAAACTATTGGAAAATAAAATGTATTTTTAGGTATCCTTACTAGAACATCAAAAATCCAATGACCATATCTACAATATTATTTAGACACTACAACTTGTTGACATGGTCAATGAAACTTGTATGGTAGTTAAATGATTTTGTGTATTGTCATTATGTAGTTGGAAATTTTATACAATACCTGTAAAATTTATATGAACATTACAAATTATTGATATTGTTGATCAAAATTATATAGTTATTAAAGTAGAATAATCAAATCTTGTTGAAATATTGACATCTATATAAATTATATTTAAATCCAAATATATAAGGGAAAATTTATGTAATGTTTTGAATGTCACTATTATATTTTTTTCATAGATTTGGCCACTGTAACAACATTATGAAAATCTACTTTCAACATCAATTTTTCCCTTTACAAATTAAGTTTGCATTCTCTACAAATTTGAAATTCTCTTAAGGTAAACAATTAAAAAAATAAAAATTCTTTGAATATATATTTATATTATTATGATATTGTTTTAGTGGATGTTGTTGTAAATATAGTTAATGATGTCATTTACATAAAAATATTGTTGCCATCCTCCCTACCTGAATTCAATTCTTGCATGTGATATGTTGATCTCATAATCAGTATTTCTTGTAATGACTTCAAGCCTTTTTTCCAAGTAATCCCTCAAAGATAAAAAAAAATATGTTCTTCATATGGAATATAAATATATTCTTGTGTGTGTGTGCGTATATATATATATATTCCCATGTAAAAAAATATCCCACCCTCCATCCTATGGGAAAGAGTAAGATTTTTTACCCCTTAAGGTCATTCAACAACAAGGCTTGAAGGCATAACAACAATATAATCAATATGAGCTCATCACGTTACTTGTGTGCGTTGAACTTGGGTGGGGAGGATAACAATCATTCCTCACTGTTGGATAATCAAGTGTGGAAGCTATTCAAACAATTATCCTTAAGCTTAATAATTTCTTGTGAACTTTATTTAACTTCTTAATGTTCTTTATTAGAGTATTTCCTCAAACAATTATCAGGAGCATAAAAAATATAGATAATGGACACAAGAATTAGGCTCCATGGTAGGGAAAAACCCCTCTAAAGGGGAAAACCCAAAAAAAACTTCTTCTCTTCTTTTAAAATCAATTCAAATGAGAAATTCAAGACCCAAAATTTTAGATCAAGACCACCTCCAAGCACCAAGTGAGCCCCCAAAAATATCTCCTTCAAGACAAGACAAGGTCAACCAAAGAAAAATAATATTAACTCCTTTAAGGTTTGGTCCAATCAAGGTTTTGTCCCTCACTTTATATTTGCAACTTTTGTCCCTAGAATAACTAAATAAACCCTAATTCCTTCACACATGTGAGGATAAAGTGTACAAAAATTAGATTTTTGGTTCTCTTCTTGAAATGCTTCCTTCTCCAAGACCTCCGCTTCTTCTTCATGTTGTTTCTTACTTGAGGTATAATTGTAGAAGTATTTCCAAATGAATCGAACTTGCATCCTTTATATTGCCTTATCATGAGGTCAGATTACCTCAAACTAGACTGACTTGATCTTGGAGGCCAAATTTGACTTTCCAGACTAAAAAATAATATATTTTACATGTTACAACTTACTAAATAGGGTCCTATACAAATGATAAAGATTCTCTTGAATCAAGAAAAATATTATTTTGACTTGACAAACCCTAGGAGCATGAAAAGCATGCTTGACCTAGTTGACCAACAAAATGGAGCATGAAACCCATGCTTGAAATTAATACTTTTGTTTCTTATTTTTCTTGTTACATAATATATATGTGATGCCATGAGTACAATGACAATTATGAAGACTGGAATTAGTTACATTTTCAAACACTCCTAATCATCTGAGAGAATCTCAATTGATGTAACACACACACACACACATGTTAAATTATTTGTATTTACAAATAAAAAATGTTTTAGCATTGAACTAGAGGATGAGGAAGTGCCAATTTATAGTATAAATATTTGTAAACAAGCTAATGGATATCATGTAGATCATGAAGTTAATCTTATAATTGAGGAAAATGTTGGCATTGATATATTTGAGAATGATAGGATAAATAGATCAATCCATGACACCCTTACTCCAATGAACGATAACTTTGATGGTAACATTCATAATGTACCTTTGATTGATAAGGTGTGAAAACCCTTATATAAAGGCTCAATGACAAGTATTCCTCTACTATTTTAGGGTTGGTGATTTTTAAAGTATTAATTTATTTTTTATACACCTACACCTAGATCATAACATATGGAATATAATTATTCATACATGAATACCAAATTTTTCTTTTTGTTTTTAGTGTTAATTGTATAAATTATGCATCCCTAATGGGGGTGTCAGGCTATGGAAGCCACCCGTCGCGTGACGGATGAAAACTGGGCATGGTTTAATGTGGGAGAGGGCATGACATCAAACCTTCCACCACACCAAATTTATTACCATTGCACTCACTTGTGTGAATAGTTCATATTCACCTATGTGTAATCACTTCAACATGATGGTGTCACTCCTCCTCTGGTTATATTCCATCATTTGTAAACTCTCTAGTTTTTTTATGCCTCTCTATATAATGCTCCCCCCTCCTTGCTTTTCTCTTCTTTGGCTCTTGTTCTAGGTTGGTGGTCCGTCCTGTGTGCCTTGGGCATGCCTCAAGTGGCGTTCTCTCTCCTACTCCTACTAATTGATAAACTTTCCCTCTTAGTTATTCTCTGGAGAACGCGTCTTCTCCAGTTTTGGTTGGCTTCAGATTTAATTTCCTTATGCTCTCATGGTTCTTGCCTTGGCCTCTTGGGGGATTTTTCTAGAGTGTTTTGTGTCAAACTTTTGTTTCTTATATTCTTAGTTATGGGTTTGCGAGTGGTTTTGTATCCATTGGGGTGGTAGTTTTGGCTCAAGGGTGGCACTGGACTCTGGGTCTTCTCACATCCTAACTCTTCTTTTCATGACTCTAGTATCAGTATCAAATTTGGGACCTTTCCTTTCAATTTCGTCTTGGATTTTTTCTATTTTATATATGTTTCTATCTGCTTGGGTCTCTTACATCCACTTCGGTCTGACTCATCTCTAATCAGGTGGCGAATTCTAAGTGGTGGGAATTATTTTGTTTGTTATCCTCTCCTCTTCGGTATGTAGAAAGGTATGCTTGGTTCCTAGTGGAAGATGATAAAATTATGGGTGTCTCATTCTTCTAGCTTTATAGCTTCCTTTTGAGCTCCATCATGAAGCCCAACCCCTACTTCTTGCATGTAATAGCTCCAACAAAGTCCAAAGGCTCTCTTGCCCTCACTGGGTCTTGGGTTGGTGTTTTATATTTGTGGGGGAGGGGAGATCCAAGCGGGGAGAATGTCCCTCGAGAGGCACTAGAGATGGGGTTCGTGGAATCCATGGGGGTCGTAGTTGATCAGATTTGGATCAAGGACCTAAGTGATAGCTCAAATTTCAAAGTGTTCAAAAGTGTGTCGAACATGAGCGACTAAATAGACCTTGTCTTCCTGATTCTGGCACTGTGAATGGTTCGAAAAACTGACACCGTATGAAGAAGTTATCGTGTTTTGAAAAGTCCAGCAAACTGCAAATTTTGACATTTGACCAGGGTTGACTAAGCAAAGGTACAGTCAGCAAAAAGGAATATTCCAGGGGATATTTCTCAAATATTCCTCAGAATATTCCCTCGAAATATTCCTTCTGGGCCAGTCATAGGACGACAAGTGGCACCATTTTATTTGTTGAATGATTGTATGTTTTGTTTTCGCCCAATGAGAGGTTGTCATGTGGTAGGCTCGGAGGCCACCACATGGCCAAGGATTGGTTGAGTAAAATTTTATAGAGAGTAGTCGGTGGTCGAACCCATGACCTCCCCACCCATAGCCAAAGTATTTTACCATCTGCGCTATGATTGGTTCTTAACTATATTGTGCGACGAGTTTAATTTATCATTTATGGCATTGGTGTTTGGGGGTTGGGGACTACCGGCAGTTCCAACCCGCTAGCGGTCCCCGTTAGTGTGTTCACATGGAATATGTAACGTAAACCATAACCACTAACCACCGCATCAAATTTAACCATGATTTCAACGCATATATATCACATTTCAATGGTAACCGCCATATCCTCCACGCAGTTAATGTTAACACACCGTCAACTGGAGTTCCGCCAACCAGCCCGTGGTTTCCATCATGGTTCCACTGACTGTTACGGTTAGGTCAGAGTTAGGGGTGTGCATGTGGCCACCCATACCCATAACATTTATTATAATGCTTATTTCTGTGGTGATTTTTACAGCATTCCTAATTTTAGGCAGAAGTTTCTATTTTGACTCCAGTTAACTGGAGTCCTCCACATTTAGTGGAGCTTTCTTAGGTGTAACTGAGAAAAGGAGTTGGAGGCCCATTTTTCGACCATTTTGAGAGTGTGAATAGTAAATATATAATTTATTTTAAATTCCAGAGCCATTGGTGAGGGTTGCAGATCCATCAGAGAACTTTTGAGCATGATTTTTCTTCAGAGAAGTTCCAAGGGCCACGAGGAGCCAGTAGCAGAATGAGGCTTAGCTAGGGCAGCTAGAGGCCATTCTCAGGAAAATAATAGTCATTTTTGGATGTTTCAGACATTATGGAGCCATTGGTGAGGTTTTAGAAGACATTTTAGGACTTATAAGTGTGATTTTTCTTCAGAGAAGTTCCAAGGGCCACTAGGGCCACTAGGAGCCACCAGTTGAATGAGGCCTAGCCAGGGCAGCCATCGACCATTCTCAGCAAACCAGTAGTATATTATGACTATGTTGAACCTTATGAATACAATGGAATTATTTTTAGAATAATTTGTATACTTTTGAAGGTTGTGATGCTTCAGGGAAGTTTTCAGTGAGCCTAGAGCCACAAGGTGCCACTAGGTGTTGGAGGCGTAACTAGAGCAGCTAGAGGCCAATTTCAGCAAGTGAATAGTATATTCTGACTATTTTGGAAATTATGAATCCAATGGAAATATTTTCAAAAGCTTTTGAAGGCTTATGAGGGCCGATATGCTTCAGGGAATTTTTCAGTGAACCTAGAGCCATAGGGTACCACCAGGTGTTGGAGGCGTAACCAGAGAAGCCAGAGGCCAATTTTAGCAAGTGAGTAGTATATTTGACTATTTTATACATTATTAATCAAATTAAATTATTTTCAGAGCCATTTGGAGACTTCTAGAGCCTAGGAAGCCACAGGGAAGTTTCGGGCAGCCCAGGGCCACCAGGGGTTGGAGTCCTTGATTGGGGAGCCAAAGCTCATTTTTAGCGAATGAACAGTCTATTTTGTATGAATGATATATGGTGGAGACAGTAAAAAAAATTTCAGGGACAGAAAATGAATTCTAAGGGAGTTAGCGCCATAGAGAAGCTCAGTGAAGCTTAAGGGCACTGATAGAAGAGGTCAATTCAAAGGGATCCTAGGTCCATCTCTAGAGAGATAGCAGTCAATACAGGGGTATGATGGTATTATAAACCCAATGGTATAGCTCAAAAAACCATTGGAGTTGAGTATTTACTTATAAAAAAAATTATCCATCATAATCCCAAAGAGCCAAGTCAATTGACAAAGGCTCAAGGAGATGTAGTCCACGACATTCGGGTGAACTCCTTTATTAAATTTGTTGTTATGTGTTGATGATTATTTGTTTCAATTTATGGTTTATGTACATGCTTATTATTAGAAAAAACAAATGTTTAATTCCTCACACTTAAAGCATTAAAACATTTTAAAACACATACACCTAATTCAAGTATTCAGTTTTGCACTATCAAGTATAAACAAGATCTTAATTTGTTTAACTGAGTGGGAGGTGCTTGCATAGCATAACAAGTCAGCCAACAATTTCAAATCAGGTGGTATCAGAGCACTAGGTCGATTGCCTGACAGAGAACTAGGTTGCTTGCTTGACAAAGCACTAGGTTTCTTTCTTGACAGAGCACAAGGTTGCTTTCTTGCTTGTTTGACTTGAAAGGTGTTTAACAGTGCAAATAATTTAACTGTTTGCAAATTAACTGATGCTTACAAGTTTGAGTTTTCTAGTGGTGAAGGGGAGCTATTGTTAGCGAAGTCCAGAAGAGGACAAGAAGGAAGAAGGATGAAAGCATTATCCTTACCTAAAGGACCTCAAGGCAACCCTTGAAGCACAAGAGGGATTGTTTGCAAAAGAGGTTGCTTGAAGAAGAGATTCAAGCTGCAGAGGAGAGATTGAATCTACAACCAAATTGTTAAGAAGCTTTGTCAATTTTTTTGAAGCTTTGTGAATTTTTGTTGAAGTTCATTAATTCATTTACATAATTATGACAACTTCATCAAGTGAGGTTTATAAATCCTTGTTTACAAGACTCTTTTATGAAGAGATGAAGCGGGACTTCTACATCCTAAAGGATATGGTGCAAAGTCTGTATGAAGATGGAAAGGAAAGCAATAGAATTCATGAGAAATTGGTTGTTATGAAGTAAGAGAAAGAAGGACTTTTTCAAAGAATGAATGAGATGGAGATGCAACTCCATCATGCCCAAGAGGCTTTAACCAAACACATGCTTGAAGCAGAGGTAAATCACTCAAATTTGTCTTCAATTTCTTCTTTAGATAGATGTGTAGGTTCATTTTAAAAACACACTAAAGGTATAGGGTCCAAATTGATGTTAAAAATGGTATATGAAGGAAAGGGTCTAGGAAAACGTGCACAAGTCATAATTGAGCCTATTATGGTTGAGGAAAGGCCTAAGAAGATTGGTCTAGGCTATGTTCAATCTTATGGCGAAAACTCCAAAGCCATGAAGGCACTTGAGACAGTTCCAAGAAGAAATTTTGTTGCAAGTTAAAACCCACAAACATGTCAATTTTGTATTCAAGATGAATGCCATTTTTTGAAGCCTATGTTGCAGCAAGATGTTTGTAGACATGCAAGTTATGGCAAGCAAGAGAGTTCTAGCAGATATCAAGACATGAACATTGATGTTGGTCTTCAAAAGAAAGCTAGAACCTCTTCAAGTTCATCTCCTCAAGAAGGTAAAAAAGATGGACATCAAAGCAAAATTTGAGGTATAATTCTTCCCATAGTCAAGTTTTTTTTTTATTATGTTAAGCATGAAAAATCTGCATGCATGAAAGGAAGAAAGAGTTGTTGTTCCTATTGTGGTTTGTGTAACCGTGAAGTTTCAAAATGTTGGAAGAGGATGAAAGCATACATGAAACAGTCAAAGTGAAGGAAAATTGCACAAAAGATGAAAAAGACTTGCACACATTGCCAGAAGAAGGGAAATTTCATTGCCCATTGTTGTAAATTGCATCCAACCAATCATCCCAAGCATTTGAAGCAAGAGGATAAAAATACTGGAGAAAATGGAACCAAATATTCCATCATCGATGTGAGACCAGATTTTTCACAAGAAGAAGATTTTCAGCATGAAAAATCTCCATGGAAGTGGTTTGGTAAGAAGTGGTTTGAATTCTTGACCTAGTAAGACATATATTCACTTATACATATGCAAATTTCAGTCATGTATGCATGTATTTATGTTGAAAAATTACGTTTTTTTGAGCCACCTTTGATCGATCATCAAGGAAATGAAGTTAAACTACCTTCTAGTGAAGATTTCTTGCCAGAATTTCTGGATGAGCTCAAGGAAGATACAATTCTTGACAGGAGGACAAGAGCATCCAAGAGGGGAAGTGTTGAATACCTTCGAGTTGGGCTCAAAGGCACTAAGCCAAGCAAGGAAAAGTGGGTGGAGGCTAGAAAGGTGAGGGAGTTTTACTCTCATCTATTGAATAGATAATCAAGTCTTTTGGGGTCCAAAAGATTCCTAATGGGGAGGAGTGATCAGATTTGGATCAAGGACCTAAGTGATAGCTCAAATGTCAAAGTGTTCAAAAGTGTGACAAACCCGAGTGACCACATAGATCTCGTCTTCCTAATTCCGGCGTTGTGAACGGTTCTAAAAACTGACACCGTATGAAGAATTTATCGTGTTTTGAAAAGTCCAGTAAACTGCAAATTTTGACATTACCAGGGTTGACTAGGCAAAGGTATAGTCAGCAAAAAGGAATATTCCCCCCAAATATTCCTTCCAGGCCAGTCGTAGGATGACAAGTGGCACCATTTTATTTGCTGAATGATTGTACGTTTTGTATTTGGCCAATGAGAGGTCACCATGTGGTAGGCCTAGCCCAGGATTAGTGGAGTAAAATTTTATAGGGAGCAGCCGGGGGTCGAACCCGTGACCTCCCCGCCCGCAACCAAATTATTTTACCGTCCACGCTATGATTGGTTCTTAAATATATTGTGCAACGGGTTTAATTTATCGTTTATGGCATTGACATTTGGGGGTTGGGGACCTCCGACGATCCCAACCCGCCAGTGGTCCCTGTTAGCGTGTTCACATGGCATATGTAACGTAAACCGTAACCACTAACCACCGCATCAAATGTAACCATGGTTTCAATGCATATATATCACATTGCAATGGTAACCGCCATATCCTCTGCGCGGTTAATGTTAACACACCATCAACCGGAGTTCCGCCAACCAACCCATGGTTTCCGTCGTGGTTCCGCCAATCGTTACGATCAAGCAGGGTTAGGGGTGTGCAAGTGGCCACCCCTACCTATAAAACTTATTATAATGGTTATTTTGGTGGTTTTTTTAGTAGCACGCCTAATTTTAGGCAGAAGTTTCTATTTTGACTCTAGTTAATTGAAGTCCTCCACATTTAGTGGAGCTTTCCTAGGTGTAACTGGGAAAAGGAGTTGGAGGCCCATTTTTTGACCATTATGAGAGTGTGAATAGTCAATTTTGACTTTATTGGATATTACAAAGCCATTGGTGAGGGTTTCAGAGCCATCAGAGAACTTATGAGCATGATTTTTCTTCAGATAATTTCCAAGAGCCACTAAGAGCTAGCAGTAGAATGAGGCTTAGCCAAGGCAGCTAGAGGCCATTCTCAGGAAAAAAAAAATAGTCATTTTTGGATGTTTCAGATGTTCTGGAGCCATTGGTGAGGTTTTTAGAGCTAGCTGAGGACTTATGAGTGTGATTTTTCTTTAGATAAGTTCCTAGGGCCACTAGGAGCCACAAAGAGAATGAGGCCTATCTAGGGCAGCTAGAGACCATTCTCAGCAAACCAGCAGTATATTTTGACTATCTTGAACCTTATAAATCCAATGGAAGGATTTGTAGAAGATTTTGGAGACTTCTGAAGGTTGAGATGCTTTAGGGAAGTTTTTAGTGAGCTAAGAGCCATAGGGTGCTACCAAGTGTTGGAGGCGTAACCAAAGTAGCCAGAGGCCAATTTCAGCAAGTGAATAGTATATTCTAACTATTTTTGACATTATAAATCCAATGGAAGTATTTGCAGAATATTTTGAAGAATTTTGAATGCTGATATGCTTCATGGAATTTTTCAGTGAGCATAGAGCCACAGGGTGCCACCAGGTGTTGGAGGCGTAACCAGAGCAGCCAGAGGCAAATGTTAGCAAGTGAATAGTCTATTCTGACTATTTTTGACATTCTGAATCCAATGGAGGGATTTGGAGAGCCATTTTGAGACTTATAGAGCCAAAGAATCCAGAGCCTAGATTGGGGAGCCAGAGCTCATTTGGGGAAAATGAATAGACTATTTTGGATGAATGATATATGATGGAGATAGTATAAAATTTTTCAGGGACACAAAAGGACTTCTAAGGGAGCTAGTTCCACAGAGAAGCTCAGGGAAGCTTAAGGGCACCGACAGAAGAGGTCAAGTCAAAGGGAGCCTAGGTCCATATCTAGAGAGATAGTAGTCAATATAGGGGTATGATGGTATTCTAAACCCATTGGTACAGTTAAAACAACCATTTGAGTTGAGTATTTACTTGTAGAATAAATTATCCATCATAATTCCAAAGATCCAAGTCAATTTACAAAGGCTCAAGGAGACGTAGCCCATGACATTGTTGTACATGCTTATTATCAACAAAAAAAAATGTTTAATTCCTCACACTTAAAGCATTAAAACAGTTTAAAACACATACACCTGATTCAAGTATTCAATTCTGCACTATCAAGTATAAGCAAAGTTTTAATTTGTTTAACTCAGTGGGAGGTGTTTGCATAGCATAAAATCTCAGCCACCCATTTCAGATCAGTAGTTCTTCGGTAGCTTCCATGGCATGAATCCAATGCAAGTTGGTTATACAAATTGTTCATGGTGCATGCGGCCATGGACAAGGATGTCAACGTGCTACGACGCCTAGGGGATGCCTCAAACAGGGAAGTTCTAGGTTTGTAGATCAGGAATCTTCCAGGAGGCCAAGACTCTCCTCAAAGATCCTCGAACTGGTGCAATATGTCTCTACTCGACTGGATGCCCTTAATAAAGTTTGCAATGAGGAGCATGAATTTGTCATGAAAAAATTTGAGCAACTTTAGTACTTTCAGTTCCATATTCATGAAAGGGTGGTAATGGTCTGGTGTGGGCAAAATTTTCTAATGGAAAAGGTTTAAAAACTAAAAGCTTGGCTTGCTCACTTTGAGCATCATGTTAATTGCATGTATCGCCCTCCTCCTCCCCTGGGTACTGGGGTGGAAAAATGTTGGCGAGAAAGAAGGTATCTGAGAAAGACTCAGACTCAGGAGAGAGAATCCAACAAGGTTTCCACAATAGTCTAGCACAACGCCGACATTTTCACCCTACTCTGAAGAGCAGAGAGTCTCACCCGAGGCGTGTCGTGACCTTAGTAAGGTTAGGAACAGATCAGATATCGACCAATAATAGCTATGGAGCAAAACAAAAAGAACTGGGAACCACAAACAAATTTAGCTACTCTGCATAAGATACTACTCATGAAACATATTCAAGATGCAAAATTAAAATTTAGAAGTGACCAATACATTCACCATAATCAAATTCTTAACACATAAATCAGACCATCAAACACAGGTAGAAGTATGTTTCATTATTAATAACAGACAGTTACAGTACTCCTCAGAGTTGATTACAGAGGAACAGATTACAATAGTTACAAAATAGAACAAAATAGAATAGAACCAAACAGAACAGAGCTCTCCTGTGGTTCTCTTCCCCAGCCCTCTACTGCACTAACCCCTCCCGTCTATGTTGGATGATTGCCTATTTGTTCCTTTTTCAACATGATTTTTGGTTTTCCCTCTTTTCCTGCTTTGTTGTTTACCGCATCTCCCTAATCACTGGGAGTTCCGCTGCTTGTCCTTGTTTCTCATCCCTGCCATTGGTGCTTTTTTTCCGCAACTGTCGTGCCACCTGTTCTCCAACTCTCCACAACCATGAGAACTCCCTATCTACCATGGTTGCACTCCACCACCTGTTCTCTGCAACTCAAAACCATTTCATTTTCAAAATAAGGGCCCCAAAAAAAACCCTAATTTATTTACCTTTTAAGATTGATAATGATCATTGGTGTGTTTTTGGTTCTTTTAGTTTTCTGGAATGTTAGGCCTCTTAGACTCTAGACCTCTCAGCTGGAAATTTTGATTTTTGTATGTTGTATGGTTATTGTTTTGGTCAACAAAACTGGTTGGGGTGATACCACGTGCATTTTTGAATCCTTTTATATGCCTTTTGATTAATAGAAACTCTTCGACTTACACTTTTTTTGTATAAATGATGCAATATTGTTGAATTTTCATTATAGTATTTTTTTTTTTTAATGTTGTATATTTTTCTACATGCATAAAATAAGAATTTTATCTTATTATGGTATATTTAAGAATGGAGTATGAAGCCACTTATGCATTTCCCAGTGACCATATTTTATATTATGGAAAAAATGCGACAACAAATTGAATTCCCTTGTTGTGGAATTAGTAGATATTGAACTGGTCAAGTAAAAAATAAGGTGGTCCACAAGTTTCTTTATCATATTCCTATAATTTCAAAATTTCAATTGTTCAAATGCAAAATAATAGTACAATTTATGGATTAATATGCATGGAACATAAGTGAAGGTGCTGTTATTTATCAACATTGAAGAAAAATGGCCAATTTTCAAAGAAAACCTCATAAAGTTGGGTTTTTGTTGGCAGTTAATGATGTCAATCAATTTGAACATATGAAGTCCATCTACTTAGTGTGGCCTATTTTTTCTATAAATAATAACATCCCACCTTGGATTTCAATAATGACAGAGCACATAATGATGGTAATGGTTATTCGAGGTATTTATTCAAAATAATGTTTTCAAGTACATAAAATTTCCATTGTGCATTAGTTGTTTGTTGGATATTAATTTTATTATTGTTCAAAGGTAATACAAATATGTATTTTCAAATAATGAGGTAAGTACCAAGTTAAATATATGGATTTATATATTTAGCTTCTTCTTGATGAACTTCTAAATTTATGGGGTTGGCATCACTATGTATTATATCTTGAAACCAATAGGGAAAATACAATTCAATTCCATGAAATACTGACGTAGAAAATTCATGATAGTTTGGGATAACACATTTTTGTGGGAATGGATAAAGTACCGCACTTTAATAGTATTTATTACTATTACTTATCCATGTATTTTTTGAATAATTACTTTGTATATATTATTCTATGTGGTTCATAGTGCTCAAAGAACAGTGATCGTTACATCCACAAAAATATTTGTACTAGGGATATCTACCTGAAAGTACCACTTCCTTCCAGCTCAAACAGGGAGATTGACCCTGAAAGAGTCAAGAAAATTGAACATGTGACCTCTCAATTACATAGTTTATTTAATGATGGCAACTCAACCAATTGAGTTAACCCTTAGGGCTAAGGCTAACATGTCTCTAGAGAATAATATCCAAGTGGAGAGGGAATTAAACCTACTAACTACCACTCAAGCTATTATACTTTGATTGTGGTCCTAAATTGTTATCTCAATGTTCAAAAATTTATGAAAGGAGGTGCTTGATAAGCGTAATGAGGAATTATAATCAATGGATAAACTATTCTTCCCTGAGTGCAACATTCCTCCACTCAGAACAACAAAGGAAAGGTAAATTATTTTCTCTCTATAATAAACATATAAAAAAAAGATGAAGAGAACTATTTGTGATCCTTCGATCTCGTTCTTCTTCCTTCGTCGCTTTTGTCACTCTCGATCCAACTCAACTTGCCAGATAAATAGCTGCAATCAAAACCAGAAGACAACAAATGACGATACAAATACACAATATCAATCTATAATAACCAGATTGAACTGACTAAATATGAGAATGCATGCACATATTAAGAATACATTCACAAAAGATAATCACATATATGAGAGAAAGAACATATATCTTTATTGCAGTAAAAGGAGGAATATATTACAACCAATAAATCAGTTCATTTTCAACCTGCTCCAATTTCATCCCGTCCTCATCACACCAAGCATCAATCAAGCAACATCACAGTACTTCAGCTCTCCAAGAATTGAGAATCCAACAACATAACACTACATAAATTTCTCCCTTCCTTGCACTTAGATGAGTGCTCAATTTATAGGGAAATTGTAGGTAGTTTCCCAATAAATGATATTGAATGGATTTCTAAAAATAGATGAGACATGTTTCTAGGTTCAATGGGGATGGATGAACACATGCATTTGAAGTATGAAACCTATGATCTCTTCTAGAAGGCACTGAACATGTGGAGATTCCCGGGACAATGATGATTTCTCTCCCCAAAGACCAACGCACCCTTAAGTGTCGAGAAGTGATTTTCAGAGCACCCTTGCATGGGGGTAAGTGCTTTGGAATGCACTTAGGCCCATTAAGAGGAGCATTGATGATTCAATGGGCCATTTTAACTATACTTAAAACATTGAAACTCTCATGAATTAAATCCATCATTGGAATGACTTCTCTAGGGCATGTAGAAACTGAATTAGGGGATGATAGACCCTATTTGTATTGAATTAGGGGATGATAGAACTTTTTCATACTGGTCTTAGGGACGATGCCCAAATTTACCTATAACAGCTTCCCCCTAAAGCATGAAGTCAAAATAATGATAATATTTGGATGAGATTCTTTACGGTGTGATAAGTAGGATCTGAAGCGGATGGTGACCTGCATCAATTTGCAATAAATTACATCATGATATATTGTACATATTGGACATGAATTGTTGAGGGAGGCATACCCATGCTCAACACATAAACTATCATAACACGTACATAAATAAGAAAGTTGTCTACATATATATACATGCCTACAGATATAGGCCCATGATCGGATGACCATCTGTATGTAAAGCCACCATATGGATGATGTCGTACAATTCATGAAATTGCAGCCTGAATGGATGAAACTATATATGGGGTCTTCTATCTCATTTACTCAATTGTTCAAGTACATGTCTAACCATGCGAATATGTGATCTCAAGTCGAACATGGGAAGACATCGTCTCATTACTAGCCAATGCTGTAATCTGTTAACAGACGTGAGAGAAACCACCGTTGATGTTAATGGTTCTTAAGGTAATGCGGTACAATTTTCAAGGTGTGAATAGATGATTTTATGTCGAAATCCAAACAAAATATTTCGTTCGAAGGTCTGTGATGTCAACATATCGTCAGAGGCAAGAAAATTGTCGTTGATGTAAGCAAGTTCCAAGGTACTAGAAAGATGTTTCTAAGTCAACTTTCTGGATGATGAGTTGATGTCGACAGGAAGCGATTCATTGCAGATATGACATGAAATGGGAGTAATGATTTTGGAGACAAAATGTGACTTGATGAAGCAATGTTCAGGGATGGCGGTCATAAAAATGAAGGTTTATGAGTATTGCAGAAGATGAGGAATTACTGGATGACTTCTCTTGAACATATTGGCGACACTGAAATGAGTTGGTGGAATTGATCCAAAACCAAAGTGATGGATGGTATGATAGACCGTCAAGAATATTACCCAATCCAAAGCCACAGAGATGAAGTGAAAGTGTCATGTTCAAGAGCAACATATTTATTTTTTAACATGCTTGAGGAGGGTAACATATGCTTGATCTATAATTAGGCCCTTCGGGTGAATCCATCATTATTTGATGATTTATCGAGTCCAGCAATATTGAAACTCGATCTTGTCATGATCAGGCAAGTATGTCACTATTTGATATTTAAACGAGTCTAACGATAGTAAAAGCTCAGTCCTTTTCATTTTTAGAGAGTTTTAAAAGGGGACGAAAAGAAAACTCCATGAGTCCTTTTTCGTAAATTTTCTGCTTAGGTCCGAAAATGTGTAAAATGATACTTGAGAAAACCTCTTAGCCATGTTCAACTAAGGTGTTCCTTTTTCATAAATAATCTATCTTAGTCTGGAAAAGGGTTAAACTTATACTGAGTAGATGTTGTTTCATTTCCTTTTACGAGCTTGAAAAGACAAGTGCTCGACAATATTTTCATATTTAGAGAGTCTGAAAAGAGTTGAAAGAGAACTCTAGGGGGGTTCATTTTTCGCATTTAACAAAGCTCGAAAAAGAGATAAAAGTGCGCTTTGAATTCCTTTTTCATGTTTAGAAAAGCTAGAAAAAAAGAGGATTAAAGTATGCTTTGAATTCCTTTTTCATGTTTAACAAAGCTCGAAAAAGAGATAGAACTGTGCTTTGAGTTCATTTTTCATGTTTAACAAAGCTCACAAAAGAGATAAAACTATGCTTTGAGTTCCTTTTTCATTTTTAAAAAAGCTCGAAAAAGAGATAAAAGTATTCTTTGAGGTTTCAATTTTTCGTAAGTTTTAACAAGTACGAAATAGTGATAAAAATGTACTCATATAATGACTTTCAGTTTAACTAATGAGCAGGAAAATACAGAAAGAAATCGGCATTTTTATGTGTTTTATGAGCATGAAAGGTAGCAAAAGAATCTTGGGATTTTCATGAGTTTAATGAGTCTTGAAAATAATAACTGAAATAGACTCGAGATAGGTTTAATTTTTATACAAGCTTGAAACAGAGGTAAACTATGCTTGAGAGTGGTTTCATTTTTACACAAGCTTGAAACAGAGAAAACTATGCTTGAAAAAGGTTTCATTTTTACACAAGCTTGAAACAAAGGAAAAATCATGCTTGAAAGTGCTTTCATTTTACACAAGCTTGAAATGTAGAAAATCGTGCTTGAAATAAATTTGAATGCCCCCTACAAGAGCACATGCCCCCCAAGCTTCATTTCACTCATGTAAGTAAACTAATGGTTACTAATAGTTGGATGGAATGAAGTTTAATTTACAAGATCAGATGAAATACTCAACTTAATTAGGAGAGGATTTGTTTCATTTTTTAATGAGCTTGACACAGGAAAAGAACTATGCTCATGAAACCTTGTTTTATTTAATGATCTTGACACAAGAAAAGGAACTATGCTCATGACCTGATTCATTTTTTAACGAGGTTGACACAGTAAAAGAACTATCCTCAAGACCTGATTCATTTTTTAATGAGGTTGACATATTAAAAGAACTATCCTCATCACCTTATTCATTTTTTAACGAGGTTGACATAATAAAAGAACTATCCTCATGGGAACATGTTTCATTTAACGAGGTTGACACAATAAAAGAACTATCCTCATAACCTGATTCATTTTTTAATGAGGTTGACACAGTAAAAGAACCATCCTCAAGGGGAACCTGTTTCATTTAACGAGGTTGACACAGTAAAATAACTATCCTCAAGACTTGATTCATTTTTTAACGAGGTTGACACAGTAAAAGAACCATCCTAAAGGGAACATGTTTCATTTTTTAATGAGGTTGAAACAGTGAAAGGAACTATCCTCATGAAACTTGTTTCATTTTCTAACGAAGTTGACACAGTAAAAGAACCATACTCAAGACCTGATTCATTTTTTAATGAGGTTGACACAGTAAAATAACCATCCTAATAATTCACCTAGCCTATCTATTTCAGAATCATTGGGAATATTCCTTAAGTTAGATGAAGTGGAAGATATCACATTGCAGGTATCTATATTTGCGATTTCCGTCGATTTTACAGGTGATAGTAATGAAAAGGTGCCCATTAGGGAAGGATACTTAAAGAGTCCTACACCAATCTTCTGAGACTTGGTTTTCATCGAAAACATTGAAGATGCTCTAACAAATCTACAGGAACTTGAGAGTAAAAAGGATCAACGGAAGCAGAGTAGGTCAAATGAGGAAATGACTAATATAAATGAAGCCCCAACCCAAAATGAGTGGGAGTTGAAGGATTTGTATCTTCTTGAAGTTCTTCCTCTATAGGAATCAAATCAAGTGGAATTACTTCATCGTCAGGCTTGAGACAAATTTTAGGCTGTAAACTCTGCGGTAAAGAGGAAGACTCAACGGTTATTGATGGTTGAGGATTAGACGGTTGCACTAGAACAACTTATTTTTGTTCGAATTTGGTATTAACTACTAGATCGACTTCCATTTGAACAAGCTCGGGTTCAAGATTCACCATTTCACTAGATTGAATTTTAGTGTCCTCAGGTAACTCTGAGATTTCCATCTCGACAGTTGTAGATAAAATGAGATCAGTCGAAATGAATTGAGACTCAGTACTCAAAGGATCATATGTCTCTGGTATATCATATGATGTAGCACCAAGAGTTAAAAAGGCATCGAAATCAGTAGGGCAAGAACACCTTTGTCTATTAGGAGTAGCTTTTGGTGGTAATGGAGGTTTATTCACTCTCCTACGCAAATGACGTGGAAGGGGTCGATCTTCTTCCACGATTGCTGATTGATTTTAAACAAAAAACAAATAATCAAAAAGAGGGTGATACTAGGAAATTTTTTTACCAAGCAACTGTGAACTGCAATATACTGCCTTAGTAAACCAAGGACTTATTATACGTGCAGTAAATCTCCCCAAATGATGTGTTAGGTGTATCACAGGTACAAGGCGGCCTACTCAGTTACCTATGGATGGTAAGCAACCTATAGTTGACCTCCTAAATATACGCGAAGGTACATGGAGGCCCAATCTGTGTTAGCGTTGTCTAATGTGAAACTGCACAGTGACAACATCCCCTTATACATTTCGTACTAGAACACCACCCGATATACCTGAAAGTACGTGGATGAGATCCAATATACTTACATGCGTGGAATGAGGTATCACAATTGGAATGTATCGTAGAAAATTAATGACAACTGCTATGTTTAACGACATCAGAACACGTCTCTAGCCTAGACCTCTAAATTTTATCTTTAATGTTACAATTCTTCCTTAGGTAAATTCAGAAAATATTATGTTGATCTGGATTATCAGTTTGTCTTTCAGGTTCACTGCGAGATGTATTGAACATTCCTAGAAGTCAATTAGAATGATAAGCATTCGTTTCGAACTGATTTTCAAAAATGAAAAACTAGCTAGTAGGGATAGAGAAATCAGATAATTTGCAATCATCAATGAGCACATCTAAATGCAAATTTTTTCCTTAAACTCTTCCTAAAGTAGCACTCACAATCCCTAAATGCAAATGCATGTTTTTCTTTTCAATTTCCTTTAATGTTAATGATTAAAAAGAAACTAAATGCACAAATCAATCAAAAAATGTTTTCTTTTTTGAGAAATGAGGATTGAAACAACAATTTTCTCTTAGGAAATGAAGACTGAAACATAAATTTGCCTTTTTAAAACAAATAATTGATCACAAACAACTATCTAATGACGAGGTCAGATTGTGAGTTCCATATTTCTAGTCCACCCATGGAGCAGCATCTTGGAGGAATTTAGGGGGAATCTAAAAGATTCCTTTTTGCCCCAGATTTTCACTTTGTCAGAATTCAGAAATTTGACAATCGATTTTGCACTATTCGATGTCACGAATCTGATGGTATATTCAGATTTTCCATCTAAGATTTATAATTTTCAGCCACTTTTTGAAGTGAAGTTGTAAGTGTCAGCATTCAGTGAGTGAGAAGTCAATTTCACACCTTTCAATGCCATGATTGTGATGGTGATTTCAAATCCAACAGTAGAGAAGCTCATTCTTCAGTCATATTCAGCATGAGGTATATGATGTGTTGATTTCATGTACTTCTTTGTCTCTTTACGTATGAGATGCATTGTGTTGTACAGATCCCTGTTGATGTTTAATGTGGGATCTTGTTTTGTTCTTGATGTGAGATGTACTTTCTATCATGTATTTGTATTATGTTTGAGATCCCTTTGCTGCCATGTTGGCGGGATACTCATTGTTGCATGTATGTTCTTTGAGATCCCTTTGTTTTCCATGTTGGAGGGATACTCATAGTCTTTATCTATGAGGTATTGTTATACTGATAGGAGTCCTTGTTTTGAATGAGAGTTCCTGTAGTGGAACATCTCGTAGAGAGGTCTAGCCACTTCTACGTGAGGGCATTTTCCTTGTATGATAGTGGAAATACCATCCATGTAAATCTTCACTTATTACAGCACTTAATGCAACGACCTAATCCATCTTGACACCGAGGCCTGGAGATGTAGTCCCTCCTGGACAAACTTCGTTATCAGAAACAAGAATTCAACACTTTTTTGAAGGAGAGGGGCATGTTAGGTCCCTATATTACTAGTATAGTCCCTTATTTTTGTTAGTGTAACCCCATTATTGTTATTATTGTACCATTGTAACCCCCATTTTGTTTTTATGGTGCCCTTAAATTATTATTGTTAGGTCGGCTAGGATTACATTGTGGCCCACTAGGATTACATTATGGCCCCATGGATTCCTATATATAGAAAGGAGGTTTTGTAAATTGTATCATCCAAGAATTGTGCATTTATGTAATGTATTGGAGGTTTCCCTCTCGAAGTGGCTTATTTCTAAGGCGTTTATATCTCTTTCTTCTATTTTTAGAAGTCGTGGGTTACACAAAGACGGTGCATCGTAGGAGCTTTGGATTCTAGGGTTTCGCTGCTCCAAACAGGTCATCGTGGAATTTTCACTATAAATTTTTTTCTACGAAGTTTCAGAAGCTGAAATTTTTAGGGTGTGAAGCTGAAATCCTGAGGCAGATTTTCTAAAAATTTCAGAGCTTGGTTCGCAATATTTTCGGAGATATCATCTATGGAAGTTAGGTATTTTTTCAAGCTCCTAAACAGGTCATCATGGCATTTTTGCTATAAATTTTTTTCTGCGAAGTTTCAGAATCTTAAATTCATATGGTGTGAAGCTGAAATCGGGAGGAAATTCATCAAAAAAATTTAGAGCTTGGTTTGCAATATTTTTGGAGATAGGATCTGTGGAAGGTAGTGCTTTTTCAGGCTCCTGAATTGCATCTCAAAGAGGTGATCGTGGGAAAAGTTCAATAACTCTCTCTTTGGGTATTGGATTGGAGTGCCGTAAAAATTGGTTGCAAGTAAACAGAATTTAGTTTCTTGGCTATCAATTTTAGAGACAAAGGACAAAACAGTGACATGTGGCAAGTCGTACAAGTTCGCTCTATTGAACCAGTCCATAATTAGGTCATTGTGGGAGATTGGACACAACTTTGTCTTGGAGAATCAAAATCAGGTCAGACCTGTGGCATTCGAAAGATAATTTAGAGGGCTACTTCAGTATTTAAATTCAAATATTTAAGTTCTGAAATCACAGAGATAATCCAATTTCAATATCGACCTCCTTAAAAGAAAGAAAAAGGTGTGTATTTTTTTTCTGAATTGCATAAGTTTTGTTTGAAGAATCAAGTGGAATTGATTCCAAGGGCATATTGAATAATTTTTATTAGTAATGGGTTCTATTATGCATCCAAAAAATAATTCCATACCCATTAAGCCCTCAGAAATCTATACTATGATGCATGAAGTGGAAGAATTGCAGTATGAGATATCAAAATTACGGTACCAAGTGCAACAAATTTCGATCTTACGAAGAGAAACCAAAGATGACATAGATGGTTTAAAAGAGAAAATGAAGGCTAATTTGGATGTTTTGAAGGATCAAATAAAATCTACTATGGATGATAAAGTAGTGGAATATCACATTAAGCAACAAGTTCTCCAACTCTCAAAGGATAACCTAACTTTGGTGCAAAAACAAATGAAACAACCAGAAGATCAACATCACATCGAAAGAAGTTCTGAAGGAGTCACAGAAACAAGAATGCGACAAGTAAAATCAATTTCCTGTAGAATATTCCACATGGGAGGATGAGAATTTTATACAGAAGCATCAAGAAATAGTCAAGCGTTGAGGACAACACTTGTTTGAAGGAGAGGGGCATGTTAAGCCCCTATATTAATAGTGTAGTCCCTTATTATGTTAGTCTAACCCCACTTATTGTTATTTTTGTACCCCTGTAACCCCATATTGTTATTATTGTGCCCTTACATTATTACTGTTAGGTCGGCTAGGATTACATTGTGGCCCACTAGGATTACATTGTGGCCCCATGGACTCCTATATATAGAAAGTAGGTTTTGTCATTTGTATCATCCAAGAATTGTTCATTTATGTAATTTATTTGAGTTTGCCCCCTCGAAGTGGCTTATTTCTAAGGCGTTCATATCTCTTTTCTTCTATTTTTGGAGCTGGTTACACAACAATGTTACGCGTGCTTGTTATGTTCCTCTTATTTACAACATACATATGTTATTTTATGTTCATTAACGCTTTTGATAAATTGTAATCCTAACACATCAGCCAAAGTAAAAGGTCTTCGTTAAGGGTTTCAGGAATTTAACCAAATCAAGTGGTATCAGAGCAGGTCTTCTTGTTGATGTTATAAAATTATATATATTACAAAGAAATGCAACACATAAAATATGCGGAAAACACAAGCACACAAAACACATAAAACCAGAGAGACACAGATATACGTGGTTCACCCAGTTTGGGCTACGTCCACCCTGAACAACTAGTGCTTCATTTCTATTATCCAACAAAATGAAGAGACACAACCTACAGAAGATCTGCTATAATATCCTATGTTCTCTCTCACAGTCTCCCTATCTGTTTCTTGCTCTGAGAGTACACATATAATACACAGCCGCAATACAATAACCTCATATAAGCGAGGGGTTTCCTTCTAGGACAAAAAACCCTAAACTAAACATAAATTCTACCGTCAGATCATCCGCCTAATGAATGGCCTAGATTGACTAGAAATTACTATACTTTTACAAGGAAATTTTACGTCTTTTTTTAGCTTCGGGGGCGCTGCCCCCGAAACCCCCCACTAGGGGGGGCTCCATAAAGCACAGTCACCCCCTTGGACCCCCCAGGCAACGTAAAATTACGGGCGGCATTACCGCCTCATTAAGGTATAGGGGTCCGATGCTGTGATGCAAAATAAAGAAGATAATCAAGCTCCACACCCAACAACTGATTGGATTGCAAGCATGAACTATTGAACATTCACAGAGTTGAGCCATGGAGAATGTCAGGGACATGTATGAGACCATGCTCATGGTGTCCGAGAAAGTGGACATGTTGTATGAAGCTTATGAAAAACAAACAACAGAGAACGTTGAATTGAAGACACTCCTACGAGAAGAGAAGGAGGAAAAACATCGATTGTAGCTTCAGTTGCAAGCCACGACAAAGGCGTTGGACGAATTGAAGTGCAACAATGAAAGTCTTCAAGTAGATCATGATGCCTTGAAGGCACTCCTACAATAAGAGAAGGAGGAGAAGCAGCGCTTTCAACTTCAAATATAAGATGTGACAGAGGCCCTGGAGGAAGTGAAGCACAACGAAGGCTTATAGAAGCCTTCTTCACCTATGAAAAAATCAATGGCTAAGGTAAACAGTGTTGATTTCTCTTCAATTTCTTCATATGATGTCATTTATGTGGGAAGTGTGGAGATCCCCATTACAGAAACTGACATGAGACTCCTCACCAAGACGGGGTACAAATGTGGAGGACTTGGCATTCATGGCTAACGCATAATTCAACCATTGGAGGTTGTGCAGAGACCTCGCTATGCAGGTTTGGGGTGCACTGAAGCAGGATGTTCGAAGGAAATCAAAGGAAAACATACATTTTTGAACTCTCCAGAGAAGAGGATTGATGGGACCACTTCACCATCAATACATGGTAGTGAATGTTGCAGAGCTAAGGCAAGCTCCCATCACCATGATCACACCGGAGACCACCAGATAAGGTATAATAAATCTCATTATTACATAGTGCATTTTGATTATAAGAATGTTGATAACCATGGTCGTAAATCATGGCATTGAAAAACGTGTCATTTTTGTGGTTTACATAACCATGTGTTTTCTAAGTGTTGGAAAAGGATGGCAGCACAAAGGAGAATGAGGCATGGAAGGCCTTCTCCCCAACAGGAAAAGAAATTGATTAAGCAAGTTTGGAGGAAAAGGACCTTTTGCACCCATTGTGATCGAAGTGGCCATCAAAGAGCCATGTGTTGGAGACTCCATCCAAAGAAGCACCTCAAAGACAAAATTTTCGTGCATAAACCAATCGAAAGAGCTGATTGACAAGTGAATCTCCCATAGGGGGATTACCCATTCACTTTGATAAGTGAGGATGCTTTTTTTAGATTGTTTTTCTAGATATGTTAGCTTGTCATGGTCGTGTTTGTAAAGCATATGTTGCATTTTTAACTGTAAAAGTGATGATGTGTTTTTCCATCACTTGTTTAAGCAATAATGATATTTTGGCCTTGTTTTATGAGTCATGTGATGCATTTCTTTCATGTAAAAGTGATGATGTGTTTCCATCACTTAAAAAAGTGACAATGATGTCTTGTCTTGTAATGATAGTTGGGGTGTGATTTCCATTTGATGTAAACTTGACCACTGAGTACATGTTATAAACTTGTGGCAAGTATGGGAATATTTGGGTCATAATTGGTCAATTTGAGCATGTAATTTGTAGGGGTTTGTACTACAGGTTTACGTAGGTGCAAGTTCCAGTTCATCTCTTAAGGCTCTGAAGAACAAAGGTGAAGGTGATGGAAGGGTGACATTTTCAGGACACTTGTGGTGTAGATATAGTACACAACAGTTGCATATTCTTATTGATGCTTTTGGAGGACCAAAATATCCTCAGTGGGGAGGATTGATCCAGGTGGATCCAGAGACACACATGGGACTAAGTGGATTTATGGAAGCTCAAAAATAAAAGTGTTTGGATTGCTCTTGAACCAGGTTAAGTTGGAAGATATCGTCTTTCTGATTCCATATAATATTCCAAAATGGAAATCTCAGCAATAAAAGACATAATAATGTAAAACATAGAAATTATGAACATGTAATAAGAGGGATCACTATGCAGCCATCATTTTATTAAGATATCAAAAACAGTATACAAAAATATCTTGAGGGTCAAGCCACTCAAGCAATAAGAACAAGGCTCCGATGATTATATCAATAAACACATGAGTTGTTGCTAATGTATAGAATGCCGGAAAGTAGTGACAAAAATGTATATATCAGTGTAACTGCAACTGTAATCATAAATAAATGTAATATGGCTGATAGATACAAAATCAATGCCCAGAAAATAAGATATGGGCTCTAATACATGATTTCTAGCCAACCCAGAAAAGATTGCTAGAAATACGAAGAGAAATATACAATGTGACAAATAACCCTAGGGTTGATATGTCACTACAACCTGGAACTGGATAGAATAAGGCTATGAAATATTTGAAATGATGATGTCCTCCTCCAATGGTATTTCTCAATAGAAGGTTGATCCCTCCATTCAAAAATAGACCCTCCTGATGAGCTCAATGAACCCTCCCAACAACTGCCTCTAAAAATAACGCAAATCTAGACTGAAATTGCGCTGTGAGGGATGGTAGATGGTTGGCCTGATGCCAAAAATATATAAATGTGCCCAGGAGTCCTCCTTGCTAATACTCCAATAGATAGGCTACCTCTCCACTAAAAAACAAGCCCAGAATTGGCTCTATGTGATCCTCCTTTGCTGCACCCTGCAACACAACCCAGCTCTAAACAGAAATTGCATTGTAGCTGAAGGAGATAGCTTGGACAGAATGCTGAAATGAGGAGATGCATTCCAAAGAACCTCTCCTTCCTTGAGGATGAGGTAGGGATTCCCGACTAGGAACACCCTTGTGCTAAACATCACAACAATCCCCGCTAAACAACTAAAGGATGCAAAGTCTAAACATACCAATATCAAAATGATAATCTCAAACATGAATCACAATGGCTGCCATCCCCTCCATATATAGTATGTGAACCTTCTCACATTGGGTCCCATCCATACTTGCCACTAAGCTCATGCAAGTTGTCCTCCATTAAAACTGCGATGTCTCATCATAAATGTAACTCCTCCATGACAACAATGTTGATTTGGTCAAAGTTGACCTATTCAACATGCATCCCCTCCAATTCACACCCAAAGGTGCTTAATCCAGCTTCTTATTCTTCCTCCTTTCACATTAGGAGTGTTATTTTTACTTCTAAGGAGATTTATGGGTCTCCCTACCCACTTATTCACCTACCTAGTGAAAAAATGATCTATAATATTCCATTTAGCTAAAAGCTAAATTTTAGGAATAATACAGTCCTCCCCTCCAAAATGTTGCTTGTCCTCAAGCAACCGTAAAGGTGGAGAAAAATTCCTCCCCTCCTCCTCTTGTGGCCTCCTCATCAATGGTCCCCACCACTGCTCAAAATAATCTATAATAAATCTACCCCCAATAGTTCCTCCCAAGCATGCAAAAACAAATGGCTCACATTATGAGAAAGTGGAAGGTGTAAGTGGAAAAATTCTTGTTGTCCAATGACCTCCTCAAGGTAGGAGTGATGAAAACCATAGAGGATCTCATTCCCAATGAGAGACTCCCATCTCCATGCTATCATCCAAATGAAATGAGCCAACCTAGGTAGCTCATCAAAGAGGTCCTCAACCCCCAGCTCATGAAATGTATTGGGGATGTATGGAGAGATTAGATTTTCCCATCCATGATGTTTCTCTCTCCATTTATGATATGTATGGGGTTGTTGCTGATCTTGGGCTGAAATATTATGGTTTCCAAGAATTTCCCAAGTTACCCCACCAATCAAAACATCCATGAAGTGCCTCTCCCAAGAACTCAAGTTCTCCAAATGGCTCCTCCCACATGAAGACAAGAGATGTAGTGTGGAAATCATGGTTTTCCCATGGTTTCTCCTGAAACATGAAACATATGAAGTATGGAGAATCATACTCCCAATGGGCACCTCCAACTCTTGTGCCATCCTCCCAACAAAGCTTCCCATAAAAATAAGAACATCATCCATATAAGGAAGCAAAAACTAATTAAACAAGTTTCCATATGACAACCGGGAGGTGGATCATAGTCCCACATGTGGAACTCACGCAGTGCATCCCCTGCCTGCCTCAAAAAAAAGTATAACAAGTGTCTTTTTAGCCACTTGTTTGCTGCCACAATCATCCTATAGGATAGGATCATAAAAGTAAAATTTGGTGCCAATGGTGCACACCAAGAATCATGTGGCATCTCCCACAAACCACTAATATAATGGCTAACATCAATGCTGCAAATGGCCTCAAGTACATCATAATACAATATACAAGAATGAAATATCCTCCTTGGTAAAATATGTTGCTCACAAAAATTAAACGAGTACAAATTATAATGCATAAGTGTACATCCTCTACTATGTACCTTGGTCATTGAGCTGAAGTGGCTCAACTGAAAGTTCTCCCTCACTCTCAATGAGTAGGGAAGTGGTTGTGACAACCTATCCATCATCATTTAGGTTATTCATCTCTCCATATGCTGATATACATCCTGCTAGATGCCCTCCCAAGTGAACTCCTCCATTAAGGAATAATATGCATCAAAGTGCATGGAAAGAAAGTCCACATGTGTTGCATGTAACAACTTCTCCTTGAGCTTAGAAGCTTTAGTAAAGAAGACTCTACCATAAGAATGGATGACCTCATCATCCACCATGTATCTATCATCTCCCTCTGGGTCATCAAGAATCATGCGAGCACCAAGATCCTTGGAGTACTCTACCAAAATTTGAGACCTCCAATATGGATCAATCCTCCTAAGAGACAATGTTGTATATCTGAAATGTGAAGCTCCCCACATGCTGTTGTATTTTCCTTTGACATCCCTCATGCCAAAATCATCCTCCAAAGTGCTGCCATGCCCATCATGTAGCTACTCATGCTCAAGTAGAAGTGGTGGACTTTGGAAGTTGGCCTCCCATGAGAAGCTACCATCCAAAGATAATCTTGGCCAATGTAAGCATGAGTGGCCTCCATCTACTCCAATATATGGAGGATTCCTTCCTCAAGGGAAGTACCCTCTGCTTCTCCAAATCAATGGAGAAGATCCCTTGCACCATGGTGGTGCCATCCTCCATTACTATAGCAACTTCTGTCAACGCAAAATATGTAGTGAGAGTGGGTAATGCTGAAAATGGGGAAGTGTATCCCTCCTCCTTGAGTCTACCCCAGCCTCTCTGCACTGTATTAGACCCCTCCAATGTCTTCACCCCTCTGAAATCTAAGAGTGGTGAACCAAATGGTAAGATGTCTCATACCAACTCTAGATCTAGTGGCCTCCCAGGTGGAATTCCCTCATGTAGTGAGACATCAAGATCTAAAGAAGACTGTATATATGGGTGGAATGATTCGTCCCTCTTTCCACTGCGTAATATAGTCTCCTCCTTCTATGAAAAAACCTCCTGAAATAGATAACGGTGAATTCTCATCATCCCTTGATGTTGATCCTTATTTTCTTCTTCTCCTTCCATCTGCCAAGTCTCACAATCCACAATCACTGATACATGCTACTCTGGAATTCTGCTTTGGTTCCCACATGTTAGATCATTTGGAACTCCTTGTAAAGACACAAGGGCTCCTCTAATGGAAGCAATGGCTCCCTTTCCACCTCCATGTGGTGATGGATCTTCTCCAAATGGTACGATGTTGTTAGCTCTTCTTTGATCATCCCCTTCATCAATATGTGAGAATACCTCATCATTAATGAGAGACCCTAGATCTTGGTCTTCCCTTGAAGGAGGAATCTCCATGTATTCATCTATAGAAGAGGACTCTTCAAGAAGTGGATATCTTGCCCTTGGCAAGGTATTATGCATGTTTTTATGCCCTTCAACAGAAATATGGAGTGGAGTTGGTAAAATAGATCCCTCCAACTCATGCAATGGTTTTGAATTTTTGGTTTCAACAAAAGATGTTTTACAATGTTTAATATCAAATCTTTTCACTATATTCTTAGTGAAACCTACATAAGTATTTACACTTTCATGATGAAATGAAGAAGAACTATAAAACCACCAATCATGGGCCATACCTTTAAGGTGAAGCACTGCTACTCTAATGGCCTCCTTTTCTGAGACTTGGTGTAGCTGAAAATAGGAATCTAGCTCCTTCACCCAAGCCTTGACTGTGCACTTTGTTGATCCATCAAAGTTAGATAGAAAGATTCTACCTCTCTTGCTTCTATTATGGTTGTTGGATCTTCTGTCTTCCTTGAGTTGGAAAAACCCTTGGAAGTCCAAGTGCTCTTTGAATCTCCAAGATTGAGACTCATACTCCTAAAGATAGTCCCTCAAGGTCTCCTCCTTGGGTGCATATTCTTCCTCCATTTCTCTTGCAGTGAATGTGGGGAATAAACTGCGCTGTGGATCTGCATGTGTGGCTAAATGTCCACACCCATCATGTGAATATTGAGGGCTTGCTTCACTTTCAAACCCTCTTGGAAATTTTCTACACCTCTCCCCCTTCATCTCCTTGATATCTTTCTTGATATCTTTCACAGTTTGAAAAAGGAGCTGGGAGAGCCTCTCTTTCTTCATTTCTCCAAATAATGGAGTCATGCCCTTGTTTCTTCTGTACAACTTCTCCTTCTTGTGAGAAGCTTCTCCTCTTAATGGCATAATGTCTTGAATGCACAGGCCGAGCCAATATTATGCTCTGATACCACTGTAATATTCCAAAATGGAAATAGTAGCAATATAAGACATAATAATGTAAGACACAAAAATTTTGAACATGTAATAAGAGGAATCAATATGCAGCCATCATTTTATTAAGATATCAGCAACAATATATAAAAACATCTTGAGGGTCAAGCCACTCAAACAATAAGAACAAGCCTCCAATGATCATATCAATAAACACATGAGTTGCTACTACTATATAGAATGCTGGAAAGCAATGACAGCGCTGTCTATATCAATGTAACTGCTACTGTAATCATACATAAATGTAATATGGTTGATAGATACACAAGAAATTCCCAGAAAAGAAGTTATGGACTCTAGTACATGATTTCTAGCCAGCCCAGAAAAGATTCCTAGAAATACCAAGAGAAATATATAATGTGACAAATAACCCTAGGGTTGATATGTCACTACAACCTGAAACTGGATAGAATGACGCTATGACAAATCTGAAATGATGATGTCCTCCTCCAATGGAATTTCTCAATAGAAGGTTGATCCTTCCATTTAGAAATAGACCCTCCTGATGAGCTCAATGAACCCTCCCAGCAACTGCCTCTAAAAATAACGTAGATCTGGAATGAAACTGCACTATGAGGGATGGTAGATGGTTGGCATGATGCCAAAAATATATAAATGTGCCTCGGAGTCCTCCTTGCTGATCCTCCAATGGATAGGTTACCTCTCCACTGAAAAACAAGCCCAGAATTGGCTCTATGTGATCCTCCTTTGCTGCACCCTGCAACACAACCCAACTCTAAACAGAAACTGTGCTATAGCTGAAGGAGGTAGCTTGGCCAGAATGCCAGAATGAGGAGATGTAGTCCAAAGAACCTCTCCTTCCTTGAAGATGAGGTAGGGATTCCCAACCAGGAACACCCTTGTGCTAAACAGCACAACAAACCCTGCTAAACAGCTAAAGGATGCAAAGTCTAAACATACCAATATCAAAATGATAATCTCAAACATGAATCACAATGGCTGCCATCCCCTCCATATATAGTATGTGAGCATTTTCACATTGGATCCCATCCATACTTGCCACTAAGCTCATGCAAGTTGTCCTCCACTAAAATTGCGCTATCTCATCATAAATGCCACTCCTCCATGACAGCGTTGTTGATTTGGTCAAAGTTGACCTATTCAACATGCATCCCCTCCAATTCACACTCAAAGGTGCTTAATCTAGCTGCTTATTCTTCCTCCTTTCACATTAGGAGTGTTATTTTTCCTTCTAAGGAGATTTATGTGTCTCCCTACCCACTTATTCACCTACTTAGTGACAAAATGATCTATAATATTCCATTTAGATAAAAGCTAAATTTTAGGAATATTACATTCCAACGACACAGATGACACTCAATTCTGAGTCTGTATGGAGAAGTTAGGAGGATTCAAAGTTTTGGGTTGACTTGGTGACTGGGAAGTCTTAAGGAAGGCGCAAATTCAACCTTTCTCGACCACCCTATTCTGGAGAGCTTTGGCTAGATTCTGGGAAAAATTTTGGCCCCATTAATTTGCCTCCTTCGGCCTATTTTCAGGTTATTTTAAAAAGTGTGGTTTGTTTTAAAATAATAATAATAATATAAAAATGGTAGGGTAGGCCATGACCCCTGCCCTACCCCCACGAATCCACATACCATTTATATAATATAAAAAAAAATTTGAGGGATCTGACGGGTCATGAGTTCGGCCGGACTCATTTAAAAGTTCGGACGGTAATCCAATACATATAATATATATGGTGGGGTTATAAAGCCGACTTGAATTCCGCCCTTCCGAACCATATCAATGGATCACAGTATCGAATAGCGAAAGGGCCATAGGCCGGGGCCCGGCCTACAGCAAGGTCCCATTGTAAAAAACACAACGTTCTGCGGGCCCCAATGGATATCCAACATACATGTATATATGTGGTAATGTTAACCCACGCCAACCCACCTTATCACCACCTATATTAATGGGAGTCTCACCATATTTTAACGTGGTCGGGAGAGAGGTGGACAGGTGGTCACTAATGCAGGACCGGCCCTCAAAGAACATCGTTACCCATGAAATAGGTAACTCCGACCTCAAACTCCGGAACTCTAGCCTAAAAAGACTCAAAACATGAAAACACCTTCCCAAAACAAAAAAGTATTCCAACGCACTTCGTTTTCTTTTTTGAAGCTCAAATTTCAACATTTTATAAAATTATGCTAAAAAAAAAATTGTTTCTTGGAAAAAGGATTGAAAAACACCCTCAAAACAAAACCAATTGATGCTGGAATAACAAAAAAAAAAATTGTGTCATATTTTTGACATTTTAAAAATAGAAATAACATTTTTTAATTTTTAAAATTCAAACATTAAAAAAAAAACCTAAAATTTAAGAAAAAAAATAAATTAAAAAAATAAAAACATTTTAAAGCTTAAAAATATATAGGAATAAAAATAAAAAATAAAAACAAAATAAAAATTTTAATTCAAATATTAAAAAAAACCTAAAATTTAAGAAAAAAATAAAAAATAAAAAATAAAAAATAAAATTAAAGATTAAAATTTCAAAATATATAGAAATAAAAAAATAAAAATAAAAACAAAATAAAAATATTAAATTAAAAAGAAAAACAAGTTAAAAAAAGAAAGAAATTATAAAAAATAAAATATAGAAATTAAATTTAAAAAAGAAAAGGAAAATGTTTATTAAATTAGAAAATAAAAAATAAAAATAAAAAATTTAAAGAAATATATTAAATTTTAATAAATTTAAAAACTTAAAAAATAAATAAATAATTATTGAAATTAAAAGTAAAAAAATAAAAAATTAATTAAAAAAAAATATATATTAAAAAACAAATAGATTTTAAAAAATATATTAAATTTAAATTATATATATATATATATATATATATATATATATATATATATATATATATATAAACTTAAATTAAAAATATATATATTATATTTTATTAAATTAAAAAAAGGTTAATATTAAAATAAAAAATTAAATTAAAAAAATATATATATTAAATTTTAATAAATAAAGGAATAAATAAATAAATTTTGAAATAAAAATTAAATTTTAAATATAAAGAAAAAAAAAATATTGTTAAAATAAAAAGTTAAACCTTAAAAATCAATTAAATTGAAATTGAATATATATATATATATATATATATATATAATAAATTAAATAAACAATAAATAACAACAAATTAATTTTAAAATATTAAGTTTAACTTAAAAAAATCTAATTTTTAAACACATAATTTTAATTGAAATAAAAAAATATAAAAATTTTATGTAATTAAAAAATAATAATAAAAAAAATAAAAATAAAAAAAATATATTAAATTCAAATAAATTAAAAAAAAAATACTAAATTTACTAAATTTTAAAAAATTAAATGAAAAAACTAAACATAAAATTTAATTATATATAAAATCAATTAAATAAAAAAAAAAAATACAAAATTTAATAAAAATTTTTAACAAAATTTAGAAAAAAAAAAAAAAAAAAACAAATTAAATTTCAAATATAAAAATTAAATTAAAAAAAAAAAAATTCAATTTTTTGAATTAAAAAAAAAAATTAAAAATTCAAATTAAAAAAATTTAAAAAGAAAAAGAATTTTTTGATCGTGGTGGCGCCGCCAATTGGCCTCCCGCCCAGGTGATGGTGGAGGCCGAGGCCGATTCCGGGAATCACCCTCCCATAGCGGGAGGCCGATTCCGGGAATCGCCCTCTCGCAGCGAGAGGACGATTCTGGTAATCGCCCTCCCGCGACGCGGTAGGGCGATTCTCGGAATCGACCTCAGGGCGATTCCCGGAATTGGCCTTAGGGCGATTCCCGGAATTGGCCTCTCGCGGCGTGAGGGCGATTCCCGGAATCGGCCTCTCGCGGTGGGAGGGCGATTATCGGAATCGGCCTGAGGGCGATTCCCGGAATCAGCTTGAGAGCGATTCCCGGAATCGGCCTCTCGCCATGGGAGGGCAATTCCCAGAATCGGCCTCCCGCGGCGGGAGGGCAATTCCCAGAATCGGCCTCCCGCGGCGAGAGGGCGATTCCCAGAATCGGCCTCCCAGAGCGAGAGAGCGATTCCCAGAATCAGCCTCTTGCCGCGAGAGGGCGATTCTGGGAATCGCCCTCCCGAATCGGCCTCCCGCGGCGGGAGGGCGATTCCCGGAATCGGCCTCCCGCAGCGAGAGGGCGATTCCCGGAATCGGTCTCTTGCCACGGGAGGGCGATTTCGGGAATCGCCCTCCTGCCCTCCAGGAATCGCCCTCCCACGGCGGGAGGGCGATTCTCGGAATCGGGCTCCCATGCAGGGGCAGCAGAGGTCGGCCGCTGAGTGGGTGGGGGGCTGCATGCAGCGCCCCACCCACCCAGTGGCTGGGGGGCTGCATGCAGCCCCCCACCCACCCAGTGGCTGGCCTCCGCCGCCATCTGGGCAGGAGGCCGACTGGCGGCGCCACCACAATCAAAAAATTCTTTTTATTTTTTATTTTTTTTTTAATTTTTAATATTTTTTTTTTTTAAATTTGATTTTTTTTAATTCAAAAAATTTAAAATTATTTTTTTTTTAATTCAAATTTTTTATTTTAAATTTAATTTGTTTTAATTTTTTTTGTTTTTTTGATTTTTTTTTAATTTTGTTTTTAAATTTAATATTTTAGATTAATTATTTTTTAAAATTTAAAATTTATTCATTAAATTTATTAAATTTTAATTTAATTTAATTTATTTTTTTTAATTTTTTAGTTTATTTGGTTTTTCATTTTTAAAATTTATAAATTGTTTCATTTAAAAAAAAAAACAGTAAATTTATGGATATTTGTTTTTTAATTATTTGCACATGGTTTTTTTCATTTTTTTTGTTTTTTAATGATAGTTTTTTTTATTATAATTCTTTTATTTTAATTTTCTTTTTCAATTTTAAATTTTACATTTTTTTTTTTAATTTGTTTTTTTTTTGTTAATTTTAAAATTTGTATTTTTGTTTTCTTATTATTATTATTATTTTAATTTTAATTTTTTAATTTAATTTTTTCCTTTTTGTATTTTTTTTTTTTTTATCTAAATTTTAATTTTGTAATTTAGATTATTTTTAAATTTTCTATTTTATTTTATTTTTAATTATATGGATTTTTTTAATAACTTAGAAAAAAATGTTTTTGATGTTTTTTTTTTTTTTTTTTAAATTGTTAATTTTTGTTTTTTTTCTTTAAGTTATGTGTTTTTTTTTCAAATTTTGTCATTTCTTTTGATATAATTTTTGAATAATTTTTGTTTTATTTATTTATTTTTGTTTAAATTTTTTATTTTTACGAGTTAATTTTGTTTTTCTAACATTTTTATTGGTTTTTTTTATTGTTTTTATCTATATTTTTTTAATTAAGTTTTGTGTTTTATTACCAACATGAAAATCACCACTCTAAAAAAAAAAGGTTGATGCTGCATCAATACATCTCAAAATTAGTATGAAAATCACTACTCTAAAAAAAAAGTTGATGCTGCATCAATACGTTTCAAAATTAGGATGAAAATCACTAACATTTTAAAACAAATATTCATACTTCATAAATAAAAATATTAAAGTGTCAAAAATGTGCTAAAAAAAGAAGAAGGTGATTCTGCATCACCGCTTTTCAAAATCGGGTGCTTTTTATGCTACCAAAAAAAAGTAGGTAACAATGCGGTTACCTATTTCATCGGTAACAATGTTAAAGATATGTGATGGGTTTTTAAAACAAAAAATGCACCATTTTATGGAGGGGGTGGGGTTTGACCGCTTGACCCCCTCCCCACAGTTTGGATCTTTAACCAACGTGCCTGTTACACAGTAATTTGTCACCGTCCCTGCAATCCCCCATCTCGCAAATTGACATGACATGAAACCACTTTCATGGCATCCCCCTTGACAAGGAAAATCATTCCTCTGAAGACAGTTTCCTGTGAAAAACCCTAAAAACTGACCTTTTGGCCATGGCGCGATCAGCCTGTTTAGCCCTCGTTCCAATGGGGAAAATCGACCAAAGAGGGCGTGCCAACTGGCGCTCTGTCCCAGTGTATTGCCCGCGCCAAGCTTAATAAGGATTGTTTTTAAAAAAATAAATGGTGGAAGTTTGATTCCAACCAACTCTTGAACGAGTCTCTAAAAAGAGTTGGGAGGTTTGGCTCCGGATCTCCATGTAGGTGAAGTGGTTTTCCACCTATCATGGAAGCTTTCTTCAGGATAGGGCCAATCCCACAATTGTAGGGATCCCAACTTCCCTTCCACCATCTATATAAGCTTGCCATTTTCCCTTTGCAAGCTAGTCTTAGTAGTTCTAATAGAACTAAGAGCTGAATCAGTAGCAAGGAGACTATCGCCAGACAGCCTCTGAGAGCCAAGCCGAAGAGAGAGAGAGCTTTGTCCCATTCCCGACGAGCTCCATTGAGACGTGCTCTGCTGTCGACCCGCCGAAGGAAGATCCAACGTCAAAGCTCAGGTTGTATCTTTCTTTCATTGTTATTAATAATAAGCGACTTTGGTTATGGTTCCATTCATATGTTCATGTCTTATGTTATGAATTATATATTCTCTGACTGATATATGGTTACATGTTTTAGGTTTTATGTTGTGTGTTGTGTTTCTTCGTGTGCATGCAGGTGTTCGAACGTGCTAAGAGGGAGAATTGTTATCTACCAAAGCGAAGGACAGAAACGCCATCTTTTCTGCAAACAACAACAGCGTGGGACTCAAGGTAGGCCTCTTGTCACATCTTGGTCTTTTGTAACTAGGAACCTGCGTCTTAGCATGACTCAGTTGTTGCTAGACCCAATTTGGGCTAGTAGGGATTATCTCTATCCACAGAGGGGATTTACCTCTCCAAAAAACTAGTGACTCCACTGGGGAAACATTGATTGGAGTTTGTCTTGTCTTTTTGGTTGATTTTGGTCTTTGTTTTCTTGATCAGTTCTTCTGGGTTTCCTTTTTCTGGTGTTAGACCTCTGTTTAGCCTCACCATACCTGATCTGCTCCTGGTTTGCTCTTTTTTATTTTTTTCCATTGGTAAACTCGACTGGCATGTTTTTTGACCTGACAGTCGCGCCAGCTGGCGCTTGTTGTTGGTTAGGCCCCTGCGCCAATCCTATTCTGGTGCTAGATTTAGCCAAACAGTCGCACCAATCCTGTGTGGTGCTAGGGTTTGCTTGTGTTTGAGATTTTTGAGCTTGATTTGTGGTTTTGGTGTCATTTTTTCAACTTCCTGAGTGCTCTGAAGTCCTGATTGACTGAGTTTAGCCTCCATCCTCCGATTGTTTTCCCTCTACTATCAGTTTTACATTCTAGCCCTAGGACATCTAGGTGTTATAGTGTGCTGAGCCTCCTGTGGGAGTTGTTGGTTTTTATTTGTTCAATCAACTTTGTTTTGCTTCCTTGCATTCGTTTGGTGGTTTTCCATTCATGTTATTGTGTTATTTGAGTGATTGTTATCTTTCTCATTTGAGTTTTGCTTTGTCTCATTTCGAGCCTAGATTACCTGGTTTGAATGAGTCTTTGGGATTCCTCTTTGGTTTGAGGGATTTCTCCATCAGTTTGAGGTCTGATTGTGTATTTTTTATTGAGTGAACTCGCTTCTCTTTACTCTTTTGCTATCATTTCTCAAATTGTTCTCTTTATGAGTTTTCATTTTGTTTAGTGCATTTTGCTCTTAAAACATTGAAAATACAAAAACAAATCTTTTTCTTTTGATTAGTTTGTGGAAATTGAAAACTTTTCTGCGTTATTAGTGTTATATAACTCTAAAGGAAAAGCTTTTAGTTTCATTAGCATGCATTAGAGACAATAGTGGTTGTTTTGTGATCATTTTGTTATTGTTTGAAAAGCTCTCAACCTTCCCGTAGTTAGCTATTCATCAAACAAAGTGATATATTGTGGCATGTAGTGTGCATTTAGAGGATTTTTGAGACATAAACATTCAGTAGGGCCAGAAATTGAAACATAATTGAAACATTAACGAAATATCTAGAGGTCTAGGCTAGTGATGTGTTTCGGCGTCGTTAAACCTAGTAGCTGTCATTCGCCTCTTGGCTTTAGACAGCACTAGTACGGACTTGTGCTCCCCATACCGTCGCGTATATAAAGGGAGACCCCACTAGGTTGCTATCCTTTATCCGTAGGAAGCCGAGTTTGCCGCCTTATACCCGTGATACACTGGACACAGTATTCGGGGAGATTGCCTGCATGTACGTGAAGTCCTTGGTTGATTTCTCTTTCATTTTTGAACCAAGGTGTATATTTCAATTCACGGATATCTGGTACACCCTTTTTCCTAGATTACCATAGCAGTAATTTTGATCTTTTCTGACTCATAAATTTGAAAATATCATCAAGAACTTATCCTTTCATGCTTGTTTCCAATCTGAAAGCGATAGAGTCACCTTTTTCCTATTTCTCGACTCTTAAAAGATGAAAAGATAGAGTTTTGTTTCAATTTTTTTAAAAATAACTACCCACGAAATATTCCTGGTTAAAGTTAGTTTCCTTAGGGTGTTGTTCTAAAGTTTTTTCTAATGGAAACTTTTCCAGAGTTCACTAACCAAGGAATCCCCTCTGAAGGGAATCCTGGTCCCTTTCCTCCTCCTTTTGGAAATGTTGGCGCTCCTTATATGGCAACATTGTCCCTTCCTAGGTTAACTGTTGGGTTGCCTGTTTGGTTGTTTTCAACCTCTGTGGTCTCGAATGTCCCGACTACTGGTCAATCAGTTCCTCTGCCTGAACAACATCATGTTGATTCCAAGGTGGACCTCTCCCCTTCTTTTCCTATTTTTGCGTCCTCCTCTTCTACTTCGCCTGGAGAAAGTCTGGATTCTAGTACCCAGGTGGCTAATAAGAAGAAGAAGAAGACAAAGAAGAAGAAGTCTGATAAGAGACAGGCTAAGGCTGCAACTATTTCTTCTCAAACATCCACTCATGATAAACCTTCCAACCCTCCATGGAAATTTAAGTTCCCTTTCATGTTGCGCTAGGGAAACCATCTTCTTCGAGATTTCCCTGGCATTCCCAAGGTGCTCGAAGTATGGTCCAACGGTCGTCCGCCGTTGCCTTTGGCTTCCGGGAGTCAGGTTGGGGGCACGTCTTCAACTAGTGCTGGTAAAACTCCTAAGAAGCAAGGCAAGATTACCAATCCCTGTAAGTTGTGTGAAGGGCACCATGCCATTCACCTTTGTTCGTATATGGATGAAGCCAAGTGAGCTTTGTACAACTTTATTGTTTCTACACCATGCCTCCCTACTGGTTAAAAACAACTTTATTTGAGTCCTCCACTAGCTAATCCTACGATTGGTCAAGAGTCATCCTTGGTCAACCCTGCTCCCCCGGAAATTCAAATTCATGAATCCATCCCTGACCAACCATTGGTCGTGGGATTGGTTGAACTGGCCCCGTTTGCAGTGCACCAGGTCTTTTCCGTTGAGAGTGGACCTCACACCCCTCATGTTCTTCTTGTTTCTTCAGATTCCTCGAACTTGGAGAAAGATTCTCCTGTCCCTATATCTCAAGAAGCTGCTTCTCCACCTCCTGTGATGGAGGTCCCAGAGGATACTCTTCCCGCCTTCGAGATGGAGGTCGTGGAGGATTCTCCTTCTTCTTCCGTAACACCAGGGGAAGACCATCTCAGTTCGATGGTAGCCCCTCCAAGTAGTTTGGTCGCTTCCTTTGACTGGAGTCGATTTGTAGGATACCGCCTTCCATCTTATGTGCCTTTTGAGATAACGTTACAAAACTCTGGTTTGGTCATACCTAGCACTGTTATAGATGAAGGCGCGTCTATTAGTGTTATATCCTCAACTACTTGGAAAGATTTTGGTTCGCCGTCGCTTGTGCTTGTTACACAGAATTTGTTGGTGTTTAACAGAAGAACTAGTCAACCATTAGGGATCCTTCCAAGGTTACCTGTTACATTGGGAGGTAAAATCGTCCATATGGACGTGATGTTTGTTCCAGGCTCCTTAGATTTGAATATGATTTTGGGGTGCGATTACACCTATGCCATGGGAGCGTTTTTCTCCTCCCTTTTCCATGTGGTCTGTTTTCCACATGAAGGACAGATCGTGACCATTGATCAACTTTCATTCTTTGGTCCTGATGTGGCAACTGGTCCGCCATCATCCCTTCCTTATTTTTATCCACCCGTTGTATCTGCCCCACCGTAAGTCAACTATGTGGCTACCTACTCCGTGCTTGTACTCAGTGATAGTACCATTATACATCGTGTGCTGGGGGCATTGGGTCCTAATTTCCAAGATGTTGTTCTCCCATCCGATGTAGAACTCTTGGAAGCCATGACTTCTTGTTCATCATGATGAGTTGTCTTCAGAGCAGAGTTCGTTTTCTTATGTCAAGCTCCTTAAAAAATGAAACAAGCTCTTCGGAGCAGAGTTCATTTTCTTGTTTTAAGCTCGTTAAAAAATGAAACAAGGTTGTCGGAGCACAGTTCGTTTTCTTGTGTCAAGCTCCTTAAAAAATGAAACAAGGTCGTTGGAGCAGAGTTCTTTTTCTTGTGTCAAGCTCGTTAAAAAATGAAACAAGGTTGTCGAAGCAGAGTTCGTTTTTCTTGTGTCAAGCTCCTTAAAAAATGAAACAAGGTCATCTGAGGATAGTTCTTTTAATGTGTCAACCTCATTAAAATAATGAAACACTTTCCTGTTCAATTCGAGTCTTTGGTAAGATCTTGTAAAACCCCAGTCAAGTCTTTCTCTTGATCTCGTAATTTGAACCTTCACTCCATCTGCCTTTCATATGGATTGAAGTTTGGGGGGCATGTACCTCGAATTGAGTCACCATGCTGGGGGCATGCTTACTTTTTCAAGCATAGTTTGTTTCCATTTCAAGCTTGTGTAAAGATGAAACCGGTTTCAAGCATAGTTTATCTTTGTTTCAAGCTTGTGTAAAAATGAAACCAACTTCAAGAAGAGTTTTCTGATTTCAAGCTTGTGTAAAAATGAAACCATTCCCATTTTACCTCTCGTGATTGCCATTTTATCAGCCTGTTTTTCGAAGTGAGCCTTGGTTTTCTCACTCCATCGTCACTATCTACTTGGCCGATCATATGCCTTCACTTGGTTGTTTTACCCATTCCTGAGGAACCGCTGTGATGAGTGGTATTGTTAGCCAACCTCTTGAATTTTATCATGTTCAGAGCAGTTCCACCATCACCAGAACTAGTAGTTACCCGTTATACCACTCGTTCCTCTAGGAGGAGTCAACTTTCAGCTCTTTTCTGACTCTCTAAAAATGAAAATATTGCCGAGTCGCTTGTCGTTTTGATCTCATTAAATTGGCTGCGAAATGACATCTACCCAGTATACGTTTACCCCTTTTTCGGGTTGGGATATATTATTTACAAAAAATGAATACCCTAGCCTATCGTAACTAGGAGTTTTTCTCAGACATAGTTTTCTACCTTTTCGGATCTGAGGAACTATCTACGAAAAGGGACTGTTGGAGTTTACTTTTTCGCTGTCTTTTCAAACTCTCTAAACATGAAAAGACGTTGAGTTCTTCCTTTGTTAGACTCATTAAAACTTGATGATATCAGACTCCGTCATAATGACGTTACTCGAGTTCCTCCTTCCTAGGGCTTGTTAAATGTACTAGGTTGGATTTGTCCGAAGGACAAACTTATATCACAAGCATATGCTATCCCCTTCAAGCTTGTTTTCAAAAATAATTGGGGTACTCACTAGAAATGGTGGGGAAAAAATGAAATCAATATCATCGTCGTGTCGGTAGTATGTCACTCTTGAACATGGCACTTGTCTGCATTCGTGTCGGGTTGGGGACATCTCATCTCATTTTTTCTTGCCTCCATGGGTTTGGATTATCCTTTTTGACCACTCATCTTCTCTTTGCCTCTTCACCATGACCTCATAACATTTGATTTCAAATACTGCCAAATCCACTGTCGTGCTGTCGATATGTTCAAGATAAGTTGACCTCTACAGTTTTCAACCCTCCTCTGATTCTCATCTGATCCTGATTCACAAACATTATGTTCCTTTGTCTCATGTCGATGATGTGGGAAACACTATGGCCCACTTTTGATCAAGGGAACTTCCTGTCGACTTCAGCTTATTATCCAGGAAGCTAATCTAGAGACTCCCTTCAGGTACCTTGGAGCCTGCATGCCTCAATGGCATGTTCTTCGCATTCGACGCAAGGTTTTCATCATTGGCCTTCGATCGAGTGATTCTACGGGTGTTCAACGCTAGCTCATTGTTCACATTCCGTGGATTGTACCTATAGTACCTTGAGGACCATTGTCATTATTTGTGGTACCTCTCACGTCTGTTAATGGCTTTCATCATTGGCTGGTAATCAGACGATGTTCTTGCATGTTCAACTTCAACTCACTTATTCACATGCTTGGACTTGTACTCTGTTCGGATTGAGATGGAGCGCAAGTCCCTGGATTTTTTCTGATGGAATCCAGGCTGTGGATTTTGTGGATTATCATGATTGGTTACATGACTCATTGATTGGATGGCTGCAACCATACCTGAGTCTACTTATTGATCCTCTCTGGATGGCTGTGTCCATACCTTGGATCTTGATTGTTGTATACTCTATTATGGATGGTTGCGCCCATACCACATATCATGTATTTGAGATATTAGTTGTACTTGTCTATGCAGGTTTTTCGATGGCAGTGTTTTTAGTTGGGCACATTCTCGTAAAGCATTTCACCCCCCTCTCTCTCGATCCTCATGCTTTAGGGGCATCTGTTACACAATAATTTGTCACCGTCCTTGCAATCCCCCGTCCCACACATTGGAGGGCCTTTTTCGTGACCTATGAGCAATGACATGACCTGAAACCACTTTCATGGCATCCCCCTTGACAAGGAAAATCATTCCTCTTAAGACAGTTTCCTGTGAAAAACCCTAAAAATTGACCTTTTGTCCTTGGCGCGATCAGCCATTTCAGCCCTCGCACCAATGGGGAAAATCCACCAAAGAGGGCACGCTAACTGGCGCTCTGTCCCAGTGTATTTCCCGCACCAAGCTTAATAAGAATTGCTTTTTAAAAATAAATGGCAGAAGTTTGATTCCAACCAACTCTTGAACGAGTCTCTAAAAAGAGTTGGGAGGTTTGGCTTCGGATCTCCATGTAGGGGAAGTGGTTTTCCACCTATCATGGAAGCTTCCTTAAGGATAGGGCCAATCCCACAATTGTAGGGATCCCAACTCCCCTTCCACCATCTATATAAGCTTGCCATTTTCCCTTTGCAAGCTAGTCTTAGTAGTCCTAATAGAACTAAGAGCTGAATCAGTAGCAAGGAGACTATCGCCAGACAGCCTCTGAGAGCCAAGCTGAAGAGAGAGAGCTTTGTCCCATTCTCGACGAGCTCCATTGAGACGTGCTCCGCTGTCAACCCACCGAAGGAAGATCCAGCGTCAGAGCTCAGGTTGTATCTTTCTTTCGTTGTTATTAATAATAAGCGACTTTGGTTATGGTTCCATTCATATGTTCGTGTCTTATGTTATGACTTATATCTTCTCTGACTGATATATGGTTACATGTTTGAGGTTTTACATTGTGTGTTTTGTTTCTTCGTGTGTGTGTAGGTGTTCGAACATGCTAAGCGGGAGAATTGTGATCTGCCAAAGAGAAGGACGGAAACACCATCTTTTCTGCAAACAACAACAGCGTGGGACTTAAGGTAGGCCTCTTGTCGCATTTTGTAACTAGGAACCTGCGTCTTAGTGTGACTCGGTTGTTGCTAGACCCGATTTGGGCTAGTAGGGATCACCTTTGTCCGTAGAGGGGATTTAACTCTCCAACAACGCCTAACGGGCTTCTTGGGAAATTCTGCCCACTTTTTATACTTAAGCCCATCATTTGCACAGTGAGCCCAGGCCAAGGCAGCGGAGGATGGAGCATGATTTTTGAGACTGATTTTTTTATAGGCGGAACCATGAGCAAGCCCAGAAATAGGGAGCAGACCCATGATTCTTGAAATTTTCCCGGGGAGGTAATTTTTCTCCATGTCGGAATATAGTCAAGTTTACAGTAATTTTTCACGGTTTTTCGTAGGGAATGTAATGGCGAGATCGGATTCGCCTTTTGAGTTGCAGATTTCTAGTCCGCCCATGGAGCAACATCTTGGAGGAATCTAGGGGGAATCTAAAACATTCCTTTTTGCCCCAGATTTTCACTTTGTTAGAATTCAGAAATTTGATAGTCGATTTTGCACTATTCGACGTCACGAATCTGATGGTATGTTCATATTTTCGATCTGAGCTTTATATTTTTTGGCCACTTTTTGAAGTGAAGTTGCAATTGTGAGCATTCAGTGAGTGAGAAGTCGATTTCACACCTTTCGATGCCACGATTGTGATGGTGATTTCAGATCCAGCAACAAAGCATCTCATTCTTCAGTCATCTTCAGCATGAGGTATATGATGTGTTGATTTCATGTACTTCTTTATCTCTTTGTCTATGAGATGCATTGTGATGTACAGATCCCTGTTGATGTTTGATGTGGGATCTTGTTTTGTTCTTGACATGAGATGCACTTTATATTATGGATTTGTATTATGTTTGAGATCCCTTTGCTGCCATGTTGGCAGGATACTCATTGTCACATGTATGTTGTTTGAGATACCTTTGTTTTCCATGTTGGCGGGATACTCATAGTCATTATGTGTGAGTTATTATCTTACTGATAGGAGTCCTTGTTGTGAATGAGAGTTCTTGTAGTGGAACATCTCGTAGAAAGGTCTAGCCACTCCTACGTGAGGGAATTTTCCTTGTATGATAGTGGAAACACCATCCACGTACATCTTCACTTCTTATAGCACTTAATGCAACGCCCTACAACATCTTGACACTGAGGCCCAGGGATGTAGTCCCTCCTGGAAGAACTCTGTTATCAATGTCTTATGTTGCACATGCTTGTTATGTTCCTCTTCTTTACAACATACAGATGTTCATTTATGTTCATTAACGCTTTTGATAAATTGTAATCCTAACACATCAGTCGAAGTAAAAGGTCTTGGTTAAGGGTTTCAGGAATTTACCTGGATCACTTCCTTAGATGTAAGTAAACTGGTTAACAACCCAAGACCCAAAGGCATATGGCAGGAGTGAAATCCAGTTGCCCTTTTACATACCACTAGTAGGTAATTCTAGGTGACATGGTTTTCCTTGAATAATAGTGATGAGTCAACCTACATTCATAGATAACAACTAATGAAAAAAAAAGAGAGAGAAATATTACATTGAAAAAGGAATTAAGGATGACAAAAAGTTAGGCCTTATTAGGATGAACATCAATGGTGCAATTTTGAATACTTGAGAGATGCTTAACAAACTTTTTCATGGAGGCAACACGCTACATGTAAAATAATTTGAAGAGTACCTTTCATATCTCCAACAACTGATGTGATGACCCCTGAAGGATTCATTGGGGTACCTAGGCATCGATGAATAGTGTGGAGGTGAACAAGAACCACCTAGGATTCTTTCTCCCCTTCACACTCTTTTTATTTTAGCTTCATAAGCATGACAATGCAAATAAATTGCTCTTTGTACTCACTCTGTTTGCAACAAAATATTGAATTCAAGGCTTCTATTCTAGGGAACTTGAGACCATATTAACAAAAAAAATTCTAAAAACATTAACAGGGATAATTGATCATCATGGATGGCTTTCAAATTACCATTATTAAAGGAGTCGATGGCTTAACTAAGCATAAACCTCTATATTCCATAATGAAAATGGAATCACATTCACTAAGTTTGCTTTATTTGTTTCATCTACTTTGAATTGCTTTTAGACATAGGTCTTCATTCGACTCTTGAAAAATATTATATGGAAGGAAATACATCAAAAGGTAAACAATGATGCTAGTTGACTATGTGCTTGAATATTATTAGGTTTTCCTAACTCATCTTTGGATGATAGGGAATTGATTACATGTTTAAAATGGTATGCTAGCCCATACAGTCATATTTATGAACAATCAACGATCATTGAAATGGCACATATATAATGTAGTTTTATTTTTTATTTCGTTTTTCTTACTCTGTGAATGATAAAAATAGAATTTTATCAAATAAAAATACACAAATATTATTAAAACTACAAACTTTAAAATAATTTTTATGTTTAATTAAGAAAAAATTCAAAACAATAATATTCTTAAAAAAAAAATCAAAACTATATTATCAAAATAATATCAACAATATAAATACACTTTATAAAATAATATGATAATCTAAAACAATATCAGATACTAAACTTTAAAAACTCATTAAATTATGTATGTGTCTTTATAAATTGATGTATTATGGTTGTCTCCTTTATATCAATGGATGGAATTTTTAATATTAACCATTTTTCATTTCTAAATCCATTTTTATCTTTTCACAATTAACCTAATACACATAACATTACTATACAATTTTACATCAAGCTTGCCCTATGGCTTGAGAAAGTGCAGCCCAAGAACATTTATGCTATGAAAATCACAGCCAGGCCTAGGTCACAAAAACCCTTAACATTGCTGAATTTTTGAATATATAGGTTAAAACTATTTAAATATCCATAACTTATAACAACCATGAGGCATTTATGCTGTCCATAACTTATAAACATAAAACATACAACAATACTTTTGATAACTAATTTAATTACTAGCTTTCTTTATAGCTAAATCATGAAAGAGTTGCCATGAATTGATAAATAGATTTACGAGTAGTCTTTAGTGCGACTTTTTGAAGGCTTTTACGGTGACTTTTTACGGTGTAATTTCTCTATATTTAGGTAGGAATTTATTGAAAAGAGAAGTTTGATTGCTAACTTTGCACAATCGAAGTGCCATAGAGGTTTTTGAGGATGCTGAATCCATATATAGAGTCAAAAAACCAGTTTGAATAACAAAAACCAAGATTTTACCTCAAAAAATTTCACCGGGCACTTGTAACTTCAAAAAGTCGCACTAAAGAAAACTCCATTTGCAAAAAATTTCACCGGATTCCGGCACTAGTAACTTCAAAAAGTCGCACTAAAGACAACTCCTATATATAATATTTAATTTTTTAATTTATTTTAATATTAATTGTTTAGAATTTAATGTTGCATTGGTTGCATTTTTACTGGGTGATTTGTTAATTTTATCATCTTTTTCAGCTTAAAGGTTCTTATTCAAAAATCATCCCTCCAAAAACTAATGTGATTTATCCTCAAAAACTTATTTTTTAAGTCTCTATTCTGAGATTTTGTTTCTATCCAAGAATGGACTAACTCTTCATCACCTGGCAACAACATTATTCCCACCATTTCCATGGATTGTGTTGTTGAAATCATTATGGCTTTGTACATCCATTGCTGCTAATGACCACCCTACAGGTTACCCAGTAGCAGAGAACACATTACCATAAACCCATCTATTCTCACTTTCTTTCAATGCTGATTGGCAGTTTAAATCCAAGTTTGAGTGGATGAAAACGTGGGGTTTCACTGCCCAACACATAGAACTTGTCTTACCCCTGGCACCCAGATTGATTTGCTGCAGCATAGAGAAAATTGTGTCCCCTAACATCCAGTGTCTTCAAAATCTGTTCATATCAGGGGCCGATGTTTCCAGGGTTTTCAAATGGGCGCCTCAGATTCTAGTTAGTAGTAATATGCCTCAACTTTTGGAAAATAAAATGAAGCGTTTGGAAACTTTTGGCCTCCTGGAAGATGAAATCAAGGAGCTTTTTAGGAGGCACCCAATTATACTAAAGGTTTCCATGGTTAAGTTGCAGAAGAACATGAAGGTTTTCATGCATACTGTAGGGCTTCCTGCAAAGCTTGTTTTATCATATCCTTTCTTTGTGTCTTGTTACAGCTTGGAGTGTAGGATCAAACCTCACCAGAAGGTGTTGAGTGCTGTTAGTGAAATGCAACCTTCCAAGCGTCCTCATAGTCTCATTAAAGCGCTTAAATTAAGTGAGCGGAGGTTCCTTGAAGAACATGTCTATTCCAGTTCTCATCCCACAGAATTATTTGAACTTTACAGTGACAAACCTGCCCTCTTGTAAATGACAAAACACTATGGTTTCTAGTTTGGCCAGAGTTAGATTGTATTGCCTTTCTCTCGGTGATTGAAAGAGATTAAGTGCATTAACCAAGGAATCATCTGTCTCTTAAGATCCAGTGTTTTTGATCCCAGTTTGTTCGCCAGTAGTGTTGTTACTAGGAATCATCTGTCTGTTAAGATCCAGTGTTTTTTATCCCAGTTTGTTCACTAGTAGTGTTGTTATTATGATACATTGTTCAGGTAAGATTTTAAGAAAATTTGGCAGAGATTTTTGTAAATCCATGTTATGATTATCAAACTTTAATATTTTGGGTGTTCTAGAGGTTTTTGATGGTGCTGAACCTATTTCCACCATCAAAATCATAATTCAAACACTGTTACTGTAAGATTTCTTAAAAAAATTTGGCCCAGATTCCAGCCAATTTTGGCCATCCGAGCAATCCTCCGTCATTAGACAACTCCTTTTAGTTGTCGCATGGATAGACTTGAGAATTTTTACTTTGTTTGAATTATGGTTGGATGGCAGGTACAGAAAGAAAGTGAGTCAACTAATTTTTATATTTATTAAAATATTAAAATAAAAATAAAATTTAGTAATTCAGAATAAACATGAATGATAAATTAAAATATAAAAATTAGAACTATTATTAATTTGGAAATTCAAATTACAAAATAAAATACTAAAGTCTAATATTATTTAATCATCATTGTGTATGGCAAAAATAAATCTCTTCATCATTGTCCATTGTCAAGAATTTAAGAAGTACTATTAGTATCTACTACTATCTACATAATCTTCTATGATGCATTATGAATCATTTCAAAATTTAAATAAGAGCTAAACTTTAAAGACTAAAAGTAAAATTAAATAAAACTATAAACATGAACAAGTAATGTATATCCTAATGATTCATAATCATTATTATTTACAGAGCAGAAAGAGTATATTACCATCCCATCTATTTACCTTATGACATTAAGCATTAAAGATGAGTTAGCGATTGTAATGTTTATTTAAGGAGTAACAAAAGTAATAATGTCATAAAGTGAAATAAATTATATATAATAAATGATGTTTACGTTAAGGGAATTAATTGATGTTTGTATTCAGGAATTAATTGATTGGTTCCTAAAATGAATAATGGAACTTGCTATGTATATAGACAACATTAGTAATTTAGTAGCACACTCATATATCATCTTATCTCTCATGTAGTCTGTCTCTTGCATATATTTAACATGGTATTAAATTCATGGTGATTGTGGCATAGGGAAATTTCAAAGATTCATGCCAAAAAAAGGTTTGTCACATACATGGAGAAAGAGACAAGTTCAAATTGAAGTAAAATTAATTCATGGAATACAGTGACTGTAAACGGTAAACATGAATAAGTCATTAAAATTTAGTGATAAATCCCAAAGTAAGAGTCTTAGACTTCACCCTGTCACTCGACTCTTACCTCACCTACAACCTTCGCTCAAGTTCTCTCAGGTTTGTTTACGTTTTCCGTCATGATTGGAGTTCTATGTTCAGCATTTACCTGTGCTCGCCATCTCAGACATCACTCAACTCTTACCTGCAACCCTAATAACCTATGTTTACAAGCAACCTTTGCAACCTGTGTTTACCTTCATTGTCGTGTCTCTGTAACTATGTTTACCTTCACCACCATGTCTCTGTAACAATGTTTACCTTCATCATCGTGTCTCTATAACAATGTTTATCTTCATCGTCGTCGTGTAGTGTAGTGTGTAGTATGTAATAGGTTTAGTTAAGTCGATAGGTTTAGGTTGCAATAAGGTTTAGGTTTCAAATTTTTTTTTTTAATTGTTTGACTTTAAAGTTTAGAACTTAGGTTTAAAAATAAAAATAATTTTTTTTTTTAAATTTTACTATGCATGATATTGGGGGGCTTCCTAAAGTCCCCGATTTTTCTAGGGATGGCCTGGGGATGGTCTAGAACTCCCCAAGCCCTCGATGGAGTCCCCGGTCAATTGGGGAAATTTTCAATGAGTTCCAAAGTACATGGATTGTCAGGACGAAGGAAACACCATGAATTTTGGTGGGGACAGGTCCCTGTGTAACATAGAAAATAACTGACTTGGGAGATTTTTCCTCCAACCAGGTATGACATACTAAACACTTTTTCATCAGACACCAAAGGTGTTCAATGGTTTTTCTCTTTTCCCATTTCTCCTACGGACACATACCCATCCTATAGATTTATCAGATACAATAGAGGATAATTCCTTATCCTCGTTTTTCAGAGAAAGATCCATCTCTACCGCCTCCACAGAGTGCGGGATATCCCTATCATTTTCTGAATAATCGAACTCGTGAGGTCATTTTTTCCCACTAGTTGTAGCCACAATTAATGTTGATGAATTTTAATTCTCCATAGCCATACGATTCTTTTCCACTAAGGGTGGAGGCGTATCGATCGTGGGATGCATAGGATCTTGGAAGGTTGAAGAATGAGGAAATGCCTTTTCCTATTGAGGGTTGACCTTCTTATTAGTTTTGTGTTCTTGACATTTGAAGTTTCCTTTTGATCACACCATCCATAGTTGGGTTTACACGGCTCCAAGGATCCTGACACTGCATGCACTCTGAATCTTCCCTTGTCAAAGAAGATTTTACTGTAGAAATTTGTTGAATAATGAAGATTTATCCACTGAGATTATCCTGGTCATACACTAATTCGAATTCATGCATAACACATAACCTCTTCTACAATTGATCATCAATATGCGGAAATAGAAACAGTCGCATGCGCACATAAACACAATATGTAATGGGGAAAGCTTATAGCTGAAAACCCCCAGCTATTTTTTATATTATAATAGAAGAGAACATGTAACAATCTCGGTACAATACTCCTCACAAGTACTCAGTACTGTCTCCAAAAGTTACACACAAACTAGCTCAGTTTTGAACAAGTCACAGGTTCAAAACTCATCCACTATTTGCCTGCCTCTATTGCGCAATCCAAGTTGGTTGAATGAGAGATCCAAGTTCGAATCTCCTTGGCTTCAACTGCGCAATCCTCATTGGCCATCTCCTCTAATGCTTGTGCAAGTGTCATGCACAACTAATGTCGCAACTAATAGCAAACTCACCCTTTCATCTACCTCTTCCACTGGTCTTCACTGAATTGTCCATGCACTGCAGTCAACTGATGTGTTCTTTAGTTGAATAATGAGTTAATGTTTAGTGAATTAAATAATATTTAATTCACCTCACTCATCTCTAGTGTATTAGCCAGTTAAACTAAACACAACTAGTTCAACTAAGTTAACCCAAACACAACTCCACCAACTGTCTCATCAACTCCACCAAACTCCGCCACTTGAGTTCTAACTGAAGTCAAACATGCATGAGCTCACCAAACCCTTAGGAATTGTGCAATTCCTTCTGTCAGGTGCATGGGCCACATCTATAGCTCCAACTGAAGTGCTGCAAGAGGATAAACTGAAGTTTATAGTCCAAATATTATTAAGGGTTAATAATATTTGACTGACCTATTTTTAGACAGGCAGTCTAAAAATAGACTTCGACTTGTATGTCTAAAAATAGAGGTCCATCTATTTTTACCAACTCGACCAATCATCCAAGAATAGCATACTGCAACTCCTAGACCATGCTCCATATGTCTAAAAATAGACATAGTCTAAAAATAGACTTTGCGCCAAAAATAGCCTGCGGGCCCACTTAGTGAAGGCGACTTCATTTCACTAAGCTCCATCATCTTGTTGCATTTTAAACACTCCCTCTCAACAAGATATGGATTATCTGCAACCCCTATCCTGCCTCTGTGGAATTCTAACTTGCTCTTGGTGAGCGCCTTCGTCAAGATGTCAGCATCCTGATCCTCCGTGGGAATATATGAAAGTAACATGATTCTCCGCTGAACACAATCTCTGATATGATGGTACCTGATGTCGATGTGTTTGGATCTATCATGAAATACTGGATTAGCCGAGAGTTTAATGCAACTTTGGTTATCACAATAAATCACAGTAGGCTCCAAGTGCGACCTGAACAACCCGACCAGAATCTTCCTCATCCATATGGCCTCGCATGTAGCCAAGCTTGCTGCCATATACTCAGCCTCTGTTGAACTGAGTGCCACGGATCTTTGCTTCCTACTGTACCCAGAAACTGCTGTCGACCCGATACTAAAGACTCCTCCAGATGTGCTCTTTCTGTCTAATGGGCTCCCTGCCCAATCTGCATCAGTGAAGCCGCTAAGCTTCGCTCTATCCTCGTGTCTATACCACAGACCATATCCCGATGTGCCACTAAGATAACGCAATACATGCTTGCCTGCCTTCTAGAAGAGCTTGGTAGGCTTAACCATAGCTTGTGAAAGCTGGTTAACAGCATAGACTATATCGGGTCGTGTATTGACCAGATACATAAGCGACCCCACCAACTGTCGATAGACAGTGGCATCCACTACCTCCGATGAAGTAGCATCCTCCTTCCTCCAACCACCAGGAAGAGGAGTATCAACAGGCTTGCAGCCATGCATGTTGAACTTCTCCAGTATCTCCTGGGCATACTTACCCTGAGAAACAAACAGTCCATCACTGCGCTGCCAAATTTCCAATCCCGGGAAATAATGAAGGAGGCCCAAGTCCTTCATCTCAAACTCTCTAGCAAGATCCTCCTTGCATGAAAGTATCAACAGCTCATCACTCGTCAAAATCAGATCATCTACATACAGTACAATGATCAACAACTTCCCCTCCACCACAATCTGGTACAGGTTAGGATCCGCCTCACTCTTAGAGAATCCAAGTTCGGTGAAATAACTGTCTATCCGTGTGTACCAAGCACAAGGTGCTTGCTTTAGCCCGTACAGTGCTCTCTTGAGTCGGCAAACATGCGACTCACTGATGAAGATCTCGAAACCTTCAGGCTGCTCTATGTACACCTCCTCCTCAATGACTCCGTTGAGGAATGCAGTCTTCACATCCATCTGATGGATGTGCCATCCCATCTGCGCTGAGAGAGCTAGGATCGTCCGTATGGAAGATTACCTTGCGACAGGTGCAAAGGTCTCCTCATAATTGATCCCCTCGATCTGTGAGAAGCCACGGGCAACAAATCTTGCCTTGTACTTCTCCACACTCCCGTCAGCCACCTGCTTCACTTTGTAGATCCATCGCGAACCCACCACTGATTTCCCCTCCGGTCGCGAGACAATCTCCCATGCACTGTTTCTGATAATCGAATCATACTCTTCCACCATGGCATATACCCATGCGGGGTCCTCCACAGCTTCCTCGAAAGAGGATGGCTCTGTCACGACACATTTGCTCACAAGAGCCATGTATCTAGTGTACCGGTCCGGTGACTGTCTCTATCTGCGATGTGCTGTAGGTGGTCCTACAACCTTCTCTGCATCTCGAGCCAGTCGCTCAGCTTCTGTAGTGCGCTTGCGCCCTCTGATGGTTGGCGCTGCATGAGTGGTCTCTTCCACTTCATGAACTTCCTGTTGTGGCTGATCCACATCCGTAAGCTCCTCCTTAGGAACTAATAGCTCCTCTTCTGCATGCAAGTGTGGCTCCTTCTCAAGCGAACACTTCATGGCTTTCTCCTCCTGAAATTTGATATCACGTCGCACAACAATGTTGCGACTGTCTGGAAAATACAAACGATAGTTGTGGGGCGTATCAGTGTACCCCACAAATACCCCAACCTCTGCGGTCAGATCCAGCTTCTTTCTGGCGTCCTTCGTCACATGCATGTAGACAGGTGAGCCAAAAATCCTCAAATGAGAAATGTCAGGCCTCTTGCCAGAAAACACCTGCTCTGGTGTACTCATGCCAAGTATCTTGTGAGGACAACGGTTCTGCACATACACTGCAGTATTGCATGCCTCAGCCCACAAGTGAAGGGGTAGGCCCTGATCATGCAACATTGCCCGTGCAGCACCCACGATCGTTTTGTTCTTCCGCTCAGCAACCCCGTTTTGCTGTGGGTTATGGGGTGCGACGAGCTCTCTCCGAATCCCTTCTGCGCTGCAAAAGTCCTTGAATTCAGCAGAGATGAATTCACCACCATTGTCGCTCCTAAGAGCCTTCACTTGCTTTCCCGATTCCTTCTCAACCAACGCCTTGAATTCACAGAACTTTGAATATGTCTCGCTCTTCTTCTGCATGAAGAAGATCCAGCACTTCCGAGAGAAATCATCAACAAAGATCACATAGTACTTGTGCTTTGTTGTCGAAGCTACTGAGAAAGGACCACACACGTCTGTGTGAACTCTCTCAAGGATCGTCGTGGCGCAACTATCCTTCTCGTGAAAGGTGGCTTTCACATACTTCCCTAAAGTACACCCCTTGCACTGATCTGACTGCGCAAGGGTGCCCTTAGGAAGCCCATTAGAAATCTGTTGCAGAATCTTCAAAGCTCCATGGTGAAGGTGGCCCAATCTCCTGTGCCACAGTTCGCCCTCATCATCCCGGCTCACCACTTCTCCCGCCTTGCATGCCATTGTTGCGCAGCCATCTACTTGCAACTGATAAAGGTTCTTGACTCGAACCCCTATCTTCCGGGTCTCTCCAGTTGTCTTACTGCGCAGGAAAGCCTTTCCTTCGCTGAAGACCACATCATACCCCTTGTCTTCCAACATCACCACAGAGATCGGATTCTTCATCAATCCTGGAACATGCAATACTTCCTTCAATACGAAGGGTTTACCAGACTCCCTCTCAAAGGAAATGGTACCGATACCGGTCGCACTGTATCTACCATCATCGCCCATCTCTATGTGCACTCCAAGATCTTTTTCCTCCAGATCTGAAAACAGATCCCGATCTCCTGTCATGTGAAATGACGCACCACTATCCAAGAACCATACTGATCCCATCACACTTGAGACCAAGCATGCGATCAGTGAAAAATCCAGTTCAAACTGGGAGGCCAATGCCTCTCCCACTGCAGATCCAGCAACCTTCTTATTTTTCTTCTTCTGCGGACAATTTGTGGCATAGTGTCCGTGCTGGTGACAGTGAAAACACTTCACCTTGGACATGTCTTGCTTCTTGCCTTTCGCACCAGACTGAGAAGCCTTCTTGCTCTTCCCCTTCTTTGCTTTGGCAGCCAAAGCGCAATTTTCTTCATCGGATACCTTTGATGAAGATCCGTCCCTGGTATTCCTCCTTATCTCCTCCTGCATGAGATCCGCCCAAAGGCGCTCCCATCCCGGCAACTTCTCCCGACCATTGACACTATCTTGATATGAATGCCAAGCCTTCGGAAGACCAAGGAGAGCCAGGTCCACCAAGTCCTCATCATCGACAGTCACCCCCACACTTCCCAGCTCATCTCTGCATTGAGTGAACTTCGTGAGGTACTTGGCGATACTGTTGCCTTTCTCCATCTTAATGTTTCTGAGTTTATCCTTGAGCGCCAGCTTCCTTTGGTCGCTCTTGCTCTAGAATAGATCTATCAATGCTTTCCACATAAAATATGGAGAAGCTTTTCCATGCAGGCTGGATACAATGTGATCCTTCACGCCCTCCAACAGAATCCTTCGACATTTCGCCATCTTCTTTTGCCAAGCCTCAACTTCAGCAGGATCAGTAGGCTTTTGGACATCTATATCTACGAACTCCTTCAGCCCATTATCATCTAATACCGCCTCCATCTGGTCTTTCCATGCAACATAATTCGAACTGCCCTCAAGGGCATATTCGAGTCGCAAACCGTTGAAAGACATTTCAACTCCGGCACCAAGAAAACAATCTGCTGCAAAATTTGAATTCCAAGCTCAAAACTCAACTGCTTCTGGATCTGTGAGAACAAATTATTTCTAGCACAGAGATTGACTGTATGGGAATTTACTGGATATATCACCTTTCAGAGAAAGGATGGATCCAGAGGCTACCTGGCTCGATACAGACTCTGTCTACCGAAATAAAATTGTAATCACTGTAATAGATCCCGATGATCAATTCGCTCCGATACCATGTAGAAATTTGCTGAATAATGAAGATTTATCCACTGAGATTATCCTGGTCATACACTAATTCGAATTCATGCATAACACATAACCTCTTCTACAATTGATCATCAATATGCGGAAATAGAAACAGTCGCATGCGCACATAAACAAAATATGTAATGGGGAAAGCTTATAGCTGAAAACCCCCAGCTATTTTGTATATTATAATAGAAGAGAACATGTAACAATCTCAGTACAATACTCCTCACAAGTACTCAATACTGTCTCCAAAAGTTACACACAAAACTAGCTCAGTTTTGAACAAGTCACAGGTTCAAAACTCATCCACTATTTGCCTGCCTCTATTGCGCAATCCAAGTTGGTTGAATGATATATCCAAGTTCAAATATCCTTGGCTTCAATAGTGCAATCCTCATTGGCCATCTCCTCCAATACTTGTGCAAGTGTCATGCACAACTAATGTCGCAACTAATAGCAAACTCACCCTTTCATCTACCTCTTCCACTGGTCTTCACTGAACTGTCCATGCACTACAGTCAAATGATGTGTTCTTTAGTTGAATAATGAGTTAATGTTTAGTGAATTAAATAATATTTAATTCACCTCACTCATCTCTAGTGTATTATCCAGATAAACTAAACACGACTAGTTCAACTAAGTTAACCCGAACACAACTCCACCAACTGTCTCATCAACTCCACAAAACTCCGCCACTTGAGTTCTAACTGAAGTCAAACATGCATGAGCTCACCAAACCCTTAGGAATTGCGTAATTCCTTCTGTCAGGTGCATGGGCCACATCTGTAGCTCCAACTGAAGTGTTGCAAGAGGATAAACTGAATTTTATAGTCCAAATATTATTAAGGGTTAATAATATTTGACTGACCTATTTTTAGACAGGCAGTCTAAAAATAGACTTCGACCTGTATGTCCAAAAATAGAGGTCCATCTATTTTTACCAACTCGACCAATAATCCAAGAATAGCATACTGCAACTCCTAGACCATGCTCCATATGTCTAAAAATAGACATAGTCTAAAAATAGACTTTGCGCCAAAAATAACCTGCGGGCCCACTTAGTGAAGGCGACTTCATTTCACTAAGCTCCATCATCTTGTTGCATTTTCAACATTTACTAGGAGTAAAAACATAATTTTATACCCATAATAATTGTTATGATAGTGTCTATACAAGATAGGACGATTAATGGAAATTGTTGGTTGTCTGGTTGAAGATAAAAGGATGAGATAGAGTGCCAAATAAGTAAATGAGAAATTAAATCCAAATTTGTAGCCAATCGCAGTGGTTGAGAGATTCCTCCTCAAGCTGTGTAATTTTTAATGAAGTATCTCCTCGAGTTATGAAAATAATTAATGAGGTGCATATTCGAGATCTGTGAGAGAAAGTGAAGTTCTTCTTTGAGCCACGTGAAAAATGGCAGAAGAAGAAAATGTTGTTATGTTGTAGTTGTCTCAGTTAGGTAAAAAGGATGGAGGTTTCTATAGTGAGTTTAAGGCTGAGATGAAGTGAGGCTAAGTGTAACTATAGAATGTATGAAGAAGGCCAAGAGTTGAGAAGGCCAAGTGATTGAGAAGGCCAAGTGTTTGAGAAGGTCAAGCATCAGAGAAGACCAACAATGATAGAGGCTAAGCATGTTAGGAGAATGATTAAGAATCTACAAGGGCTGAGAGAGCTTGGAGAGTGATGAATAAGACTGAGTTGAATAGAAGAATTCATAATAGATTTCAAAAGTTGTGATCAAATATGAGTGTAAGGAGAGTTGCAGAGCAGAGGAAGAGTTAGAGGATGTTGATTTGTATTTTGTGATATTAAGCTGAATGAGAGTTGAAGCACATAGAGAGCAAAACATTTAATATGAACATAGAACCTGTGGATCTAAGTTTTAAAATGAGATGAAAAAGGGATCTCCAAGGTTCATCAAGTTGGTGCCTACACATCAGGGAGTTGGTGCTTCCTTCAAATGGGTGCCTGAGAAAAAACTAGGGAGTGGGTGCCTCCTGCAAGTGGGTGCTTGCAAATAGGGAGTTGGTGCTTCCTACTTGTTGATGTTAGCCACAAAAATCAGGGATTTGGTGCTTCTTGCTTCTTAGGGCTAGTAAAAAAAATTGGGGGTTGGTGCCTCATGTGAGTCGGTGCTCATAAAACTTGATGTAATCAAAAGTGGTGCTTTAATATTTAGATCATAAAATAATAAGATTGGTGGTTTTCTCCCTTATGGGTTTCCACGTACATTTGGTGTCTATATGTGTTGCATATGCATGTGATGTTTATGATTCTATCATGTGATTTATGATTTTATTTACGGTGTTTCTTACGTGATTGATTTCTAATTAAATATAAAATAGAAATTGGCAATAATTGTTAAAATTGGCCGTAATATTGAGTCATCCCACTCTCCCAATATTAGCTTGGTTTCCAACAAAGGTAACAAAGGTTCCTTTAGGAATATTTAACCACTAGAAGGTAGATCCAAGGAACTATGACCAATAGAAGGAAAAATAAGAACAAGCCATCTAAGAAGAAGACAAATGATATCAAAGGTTGTGAATGTACAAGCAATGTACCAGATGTTGTAGAAGTGCAGGGAGGTTCCAATGAAGACAATATCTTCCTAATTGTATATTGAGAAGAGAAACTATATGCAACACAATCCACTTTAGAAAGAATATCACAAGAGACAGTGGCTTATGTGAATTGGATTACCCTAGAGTGAGTACTATTCTTGAATAAATCAGGTTATGTATTCTGGAAGGTGAGAATGGAAGCATATTTAATGGATTTTGATTTAAACGTATGGTTATTTATAGAGAATGGAGTAAAGAATGAATATGGTATAGAAGAAAATAAGAGTATCTTGAAAGGATTATTAAATTTAGTCATTGATAAAGTGATACATCGTGAGGCTACAAAAGAAATGTTAGATAAGTTGCATTGTATATATGAAGGAGAAAATCAATAGGTACTAGTAAATATTGAAGACCATCTCTGCTCAAGTAATATTGAATTAGATCATGAGTATGACTCCTTTTCCATAAATTCCCAAGTTATTGATCATCTAGGACAAAATTGGAGGTATATAAAGTGCCAATGAGGACAAATATATAGGTAAGTTGTTGTTTTGTTGTAAATGTAAAGGATCATGTCATCTCAATCTTAATTGTTCAAACACATGTTCATAAAATATTTGTGATAAAGGAGTATTAGAAGTTGAGAGAGCACCCCATGATAATAAGAAAATATCTCATGAATATTCATCTAAATAATATAATTAGTGCACGTCTAGTAGTGAAAAAAAAGAATACTTCTCATGTCAATGGAAAAGAGTTTAGAGTCTAAAAGTGACATAGATCGTGGATGTGAACTTGTTGTTTTTCTTGATGATATATATGAAGACAAATATCTTGATGAAGAGATATCTTAAAGAAGAAAACGAATATATGCTCTAGAGGGGATTGAGAAGCTTACATAAATAAATAAAAAACAAAAGGACTTGTTGTAATAATATGAGATCAAGAATCAGGATTTTGAAGTACTAAAAGAAATTGTTGTTAGTTTGAAGACTTAGCAAGAAGAATTCAAATGAATGAATGAGGTAATGAAAAATTAGTTATTCGAACAAGACGCTCACTATGAGAGATTAGAATTTGAGGTTTTGTATTTAAGAAATAATCTAGAAAAGAACAATTAGTTGAAATTTGAGAATAGTTCCAAGATCCTGGATAATATCCTCCAATAAATTAGGTATTGGCTTTCAAGAGAAACTAATGGAGAATCCAGCCCAAAGGCATGTTCGGGTAAAGCAAAAGGTGATAAGGAAACATTTAAAAACTTTTAAGGAAAACATTAGGAAGAAGATACGTAAAGGAGGAAATATGATCAATAATGGAGTAAGCAAGCAGTAGAACCAGTAGCTAAAGAATGAATCAAGAACAAAATATTTCTCATTTACTACCAAAGATAAGTATAGTAGAAACATATATCCACAACAACAACCAATTGTTCATGAAAGCAATTCAAACAACGCTAGAGATCAAGTGAATAACCAACAATTATTCTATCCCCCTCAAGGAAAAAATAATTAAAGATTCAAAAGTTTCTTTTCTCACAGTCAAAGTGCTCCCAAGTATCAAAGTGTTTTCAATGGCTATTATTTTTCTTGCAAAAATTTTGGACATAAAGAAATAAATTTTAGATATTATGCAAGAAATCGGGGCATGTTGACTAGCAACAAAAAGATAGCATATAAGTTCTCAAGAAATGATTATGTAGGCCGCAATAGAGGATATGGTGAGAATACCATATAAATTACAACTCTTTTTCCCCCTTCTTAGATATTGTTGAGTTTTATACATGTAAAAAATATGGGCACAAAGTTGTAGAATGTAGTTATGGAAAAATAAAGCCTCCCTCTTAGAATGAGCAAACAAAATAAGCAATCGAGTCAGTGAAGGAAAAACAAGTGCAAAAAGATAGGAGAAGATGAGTTTTCACTCTATGTTGGAAGTTATTCAATGGATCAAACAAATATTTTATAAGAGTAATGATAAATTAATGAATGTCCCTGAAGGTATCAAAGATGACATTCATAAACTTCATGCAAGTGAAAGTAGAATAATCTCAATTAATCCTCATGTGCAAATCAAACATAATGAAAGAAAGATATGGAAAAGAAAGGAAGAGTAGTAAGAGAGAATAAATCTAGCCCTGTGTGCACAGGAAAATAATGATCAATGGTATATTGACAATAAAAGTTCTCATTACATGACCAAGGATAAGAATAAGTTCCTTCATCTAAAGAAATTTAAGCATACCATAGATATTCTTGAAAATGGTGCATTAGTTAAAGTATTAGAAAAAGGCCTAGTTAGTCTTGAAAATAAAAAGGCTAAGGCTAAAGATGTCCTCCTGGTTGAAGGTACAAAGCACAATACACTAAGTATAAGTAAAATGGTGGATATTTAACATGAATTCACTTTTATTTCTAAAGGCTACCCAATTAGGAAGGAAGAAAGTGACAAATTGGTAGCAATAGCAAGAAGGACCCCAAGCAATGCATATGTCCTTGATAAAAGACAAGTCCAAAGAGTGTAGTAAGAGAGTATTATCTCTCTTGGCTTATTAGTAGTAGAATAGAGAAGGGTTAGAAACACCTCAAGATAGAAAAGGAAGAAGTATTAGAGGGTGAGATGCAAGAGAAGAATGGTGAAAGACACAATGAAGGTGACATAATTTCAAGGGAAGCACACAAAAACATCTCAAGTTACATAAAGAATAGAATAATCATTGTAGATGAGATGTAACAGAAGAGTGGTGAGTTAAAAGGACCAAAATTAAAGACAAGTCCGTAGGAATTTCTCTCAAGAAAGAGGAAAGATGGCAAATGTCAAATAATTGTAAAGTAATCTATATGGAAAGAGATCAAAAAAAGGGTGGTGCATAAGCTCAAGAGTTGCACAAGAGTTGATTGCTCAAGAAATGCAAGAATTGAAAGGTTTTCACATCTTATATGATTGAATTTATTCATATAAATAGTAGATATGATTAATTCTAGCAATAATGAGTTTAAGTAAACAATTGGTAGATATTTGTCTAATCAATGTAAAGTGTTTAGAGGAGAAAATGTATACCTTTGCATGTTCCTTGGTTATCAATTAGTATCTTGGTGTCACTTAACATTCTTTGGTTCATAAGTAAGAACCTCATGTCTGTTGAGAAACATTTTAAGGGAAGCACATGACTAAAGGAGAAGATTAGTCATCCATTAGCTTTCAAAACCATGCACCAGATAAGCAACCATGATGAGTGAAACTTCCAAGCGAAGAAGAAGGGCCCAAACATTGATGATAATGGATATAGTGCCCTTGAAGAGATAGAGATGATGGTTAGTATGTTCAGGGGGAGTGTGTGTTAGTTTTTGTAGCATAAGGCACGTGTTCTAGTCTCTATTTGTGTCAAAGAGGCTAAGAAAATGAGATCTCCAAAACCCACAAAAAAAACGTGAGATAAGCTTGTGAAATGCCTTAATTAAATTAATTAGCCATCATTTAATTTTTTCGTAAATATAACTTAGGAAAAGTGGTTAATTAATAGAAATTAATTAAGGAAAGGTGTGAATGCTCTAGAAACTCACACGAATTGAGTTTGAAATGATATTAGTCGTTGTTGGAGATCTAATCATGGTCATGGGTTCACCAACGAGAGATTTTAAGAGTAGCACGATGGGGATGGAGAGTGACATATTGAACGAGACTCAGTTCCTTGGCAGATCGAGCTATCAAGCTTTATAAGCCGAGAAGGGAATGAGAGTTCGAGCCAGAAGGAAGTAGAAGTGAGAGGGAGCAGTAGCGGAGATTCCAAAGTATTTCTCCAATTCAAGAAGAGGTAATAGCAGAGAGGTTGAGTTATTCCACTGGAGACAGCATAGGGGTTGCACAGAAACCTTAAGGAGGCAGTTCGATTCAACTGACGAGAGGATTGATTCAGGTGCCAGAGGCCAGGATAATTTTCTAGGAGGTCAAGCGAGTTACTTCTACAGGTAGAGATAGGTTTAGTTGCATAATTCAAATAGTTTCGAAGGAAGATTGAGTAGAGCATGCACAAGCACTATGCAGAGGCTCATGCAGGGGCAGTTTGAGTAGCCATTTTTTTATAGATTTCAAAGCCAGGATCAGTTGTGGAGTTTAGGCATTTTCCTCACATATATTTTGGCCAGATATTTTTTGTTGGATTTCAAGTTTGGGAATCCAATTATTGTACTTAGTTTTTGTTGCTACATATAATAAAATAAACCCTCTTTTGTTGCATTGGTTTTCCCAGTTGGGTTTTTTTTTGGGACTTTTGTCAAAAAACAATGGTGTCATTTTTATTATGTGTGCACATTATTTTCTCAGTTCCAATTTTACTTGCATAGTGCATTTTATTTTTTGGTCAAAATTGCAATAGTGGTTTTATTCGTTGTTTTCCATAATAGAAAATAAACTACACATAATAATATTCAATTAGAAGAATAATTTCCAGTTGTCACACTAATTAAAATTTCACATGGTATAAGAGTGTGTTTGAAGATAGATCAATGGATCAGTAACGAGGGAGAAATTTTGTAGCTTTAGAGGGAGTCTTTGGGAAAATTTCTAGATTTGTGCAGACCACCAGCATGAAATGAAAATCAGTAGAAGCAGGGTTCGATTTTTAGTTTGTAGGAAAAAAAAAAAATCAAAGAGCCTTAGTTGCAGTGATTGCAAGCGATGGTGTTTTCGAGAGGCTATTTCGATGAGAAGATCAGCAATTTCAATGAGAATATATGGGCACAATGATTTTGTAGCATGTTTTGTAGTAGTAGATTAGTGTTGGGTGGAAGAGAAAAAGTACACAAAATTACACATAGGATGTATTTAGTAAATTTCTCAGAATTCTCTAGTATGGCTGCATACAAATTTGATATTCAGGAAGCTACAAATTTTTCTTCTAGATTGGAGGACAAGTTTGTGCAAATAACTTTCATATTTATCTCAACTTCACAAGGAATCTGGTATAGAGATAGTGTAGTTTCAGCTCACCTGATATGAGTTAGAGAATACTTCTCCAACTACAATCAAGAGGAGACCAGATTCTATATAACAATGGGAAACATGACTAAATGTGCTCGAGTTGGGAGAGGTACCATTGACATTTAGAGGGAGTCAGGAGCAAGCATCAGTGTTATAGATGTATTGCATGTGCCAGGACTAGTTATGAACCTAATTTCAGTATCCCAACAACAAAATAAGGGATATGGTGTTCACTTTGTAGGGAAGAAGGTGTTCATCAAACACCAGAACTAGAATAAGGTGAAATAGATTGGGGTACAAAGAAACAAATTGTATAGGTTGTAGTTCGAATCTCCAATGGCACTAGTTATCAATAGCAGTAAAAATTGGAGAGACCTAAATGAGTTATGGCATAGGAGGATGGGTCATTTAATTCATGTAGCACTTAAAATTTTCAAGGAGACAGTAACAAGAATTCCATAATTAGGCACATAACATGATGGTGTATGCAAAGGGTGTGTACTTAGTAAGTACTATAAGTAAGTTTTTTCAAGAAGTGACAAAAAATCAGATGGTGTGTCACAAATTATACACTCAAATATTTGTGGTCTTATGTCCAATATATCCCTCGCTGGGTATGAGTATTTCTTCACCTTCATTGATGACCATTTTAGTTAAAAATGGATCTACTTATTGAAGACCAAGGATGAGGTATTTAGTTGCTTCAAGGAATTTAAGGCTCTAGTAGAGAATACAACAGGGAAGAAAATCTAGGTGCTTCGCTCGAAAAACGGAGATGAGTACAAAGATAGTGACTTCACGAGTTTCTATGCCGAGGAAAGCATCAAGAGGGAGTGGAAAAATCCATTAAATCCATAGAATAATGGGGTAGCAGAGTGGAAGAATGGATACATAGTTGGGGCTGCAAAGGAAATGTTATATGAACATGATTTTCCCAAGTTTATATGGGAAGAGGCATGTAACATGGCTGTGTAAATATAGAACAAGGTTCCTCATAAGGCATTGGGGAAGATAACACTAGAATAAATATTCTTAGGGAAGAGGCCAAGAGTCGATCACTTTAAGTATCTTTAGAAACATAGCTTATTGCCATGTACCAGATGAGAAGCGCACCAAGTTGGATTAGACTATAGAGAAGGGGTAATTTGTTGGGTATAGTGAAACCTCTAAGGCATACTAGATCTACATTCCTAGAAACAAGAATATTATCATGAGACGGGACATGGATTTTATGGAGGACATAGCCTTCAATAAATATCATGAGTTTCTAGTAGGTGATCAGAGTTGGTCAGCAGAAGTTCCATTAGACTAGTAGTAGGGGAAATGACGGGAATAGACGTAAGGACAGTCACAGGTATCAAGTATAGTTACCAGTATGAGCACAACCTTAGGTGCAAGAGATATTGTGAGTTCGCAATAGATGGAGAAACAAAGGCAGGATGAGGAGCCATTCGATCCTCCTAACACAAGTGGTTGAACCAACTGGGAAGTTCATTATACATTGAGGGATGTAAGAGAGTTCATAGGAGCTCCTAGTATGAACATGAGAGAGCACAAACAACCAAACATGTAGCAATATTTGGTGGCACAAATTGTATAATCTTCCAACTATCAGGAAGTTGCATAACATCAGGTGTGGATAGATTCCATGAAGAAAGAATATAGCTCCATCATGATAAATAATGTTTGCGAGCTAGTGTTGAGGCTTGAGGATAGGTAAAATGTGGGATCTTGATGGATCTATGAGATTAAGTATGTTGGAGACGATAGCATGGATAAGTACAAGGCTAGGTTCATGGAAAAATGGAATGCACAGAAGGAGGGGATATATTATGATGAGATATTTTCCTCATTTTCCAAATATACTTCTATCTAGTCTGTTATATCGTGAGCAACACTGATGGGATAACAGATTCACCATATGGATGTTAATACAACCTTCTTGAAGAAGGTGATAGAGGAGGAGGTATATATAGAACAACCAGAGGGATTTGAGACACGTGATAGGGGAACACATGTTTGAAAACTGAATAAAGCTCTATACGAGCTCAAACAAGCTCTTAGGTATGTTCATATTGGTAGCTACTTGCAGTAGATGGGATTGTCGAGAGTGATGTAGATCCAAACCTTTACTATCTTATGGCATAGAGTGAGATGCTCATTCTATTATTATATGTGGATGTAATATTTCATACTGGATCATCAGGGCTTATAGAGGACTGCAAGAGGAACCTGGAAACAAAAATTGATATGAAGGACTTGAGGTTGATGCATTATTTCCTAGGTTTGGAATTATGGAAAAGGACGAGGAGATATTAGTTGGGCAAGGGAGATATGCTATAGATATTCTGAAGATCTTCCTATGATTTTTATGGTGGTTGACTCAGTCACCACTGGCTATTCTTATTGGCCAATGATCTTCATTCCATTTGGGCCTTGACCCTTGGCTTGCCACCTATCCTAGATAGCATGTCCACCTCAACCTAGGAACTTGTGTCCCTAACTTAGCTTGTTTTGTTTAGTTACTTTTTTTTCAATGTGTATGATAATGGGGAAATCTGATTAGGGCTATTACAAACCCCTCCTCCTTATGGGAACACCTTCCTTGATGTTAAATGACACATACAAACTTAGAAATATGCTTAAAATACACAATACAACTTATATGGATCTTTATATATACGACTTGTTTTAGTTTTCAAATTTTTACATTAGGATATATATTGTGGCTCACGCCACCACTTGGTGACCTTTAGCCATTTTTCCAATGGCCCCTTTTTGTTGTCTTTTGATTCTATCCAATCTTGTATGTGTTCCTTTTCCTTGGAGTGTTGCCTGCCTCCAATATCCAGTGTTGCTATCCTTGCTCTCCTTGTTCTTTCAATGATCATTTTTTGGCTCGTTGTTTATGGGCACATCTCTAATGTGCTTCTGATTCCACTCAACTATTCTCATGAACAAAAACGAAATTACTTTCTGGCCTTCCCTTCTTTGATTTCCAATCCCTCAAGCAATTTTTGCTTCCTCATATCGGAGGGCTCTCAAAACCAAGGCATATCCTTTCCTTGAACTATCATACCGATCATAGCTTCCTTGCACTAGAAAATTTGGCGGAATTTCTGACGGCCAATTCATCTCTATTCCGACACATAGTCGTCGCAAGAGCGATAGTTCGAGGGCGGGAAAAATGTGGTTTGCCATACTGTCGCAGTTCCGACGCACTTAAAAAGTGTCGCACTATCGAAATTTTTTTCGTCGCTTCCAAACAAGCGTCGCTCTTCCGACGTTTCCCAATCTGTCGCACTTCTGACCTTTGTAAACTATCGCACTTCCGACGAAATGTGGTCCGACGTTTTGAACGTCGCTCTTCTGACGTTTGTAAACTATCACAATTACGACGAAATGTGGTCCGACGTTTTGAACGTCGCTCTTCCGACGTTTGTAAACTGTCGCAATTCTGACACAATGTGGTCTGACGTTTTGGACGTCGCTCTTCCGACGGTTGTAAACTGTCGCAATTCCGACGAAATGTGGTCCGACGTTTTGAACGTCACTCTTTTGACGTTTGTAAACTGTCGCAATTCCGACGAAATGTGGTCCGACATTTTGAACGTCGCTCGTCCGACGTTTTTATACTGTCGCTCTTCTAACGTTTTTAAGTTGTTGCAATTCCGATGCTTACAAGGCGTTGGTATAGCGATGGCGGGTTCAATTTAAAAAAAAAAAAAATGAAACTTTAAAAGAGGAAAAATGTTGTTTTGAATATATTATATGAAGTAAAACAGTCCATGAAGTCATTACATTTTCACATCTGAAGATTGGAACTCAAATATCCATCTAGAAAAGTGGAAGTCCCACCCCAAACAATGATAGAAAAATACCCCATGTCACATATTAGTATTAATATGATAGGAAACCAAGAATTGGCCCACATATGGGAGATGATTTAAAACTGTAGAAAGCATCAAAATAGTGCCCAAGAATCTGAGTGCAAGAAAGTGAAATAGCAAGATGTAGAATAGTAAAACAACAAGATAGAGTACCATCATTCATTGTTCCAAATACAAATTAATTTATGGCCAATCCTCGAATGTGAAAAACGCTAATCATGTGAGGAGTGTGATATGTCCAAAATATAAAAAGACCATCGTACCATATCAATAAACCAGCAACATAGACCAGCATAGCTAGTTTTGAAGGCAGAGTGATAAACATTAATCATTTTTTTTTCACAAGAGAAAAAAATTTGTTTTGAATATATTATATGAAGTAAAACAGTCCATGAAGTCATTACATTTTCACATCTGAAGATTGGAACCCAAATATCCATCCAGAAAAGTGGAAGTCTCACCCTAGACAATGATAGAAAAATACCCCATGTCACATACAGGGACATGATATAAAACCCAGTAACGGTCCACATGGAGATTATCGACAAATCTGAGAAAGCATCCAAATATGCCCGAGGCATCTATAAGAAAGTGAAATAGCAGTATGTAGAATAGTAAAACAACAAATAGAGTACCGACGTCCATTGTTACAAATACAAATTAAAGTACCCAAAATCCTGCAACAGAGAAAAATGCTAATCATGTGAGGAGTGTGATATGTCCAAAATATAAAAAGACCATCAGACCATATCAATAAACCAGCAACATAGACCAGCATCGCTAGTTTTGAAGGGAGAGTGATAAACATTAATCATTTTTTTTTTTTACAAGAGAAAAAACGATGTTTTGAATATATTATATGAAGTAAAACAGTCCATGAAGTCATTACATTTTCACATCTGAAGATTGGAACCCAAATATCCATCCAGAAAAGTGAAGTCCCACCCCAGAAAATGATAGAAAAATACCCCATGTCACATACAGGGACTTGATATAAAACCCAGTAACGGTCCACATGGAGATTATCGACAATCTGAGAAAGCATCCAAATATGCCCAAGGCATCTATAATAAAGTGAAATAGCAGTATGTAGAATAGTAAAGCAACAGATAGAGTACGTACCGACGTCCATTGTTCCAAATACAAATTAAAGTACCCAAAATCCTTGAACAGAGAAAAACGCTAATCATGTGAGGAGTGTGATATGTCCAAAATATAAAAAGACCATCAGACCATATCAATAAACCAGCATCATAGACCAGCATCGCTAGTTTTGAAGGCAGAGTGATAAACATTAATCATTTTTTTTTCACAAGAGAAAAAACGTTGCTTTGAATATATTATATGAAGTAAAATAGTCCATGAAGTCATTACATTTTCACATCTGAAGATTGGAACCTAAATATCCATCCAGAAAAGTGGAAGTCCCACCCCAGACAATGATAGAAAAATACCCCATGTCACATACAGGGACATGATATAAAACCCAGTAACGGTCCACATGGAGATTATCGACAATCTGAGAAATCATCCAAATATGCCTGAGGCATCTATAAGAAAGTGAAATAACAGTATGTAGAATAGTAAAGCAACAGATAGAGTACCGACGTCCATTGTTCCAAATACAAATTAAAGTACCGAAAATCCTTGAACAGAGAAAAATGATAATCATGTGAGGGGTGTGATAACCATCTCAGTAGAAAACCCGTGCTCGCTTGTGATCAGGCTCAGCTTGATTCCAAAATTGGTAACCACTGCTGTATCCGAGATGTAAGGTCTGTGCCTCGCTTGTCATTAGTAGTTCCTGCCGTAAACATCCACCTGCTCATAGCAAAAAGTTTCCTGTAGATATACAGAGAAAGAGTATAATACGTAGACCATATAAACATGGCTCTGTATTTCAAAAAACAGGTTTAAAATAGAAACAGGGCAACATTTGTTTTTCTAAGTAAAGTTAATCTATTAACAATGGGAATAAAATTACACCGAAGTCAAAAACATTGCCCAGACTCATGGCAAATTTGTCATCAAAAATCAAAAAATTAAGAAGACTGCCCTCATACGGGGAAACCAGTCTTGAACGTTTAATTTACAGAATTCAAAAATATTACAAAGGTCCAACACAGTAAAATAAACTAAAAGCAGCCCAATTAAGTGGGCCTGCTAAGCAAGAAAAACAAATTAACCAAACTACTCCTCCGGTGGTTCCTCCACGATTCGGCACCATCCTTCGGAAGGTCCATGATCGCTAGGTGCTACCTCCACATGCATGCCACGGCTCCCCTCCTGAAGGCCCGAATGCTGGCCGGCTTTTTCCGAGCTCAGACCCGCCGGACGGGTGCATTCTTCCTCCGTTTGGGCCTCCTCGCGGAAGACCACAGTGACTAAAGCCGTGATTCGTGGGCGGTTGAGAGAGCAATTAAAGGAAAATTGCGCAGTGCGCGTCA